>CM032447.1:91697582-91840082 GCA_019049505.1 Pachyrhynchus sulphureomaculatus | reverse complement strand
GAAAAATGGCTCGATGAATGATTCACAGCAAAAGGGGAAGATTTTTACTGGCGTGGTATTCACAAACTGCCCGAAAGATGGGAAAAATGTATAATAAGCGATGGAGCATACTTTGAATAAAGCACTTTTTATCATTCTTCCGAATTTAACATGTTTTTTTAGAAGAAAAATCCGCATTTCATACTTGTACACCTGGTATTTTAAGTAAATTTGAACATTTGCAAAATCACTAGACCAAGTAAATTAAAAAATTATTGCTCGACCCACATCACAAGCAAAATGACTGAAAGAAAGCGAGATTTTTTACAGAGTTGAAGAGAAATAGCACACCGCTGTCAATGACAATTTAATATTCAAACTTCTTTGGCGACAATACGGGTTTTTACGTTGTAGAACTCGAAAAAAAAGTTTTTTTTCGTGAAATATTGCAAATTGGTAATGAGTATTTTATTGATGTTAGCAAATTTTAGTGACTAATGGTATTCATGACAGTTTGTTGAATTACTGAGATTTTCTATGGTATTTCCATAAACTCTGTGTGATATATTTAATGCATTTCTTGCTAGCGAATATATTTTGTGTTCCTATCTAAATAGCTATCAGTAACGTATAGTGTTAGATTAAATTTCGGACATGGTATCAACCGAATATTGTTGTGACAAAGTCAATTGAATTTTTTGGTGTATTTCTCCTTGTATGTATTTTTAAAAATAAATCGGTTTTACTCAATTATATAAAGCCTTGTGAAAGTGAATGTATACCGTCAAAAATTAATAAGAGAGCAAATACGCATAAATATCGAAAATATGATGACAGTTATATGGACTTCAGTTTTACGTCGAGAGAAATTAGTAATGAAGGGAAGCCGCACGTGTGTTTGTAAGAAAGTTTGGCACTTGCATGCTACCAAGAAACTGCTGAAAAGCTGCGTTTTAAAGTCGTTGGATGCGGCAGTTAGCGGAGAATATTAGTTCTCAATTAATTGAAAAAGTTTGGAGTGCATGTGGATAAGACCAATATTAACAGTGCTCACTTAATTCACTAAATATTTTATATAGTTTATAAATCTTTCTCTCTTAAAAGTATCATTATTATTGTTATAGCTCAAGACTTCTTGGAGATCCCTAATTCTTTTATATCTGAAAATAATGTGGAGGCACTTATTCAAAACAAAGTCACTGACACACTGTGGATCTATTGCGTTCTTCACAGAGAAGCACTCGCGTCAAAATATCTGAGCCCTATATTGAACTATCCGAGATCCGTGCACTCTTCTTAATTGCACTACAGCACAGGATGGCAATATTTTGTCTAATACGTTTGAACTAATTACTTACGTAATATTTTTGAGAAGATTTAAGTTCTTAATTTCTTCCTGCAGAGAAGCAACATGGACCTTTAAAAGTATATTAAAAAAATTTCGTCTTTTATAAACAAAAAGAAGCTAAAACTGAAAAGAATACATGAATGAAGACTAGGACAAAGAATGTTTCCCCTTGTTGCAACAGTTTTTGACCTTCAGTAAAGACAATTTCTCTCGACATATGAAACCCATTGTTGAATCCCACTTATCACAGCTTATCACGTGGTTTGAGTAATATTTTCGAAATGATAAGATTGATAAATTTTCATGAATTTTCGGTCCATTTAACATCAGTACTGTATCTGCATTAACTGCTTCAAAAGAAGATAACCTTATTGAGGTTTCTTGCGAGAATCCGTTCAGAGGAAAATATCGCGAAAAAAAAAAACTGAATTTTGAGATTTTTTGGGTCAGCATGCTTATCTTAGCGCTAAATCTCAAAGAATGTTAATTCCATTTGAATCTATGCAAGTAGATTTTATTTTGCAGTCGTTGTGACAAAAACCTAAGTATCGTGTAAAAATCAATATGGGGACGAAAATGAGGGTGGTTGTATCCAGATTACAATATTTGAGAAAATGAAGGGCGTTCAAGAAGCTTATCCATTTCATTAATTATATTTAGTTGGATTTGTTCAGTTACATTTTCTTGTTATATTAAAGACATATTTCATTTATTTTTACCTGACCCTTTAATTAATAAAAAAATATTCGCTATTTCCCAAAGTGGACTTGTTAGAATTTGATATATGGCGTCTTGGGAAAACCTGGATTCAGCAACGGTACCGAGAGCCGAAAAAGTTTCGCAATCACTGACATATATCATAACTAATTAACAATGTATGAACTTTCTGTATATTTTCTACAGATATTTGTATTTATACTTAATAATTTCAAAATATATAGTCGCTGAAAAATAATTATATTATTATTTATATTTATATAAAATATTCACAATCATAATTATAAAAATATCAGTTTCTCTACCAAAAAAAAAGCTAAATAATAAAATTACTACCAATGTATTATTGATAACAACAGAACAATTATTTTAATAAACATAAATATTAATTAAAACTAGAATTGCCAGTTCATTAAACATTGTAAAATATTTACAACTACGGTTCTTCTGTGAAATCGATAAAGTTCCATAATATATAGCAAATCCAACGAATTATTTGCAAGTTTTTGATGACATAAAAATGTATCATCTCGAATTATTGTTATGAAATTTTTGTTGTTCCTAAACTAAGTTTAATCAACTGTAATGAAAAACATGGTCAGACGATGTACCCACATGCCGCAGAAAACTGTACTAAAATTGGATTATTCATATTATAAATATGTTCACACATAGAGACAGACGTTACATATTATGTATGTAGAAATATATAATTATCTAGCGTTAGCGAAGATAAAAGTCTCTACAGGTCTTCGAAAATTAACGCAACTGGACCCGATTAGTTGCAGCAACTATTTACTGTACTTTTGTTCACAATGGCAATTGCACAAATACTCAAAAAACAATAAAAATACCTTTCCTTGTGGGGCTTTCTCATGACGAGTGTTATGTATCTTCGGTGTTTTTTAGGTACATATAGATAAAAAATCGTACATTAAAGTCTAAAAGTTCCTGGCTCAATCGTAGTAACACAAACCTTACCAGCTTTAACTCCGATAAATCGTCATTTTATGTTTCGTTGTACAGCAGTTAGAATTTTGTGGTTTACGATTAATAACCCCCTAATTATAATATTAAACAGAAATTCTGTTGGGTATTATTTCAAAACGTTTAAACCTCCATTTAAGAAACGCAATACTACAGTTATTGGTGAATATTATACATCATTAATGCACAAATTAAAAGATGTCACAAAAGAAAATCTTCTCGGAAAACTACCTCCGAAGGGGGAGTGAGGTTTTTGCATGACAATACTCCAGTGTCAACTGCAGTGATTCGAAAGGCTACTATTTCACAATATGGTTTTCAAGAATTAAATACCCAACTTTACAACCTCAATCTAGTCCGTAGAGACATTTTTTTACCTTAATTAATGTCGAACTTGCGTGGGAAACAAATTTACATGTGAAAGTTCACTTTAGATCACACAAAAATTCAAATTATTTTTTTTCTTAATATAAGGCTAAAGAAGTTAATTACCGATCTAAAAAAAGTAGTAAAATAAAAAGTGAATATTCTCGTTAAATATGAAATTACCTTTATATTTAATGTTAAGGTGGTACAATGTCGGTGCTTACAAAAAGCGTTTTAATTTGAGGCTTTGTGCAATTGCTATCTCATACATTATTAACATAGTCAAAATCAAATGGCGGTATTTTCCCCTGAATAAAACGGCAAAAAGAGAAAAATAGTCCAACATTTCGTTTTTAAATTGTTTAAGGAATAATAATAATTTTTTTAAATACCACCTCCTATAAAGCTGTGTCAATTCACCCATCAAATAGAGCTTTTTAAGCAAATTTCATGGTATAATTTCATGGTTATATTTTAATTAGTAAAATAGTGATTATGAGTGGCTCTGAAAAAAAATATGATAATATCAATGTAAAACTAATTTTCAAAAGGATTTTAAAAAAAATGTCCCCATATTATTAACTTTTTTTAGAAAAAAAAGTCTACCTAAACAATAATTTTAACACCATATTACATTTAGAGATGAATTAGTAATTATCTCAAGTCTAAGGGAAAAAATTTTCTAAAATTCTATTAAATAAAAGTTCATAAATCAAAATATGTATAGTGCACAAATTCGATATTACTTAGGCACAAAAATATATCAGATATATTGATTGTTAAATGTTCTATTTATGGCATCTTGGTTATAAGTAGATATATTTTATCAATAAACCCGATATAAAAACAATAATTCTATCATTTTTCTATTGGTCTCTTCACAGTATGACGTAAAAACTTTATCAGAATTTTTCTGTGTCAGAATCAAAATTGAAATCCTCATCAAGGCTAAATCAATAGAATATAAAACGACTCGCTAAACTCAAGTATTGCGTCAGCCTCCGTGCTAGAATTAGAGACCAAATTTCAATTACAAACAATTTCAAAATATAAAAGTGTTCAGTAAATAAAGACAAACATTTAGTTTAGTTTTTCTGAAAAATAATTCTTTAATATTTTAGTAAAAGAATTTGCATTGTAATTTCAATAGTTCATAGTTTAAAGTTCAATAGTTCACAGTTTAAATTTACTTTATTTCATAGTCATATTGCTGATATCAGCTCGAAAAACAATTAAATAAATAATTTAGGAGATAATAAGACTGATTTCATTTCCAAAAAATATTTAATGGGTAGTAACTCCGGGCTTTCTATCATACATCACACATCAAAAACATCTGACCCTTATATATACGCAGGGAAATATAAATGACTGAAATTCGATGAATAATATGCTCGAGCGTGATTCGTATGCCGAAAAACATCAATGCTATCATGTTTTCACGGAAAATAAATTCTAATGTGATTTGATTTACAGCCATATTTCTAAATTATAAGCCTCGACCTTTCCTACATTTTGGGACAAACCATAAATTTGTTTCAATATTAGAACCTCTAGTTAATCTGATCATCAGGGCGGTAGCTAGGGGAGTATCAGGGGAGACTAATTTCGGCACTTTTAGTTGGTTTTCATTGCTATTGTTAAAAAACATAATTCTTTTGGCTATATTTTCAATATGCCAAGCATAAATGGTCCTAATACTTTTTTGTGGAACTTTCTCGAAATACACTTGGTTGGTTGTAAGCGGGGTAGGCGATTATGCACTGCAACCTCTTGGCTTATTGTGTTTCCCTGGCTTGATTACATGAGCATCATCCCTTGAAGAAGGTTTATTAGCTTCCTGCGAAGTCATCCATGTGATAATTATCGCTAGTTTATGTTTGTTCCCAATTAAAGCCAAACATTCATATAGAATATGCATAGTAGTCTCTTCTTCTTCACCACATATTCTACATGTAGTGAAACTATTGAGGATACCCTACATTTTGCTGATATGACTATCGCTGGCCGTTTTTTTTTCCCCCAATTTCAGTATACCAAACGCTTGTTTTGGAACTTTGTATGGTTTTATAGCCCCGAATCTTGCTAATTCGTTACCTTTTAACACCAAATGTCCTGGAATCTACAGTAATTCAATCCTGTATTGCGTGAAATTCTGCCTGGAATATTATTGCACTTATCTCTAGTGGAATGCTAAAGCTTCACTTGGGCTTTTCTGCATATATGTCAGCGTCTACTCCATTGTATAATAAACCAGACCCGTTGCCTTAGTCGAAGTCTTACCCTCCATCTAGATAACACCCAATTTTACATAGTTTTTCGAAATTGCATATCCAAGAGGTTGTCGTAGATTAAATCTATAATTCTTATATGCTTAAATTGGACAGGTTGTTGTTTCCATTCACTGTTTGTTACCATTGGATACCTGTGGCGGGGATGCTACTGAAAGCTCCGGTGGAACATAAGCAGACTAACCTCTATAATCTATTTAGCTCCTTGGTTGTCATTCTCTGCTATGCTTTAGTTCCCATACTGCAACTTCATATGTAACCATGGGCCTAATGACCGCAACATATAGTCAAAGCACTATCTTTGGCTTAGGACCGCAGGTTTTTCCAAACAAGCTCCTGCATGCGAAATATACTGGAATTTTAAACTATTTTTACGGACTGAATAAAAGTACAACATAATAATAATCGACATCAGTATTTTAACATGAAGGTCTTCGGACACTAATATAACTCGACCTAATCAGTTGCAGCAATTAGTTGCTATAAGTAATTTTTTTTCACCTCTGCATATTCATAAAACTTATGATTTTATCCTAGCCACTTTAGAAGTACTTTAAGTACTAAAGATATCGGCGAGGATGTCGTTACAGTCATCAACGTTGTCCAAGTGCCTAAACATACTTCCTTGTATTTCACAGCACCTTCTACACAACGCGGTAGTGCTGTCACGAACGTTATTGTATTTCTGCAAACAACTACTACCAGTCAAGCCAAATATATTTAAATAAATTAATAAATAAATAACCGACCTGCCGGGATTGGAACCTGAGACCTTCTGCACCGCAAGCCAGTTCTACGGCACGGAGTCACGGGCCGCCCCGATGTGATTAACCTCAGGCAACACATCGTATGAAAAAGCGACGTTAATGTTCGAGCACGGTTAACTACAATATTAAAATAAATTATTTAACAATAAGTGTCTACGATACGGCTAATATTTTATTATATTTTTAAAAAAATGCCTTGTATAGCTGTTCATTTATAAATTTTCTCTTCTATGATAACAGATTTTCAGCTTTTCAACACTCTCGGCGTAAATTTATAGATAAGATTACACAGAAGATCTCTTGACTTGAGAATTATTTTTTTGCTTAATTTGCATACTATCGGTATTTTTTGTCTTGTGGAATAACAATTCCATAGTAAACTTCACCCTAGTTGCTACCTTAAGAACAAACAAAAATAAGAAAACAAGAACTGCCTAAATTTTTTATAATACATCTATACAACAACCAATAATATCAGTAGTCAACATTGTTCTTTTGTATATAAAGCCAACGGACAGAATAACAGTGTATTTTTATATCTAAATGACAAATTTACAAAAACTCAGTGACTCAAAAATTAAAGAAAGGTTATTTGTAGGTCCTTAAATACCAAAACTTTTGAAGAATAACAGATTTGAGCAAAATCTAAAACTTCTCTAAAAAGCTGCCTGAAAATCTTTCGGAAATGTCGTTAAAAACTTTTGGAGCAATCATATGACAGAAAGCTATAAAGGTTTAATCAATGAGCTTTTATATTCTTACGAGACTTCAAGATTCAACATGTAACATGTTAAAAATACACTTTCTAAATTCGTACCTGGAATTAGTGCTCGAGAATCTGGGCGCTGTTAGCGACGGATAAGCCGAAAGAATTCACCAAGATATTTTTATTATGAAGAAGCGATACCGTGGAAAATGGAGCCCTAGATTAGTAACAGACTATTTTCGGACATTTAAAAGAAATCTGCAGCTGAGTACTCACAAAAATCCTGAAATAGGTATTTGTTTTTTTTATAGATGTAGCACACGTGCTGCAGGGAAATCTCTAAAGCACTACAAGAGCGATACGTGTGTGGAAAATACGATTCACTTTGGTTTTGAATCGATGCAAATTGTGCTCGGTAGGAAACACAATCCTAAGCAAATCATTTCAAAGGGAAGTTCCCGATATAAAAGACTGCTTAAAATTTCAAAAAAAATGTATTATAATCCTTTTGAACTTATTTTATTGTTAAAAATACTTAATACTATTAAAACAGGGCACAAATCTTTATACCCCAAGAAAAAGTATTTTGTAGATTCTGTATAACAAAACGCTTCTAAAAATAGCAGCTATGATCCTACGCTCATTCTGTACCTTCTAATAATTTGTTATAGGAATATGCAATTAAAACTATGTGTACTTGGAAGCATACATGTCGGCTTATAAGAATTGAGTCAGGTCATTAAGCACAATTTTAAAAATTTCGGTCCAAACTCTTTGGTTATTGTTTCTCCAGTAACAGCGTAATGTAGCTATGATGTTAAAATATCACAGATTGTTTCGAATAATTCGTAAATAAAAAAACTTTGTTAAGAAAAAAATTAGTAATCTAAAGTAAAGTCAATGTTGTCCCTCGCAATGGTATAGACTGGATTACAATTGCAATAAAAACTCAAACAAGAATGAGGTAAAAACAATAGATGCCTATTTAATGTAAACAAAATACTATTTTGTTAACAGTTAAAGGATCTTTAAATTATGTATGCTATTTATTTGATATACAAACAATGCCACAGTGATGCTATCTATCATAAACTTACAGCGTCATCCACAAGTTTGGTATATCAATTTAAAGCTGTATTTTTCTCGATTTTCATTTGAAATTTGAACTCGAATTGTTAACATATGAGTGAGATACGATATTTTAGCAGTTAAAAATTTCATTGTAAATAATCATAATATGAAACAAGAATCTGTAAATCTTACACAAAACTTTGCATAAATGTTACAAAAATTAGTTTATTAAGAATAATAGTTTTAGAAAATATTTTAAGATAGAAGGGAATAGCGTGCAACCGACAGACACATCGAAAAACCATTATAAATTTGAACACTGGAAATGATTCAAAAAGTTGGTGACAGCTGATCGCATTGCATCATTAAAAATTATTAAAGAACTTTTACAGTGAAACAATTTGAACGATTTTCAGAAAGAATCTAAAAAAAAAGGTTTGCGTATAATTTTTTCGAGACTCTTCAAATGAAGATCAAATTATTATTGAGAGAGCAATATTCCAGGGACATCAGAAACAGTCCAAGCTTATAGAAATCAATTTGTAATTGTGAAAAGACATGATATTTTTACATGACTCCCAAAACAAGCGTCAAACTGCTGATTTCATAATCTCAAAAGAAAACACGAAGAGTTTTGCCAAAAATCAAAACAACGTTTGTATATTTTTTTATGATGAATTTGTTTCAACTAGTCAAACTGTCAATTATAAGTAATATTTGGAAATACTGAATTAAGGACGTTGTTTTTTCAATGTTCAGCTTATCGTCATAAATTTCTTTAGGTGGGAGTCTTTTCAAAAAGAAGTACTTTATCACTGATCGACATTCGATTTTTCTGAATTCACAATATTTATCATATTTCCTTTAAATATTTACTATAGATAGTACTATGTAATAAAATCTGGACCACCAAATTTTGTGTATGTATTTACTAAATATCAAGCTACTATCCAGGGCTACCGCATTTGCTTTCGGTAATAGATAGTAATCGTGACTGACTCTATATCAAAATTTGTAGTATATACCATTTATTATTTACAAACATGGCAGGATCAATAAACTATAATTAATCGCAGTTTCTAAATAGAAATATCACATTCTGTCATCCACTAGAATCCAGATATAGAATAGTATGTTCGGTTCTGGTTGTATCCATTGAATTATTCTCTCTCTCTCTCTCTCTCTCTCTCTCTCTCTCTCTCTCTCCCTCCCTCCCTCCCTCCCTCCCAGAATAAATTGATTTTATATAGACAAATTATAAGGCCTGTGTTGATATATATGCAGTTTGGTGCAGCGTATCCGATGCCCAAGTCAGACGAATTCAAAGAATGCAAAACAAAATCCTCAGATGTGTAGCCGCCGCCCCACGATATACTAGAATAGACGATCTACACGACATACCAAACAAACAAAACATAAGCGCCTACATAACTGAAATATCAAAAAAAAATTACAGATACAAGACACAAACTTCAAGAGTAACTCACAACATGAGAGCAACGCGAGAGGCTAATAATCCGACACACAAATCTCTATACTTTAAATTACCAATTTATTCTGAAAATATGGACCAATAAAATTAAAAACCAGTCCAGTTTACACGCTCAAATAAAAAATACTCGTAGAGGAATTTGGCTCGTCATAGGTCGCGTGCAGGCCACCAATGAGTGCTGACGCCTGACCTGTGATGCGACTACATTCTGAAGCGTATTGTAGACTGGTAAAAAATACATACAGAAGTAACGAAGGTCACATTAAACAGTTCACCCAAAGAAATAACTTACTTACTTAATCCTTATGCCTTTCTACCCCTTGAGGAGTGTAAGGCTAATGGAGTTGAGTTATTCTATATCTGTCTTTTCCACATTTCCTTCTATATACTTCCATCCTGTTTAAATTGTTGATTGCCTCTTTTGTTTCTTCTGTATTAGTTTCTTCTATTTATATGAGTTCTGTATCTTGTTCCTGCATTATGTCTCTATGTTGATTTTTGTATGCTTTTCCTTCTAATTTTTTGCATCCATTTCCTGTCCTTTCTGTTTCAGTGATTCCTACATAATGCATTTGTTGTTCTTCTATCGGTTCATCCTCTTTTCCGTTTAGACCCCTTTTATTCAATGTTCTCAATCTAAAAACTCGATAATTATTTCCCATTTCTTTCTATTTCTTTGATTACCTTCTTATTTGTATTCATTTTACTAGTCCTCTTTCAATACTTCATTCTCCTTTCTTAGTTCCTTCAACTCTTGTTGGTATCTCTTCTGATCTTGTTTTATATCCTTTATATCTAACATTAGCTCTCTGATCATTTCTATCAAATTGTCTATCTTATCTACTCTTTCGTTTTTCTCTTTCTGTGATGTTCTTATCAGCTTTTTACTCTTCTTGAATAATCCCATTGGCTCTTCTTTTTCTTCGACTCTTCCTCTTTTCGAGGCTCCTGAGGTATAATCATCGCTATCCTTTGTTCTTTCTGTTATAAAAACTTTACCTGTGTTCCTCGTATATTCCATTTTCGAACACGGAAGAAAAAGAACAAAATTATTGTTTATATTTCTTATCACCGTAAACAGTAAAATGATCAAGTTCGTCGCTTATCGTTTCGTTAACTTCATACAATTTGACAAAATTATTCTCATAAATCTCAATTTTTTTTAGTTATTATCTTATTCTAACACCACACTTTGTTTTATTTCCCCCTCTCGTTTGCAATCGACAAAATAATTAAGTACATCGAAACACTACCGTAATAATGCTCGTTGAACGAGTTGACTATTGCCGGGCATTCGGTTCACATGTACACACATCGCGATCCGAAACTCAACTCAGATATAAATAAACTAGTTAAAATCCCTAATTAATTAGTCTATATTAGGAAAATTGTTATTATTATTAGATTATATCAAAATGTGCAAACCAAATCAGTGAAAAGTGTGAAAAAATAAAATTAAATGGACCAATTCGATGTAAATATGTACACAGAACCGTAAATATACCATATATGAAATGTAATTTACCAATAAGAAAATACAATGTCACACGTCAGCAAAAGAGCCAATGCTTGAGAAGGATAAATTAATGACAAGACAAAAATGCTTGAGAGAGTATTATTTTTCTCTGTAAAAACAAATATAAAATATACTCAGATACAAACAAAAAATAACAAATAATTGTCTCGGAAACGGAATGACGTTACAAACCTAAGAAAAACGGTACAAGGATAACCAAAAAGGCAGAACAATGGTCAGCCATAAGGGACTCAAAAATTTAATATATTAATAGTATATTGTAATTGTAAGTAACTTAAAAAATGGATATCTGAGTACTGTAAATTTAATCCTGTATAATAAAGAGTTTTTGAATTGATTGATTGAATAATTGAGGCATACGTCATAGAAGAAATATCCAAGAGTAATAAAATTTAAGAACCACCAATGTCGCTTGGTAACAATAATACTACTTGGGTAATAAAAATAACGGTAAAACTGCAGGAGCAGCTTTTATGACAATAATTATTCAATCTCATTCAAACACTTTAATAGCTTATTCGTTGAGTCGTTTATGTGAAATATAAAAATTGCTTTTTAAATTTAAACCAGATATAGATTTTTATATGAAAAGTTAATGACATAAACGGATTCATTTGTTATTACCCTCATAAGGATGTTTACGACATGGAAGAGAAACATTAGAGAACCTTATTTTATAGATTTCTGTTTAACTCAGAGATATATTTAAATTCACGAAATGAATTTAAATCAGGCAAATGTAATAATAAATAATAATCATTATACAGGATTAATCGTTGGTCGTACTAACTAAACTCTGGTTATGATCGAACTATGAAATGTTACTAAATTAATACTCCGTATGAGGTTCAGCTTGTTACTCCGCGTACAACGCTTTTCAAACAGTATGGAGAACATCATCTCTTTGGACTTGCCCAGGGCTGTGTTTCCCAGCGAGTACAATTTACAGCGATTCAAGAACAACGTGAATCGCTTTTCCGCACACATGACGCTCCTGGAGCATTTTAGGGACTTCAGCACGTGTGCTAGACCCATAAAAAAAAATGACGAGATTAATGTTCTAAGTATTAAAATATTTAGATTCAACAAAACAATAGAACTTCAACATTCTATACAAACAAGGATTGGCTACAGCTTACCCTTCATTTGTATATAGTCTGTAGTAGGTATACAAATTACCTTTGAAATAAGTATCTTAAAATTCATGTTCAAATTTAAACTTTCTCGACATCCTTATAAATGGAAATATCAATTATGAAAAAGCAAAATCATCACTTCAAACAATACCAATATTCACATAACCTCAAAATATAACAAAAAAAGTCTTAAGCTGCGCAAATGATTTTGCTCAACTTTGGAAAACTAAGCTCTGACCCACAAATCGTGCAAAATATAGTACCAGCGATTTCGAAGCAATGACTTTGATCTTTTGGATCATCAGTGTTTTAACTAACGTAAAACTACGAAATTATATAGGATCTTTTCTTTGAGATGGCAAGTTTTCACTCGCACGGCATATTCTTCAAACGTATTTCGATAGCTACAAGATCATCTGTTATGTATCATGTTCTATCCTTCTCTTTGACGGTTTTTGAAAAAATGAAGATTAAAAATGACTAATAATTCATCAATATTTTTATATTTCTCTGAAAACCTAATGAAATCGGGATGGCCATGCCATTACCAAAATTTTGTAATAATGTAAAAATTCCGTAGCAGATATATATATATATATATATATATATATATATATATATATATATATATATATATATATATATATATATATATATATATATATATATATATATATATATATATATATATATATATATATATAAACATGAACATTCTAAAAACCAACTAATTCTACTACAGTGCGTCTCTCATTATGTGTACAATTTTCTTTAGATATTATTTTATGTTATTACAAAAAATAAAATATTATTTATTTGTCAAAAATCGTTTAGTATAATTTATTTTCCATACTAGTGAGGAAGAATCTATTCTTAATTAAGAGGAATTAATGATTTTGTTAAAGTTATTTAGAATAAATACTAATTTTCAAAGTAAATACACAAATAATATATAATCCTATTTACGTAATGTAATTTAGACACTCTTTAACTTTGGAATTTTGATAGATTAATGAGTTTTTATTTTATTGTAAATAAGTTAAATAAATTACATAGGAGGTATAATAAACACAGTTCATTAACTCGTAATTTAGGAAATAGCAAGTGGAAGATATAAACTTCTAATTATCTCACTGAAATAAATTTTGCCGAAAACTGCTACCATATTTGGTTAAGTAATAAAATATTTATAACAACTCCACGGAATATTTATTGGTTATGGGTATGAGAATATAATGTTATTGTCATTAATATAGATATAAAATTTGCAGTTTAAACTCACTGGACATACTTCATGATTTGTAGTACGGTTGGGCTACTGGACTGTGATATACCTGAACGTTTGTTTTTAATTCAGGAGATCATTACGAGATCAGTAATTAGAACTTGTTTTTTAGGCTGAATGCTCCGTTATTTATTAAAATGGTTTTTTTAAAACTTCCTAAATAAACCGCAAGATCAGCAACACAGGTTGGTAAGTTGGTCGAATTATCATGCATCATAGATAAACATATATGACTTTTAAGAAACAAGGGAAGAAGTTAGTATGAATATACCATCTTATTATTTCAGGATTTCTTTGCCTGGGAAAAAAAAACTAAAAATTAAATTAGTGTGTAAAGGAAATGTAGGAGAATGTAATTTACAGAATGATCACAAAAAACTTTATGTGTAAGTATTTTAATCAAACTTATGCCTAAAAGCTTTTTTTATTTTTATTTGTGTAGAATATCACAATCATAGAAGGAAGTTCGAGTTAATCATACATACATTTTCAGAAATATAAACGTACTAGCAGGGGGATTATTATTTTCTGATATGCTTAACAAGATTCTTTACAAATATCATTCAATTCATTAGGGCTGCCATAAAATTGAAACTTCATATGAACCGATAAACAATATTTTTGCATACTATAAAAATGGAAATACTGATATTTCGTGCAGCATTTATTATCCCCGGGATGTTGTTTATGCTTAATTTTTTTACGAATATTTCTCCATATGGTGGAATTAAATATTTAAAAACGACCCGCAATAATGTTCGGATTAAGTATTCTTTGGTGTAAAACAGCTAAATTCTAAGAGTTTAGCATTTATCTTGCAACTTATTTTGCAACGAAAATATTTTTTTTTTATGGGCCTAGCATACGTGCTGCAGGGAAATCCCTAAAGCGCTGCAGAAACGACGGGTGTACTGAAAAAGCGATTCACTTAGGTCTTAAATAGCTGTAAATTGTACTCGGTCGGAAACACAGTCCTGGGCAAATTATTCAAGAGGAATATTGTTTTCCGTATAAAAGACTGCTTGAAAAGGTTTGTACGAGGAGTAACTGCCTCAGCGACTGACTAAAAGGACCTGGAATTGTTGGGGAAAGCAAGAAGTTTGTTTCTAATTCGATAATTGTGTGCCTCCTTGGTTTCGTCGATAATTTCTTTGCTTCTGTTCCGGGAACGAACAAAGATGTTACGATTTATAACGTTAGAATTTTCATGCCATTGTCGGCAGGCAAGATATTTAGAAGCAACAACTTATTTCCATCTTTAGTCAAACCGAGAGTTGCCATTAGAAGGGATGTAAGTGTCCATATCAGCCAAAGAAACATCGGAAACGTAACCAAAGGAGAGCTCGAAAATATTCCATGAGTTTTTCCCATTTAGCAAATTTGTAGTGCCATATCTTGCGCGGTTTAGGCGCTCCTCTGTCACTGATTGGTGGGAGACTCGATGCCGAAAGCATATTATTTTGTAATATTATGTAAATAAATAAATTACTCACATGTGTAGGATCGTTTATAGTTACCTCAGCAAAGTCAGTATTAACAAAGCTAATAAACATATATTATCTTTTCCTTTAAAAAAGTTGGATCCAAAACTTACTATATATAATTGTTTAGTCACGTGAACACCATAGAATAGTTGTATAGAACTTCATCGCTTTTCTCAAAATATTTGTAACGGTTTTATTTTATTCGGTATCTAAATATTGGGGCTTTGTTGAAACATATTTTTTATGTACTCCAAAATTTCCAATATTTTTTCATAAATTTTTAAGTAATGGTAAATCATGTGTTTCCTAATTGTAATTTTAATACGGTTTGGCAATTAAATCATGTTATAACTGTACTATTATTTTCAATATACATAGGTACACATTACAAACGATACATGGCATTTGATTTTGAAGCTGAATTCAGCTCTTTATTTTGATCGTTCCTAGCTGACGTAAATATGATCAAAATTGACAAAATATGGAATTTTTTTACATTGTAACGTTAATCATTTATGTTGGCCAAAAAAGATGAAATAACAAGAACGGCAACATGGTCAAAGTTTCAGTAGTAACATAGGAGTTATTCTGGTTTTTCAATAATAAAGGAAACAAAAGTTAAGCATCTTACACGAACAAATATGAGGTTAAAGAGGCGGAGGATGAGGTAGCTTAGAATATATTATATTAAATGTCCTCTTTAGGTTCTTCTTTCCGTAGTCCAAAAATCTGAAAATCATATTAGCATGTAGAAGTGACAGAGATTAATGTACAGAAGGACTTAAGTAAATAAAGTGTAAGTATTTTTAACCTAACATATCGCCAACCCTTGCAATTATTTTTCTATTTTATATGCAACACACATACACAACTTCAAGTTTATCGTAGAGAAAATTTTAGGTATATGAAATTAATCGAAATTTACTGGCACATCGCACAGCAGGTGGGTTAATGCTTTTTTGTTACAAAAACTTCTGATATACTAAGCAAAGTTATTTACAAAATTTAAAGTCACCGATCCATTAAAGCTGCCATAAAATTGGAAATTCATATGAACCGACAAACAATATTTTTACATACTATGAAAATGGAAATAGAGGAAGCTTATTTATTACCCACTTTTTTGATACCTCGTACAACATTTATTATCTTTGGGGCGTTTCCAATTTCATAATTTAATTTTTTTATGAATATTATATTATCACATGGTATCATTATATTCGCTAAAATATCCACTAGTTTTTTTGATTAAATCCTTCTTTAGTGTGAAACATCCCAACGTAAATAACTAACTAGCAAAACCAAAGGTATTGATATTTATTCTCTCTGATGATGTCTTTCGTTTTATATTTGGAAGGTGTTCCAATCTTCTCTTGCCCTTGGGGTTACCCAGGATGTGCCAGAGTGTTTTGTGGTTTATATGCTGTGCCTATGTTGTGTTTTCTTAGGACTCTTCCAATCCTATCTGTAACTCCTTTCACATACGGCAATAGGACCCTACTTTGGTTGAGGTCGCATTCTATTGTCCTTGTCTGTGGATAGCGCTGCCTTTCTAATACTCTAAAGAACAGAATAACACGATCTCAACCAAAGTAGAGTCCTATTACCATATGTAAAATGAGTTACAGATAGGATTGGAAGAGTCCTAAGAAAATACAACATAGGCGCAGCATACAAACCAAAAAACACACAGACAACCTGGGAACCCCAAGGACAAGAGTCTGAGAGACTGGAACACCATGTAGTTTACAGTATATGCGGAGACTGCTACAAATTCTACATAGGGCAAACAAACATAAGAATCTCCACCCTGATCCCAAAACATAAAATAAGTATCAAAAATAAACAACATCAGCTCCTTATCAGCACCATCATGATACTGGTCACAACATCAATGTTGAGGGATAAACAAAAAGCCCGATTTCACAATATAAAACACGCATAGTCAAAGAAGCCTCTATACCTTCTACTTGCTTTGTAGATATTGCCAAAGATTTCGATAATATAGACCACGGAAAACTTGTAAAAATATTGAACGACAGTAAGGATGTGAAAAGTATAGAGTATAGTTATATTTTTATCAAACTGCCAAAAATTAATGGTACGCTATTAGAAAAAGTGCATGTTGAAAGGGGAGTTCGTCAGGTGTTGTCACCCCCGCTTTTTAACCTCTATTATCTTAAGAGAGGTTCTCTTGGACGTCACCGAAGGAATAAAAATAAATGGAATGCTTACAAATAACATCGGATATCCGGACGACACCATCATATTGGCCAGCAATCTCACTGACTTGTAAAATCTTTTGCATAAATTACAGACGGTATCTAAGCATTACGGGTTGAGCTTAAGCGTGTCTAAAACAAAATGGTTAATGTTGGTTAATAAGAACGACATGTCTATAGAGCATTAGATACTGAGAAGATACAATATAGAACCCGTCGATAAATACACGTAATTTAGGACAGTTAACCAGAATCCAGAATTGAAAAAGCCTAGGCAAATTTTCTCTAGATGAAGAAAATATTTTTGAGTAAAATGCTATGTATTTCTCCTCCTCTTCACAGACTCGAAGCATGCACAGTTACAGAACAACTCATGAAAAGATTGTCGCCATTTGAAATTTGGGTTTATCTCCTGCTTCTTCGGATATCCTGGATTGATAGGATAAAAATGAAGAGGTCTTCAAACGGATGAAGTTACACTCACTGTAAAGAAACGATAACTCGAATGCTTCGACCATCTATTGAGAAACGATAAATATCAACTACAACATCTTATTTTGCAAGGAAAAGTGGATAGAAGGAGAGGTCTCGAACGAAGAAGGACCTCATGGCCTAAAAATTTGTGTCAATGGCTTAACATCAACACAACTGTTTAAATGGGCCGTTAATAAAGTCAGAATAGCCATGTTCATAGCCAACGTCCGCAACGGAGAGGCATTGCAAGGGGAAGAACCTTCATAATTACTTAGACAATGTAGTTGCAAAATAAATAGTTTAGTTAAAGTATTTGGAGTATTTAAGAGACCAACAGATTTTTTTTTATTTAATTTAAAGGAAAGCGTGTGAATGATAGTATACTGATTTTACTAATGTATAATTTGGAGAATACAAGCTAATTAATTCTGTCTAATCAAATCTTGTTGATTGATTGTTGTCATATTTAGTGAAGCATGTTAATTTGTAGTTACAATACGAAATATTTATTAGGTGTGTGTACATACAAGGTAGCCTGATTATCCTGAACTACATTTTCTATGAAACTGTAAAAATGTAATATGTAATCAATACTTTTAGGTACTCTATAAAAAGTTAAGGCAGGAACACGAAAAATATTTTTCTGTAAAATGCATTGTTCATCAAATATTCCAATTATTTTATACAGGGTGTTATGAAAATCGTTTAATATATTAAAACTGGTGAATCATTATAGAAAAAGAAATTCCATAAAATTACTAATGCATAGTGTTTCTGTTTTGTAACGAAAAAATTCGACTCTAAATGAAACGAAAGGATCATTTTCATTTTGCCACTGGTAAACAAAACAGATAGGACATACAATATCGCCGTGGTTTAACTAAAAATTTTATAATATTTTAATTTAATACTAGTATTTATAATTCACTTTTTGATTATAAATATTTTTAAACCAGTAATATTCGTAAATTATTAAAACCAGCTGACTGAAATTGAACAGATGTTAGTTTGCATGAAATGATTCGAATACCCAACGAGTTTCCATTTTATAGAGGCAATACATAATAGGTTCGCAGGTTGAAGCTTAATCACTATTTGATTCAATATTTACACGCCGAAGGGTTTTGATTTGGAAAATTTAGCCCTTAATTTTCGTTGACTCTTGATAAGGAGGTAAAATAGTCAGGAAGCAAAATTTAAATAAAAAAATATACACAGTCGATTTCTCTTACCTTGTTCTTGATGCACTGTATACCAACCGAGATAGTTTAACTAGCACTTATACAATTTTAAGTCTTGAGCCCTCGGTAAAGGTGTTATTTCCATCTTAGGTATTACATAAATCATACTCCTTGAGACCTTTTAACTAGTGGTTACACAGTTTCACGTTTTAAGCCCTTTGTAAAAGTGTAAGATACCCTTATTTGAAAATCTGCAATTAAATAAAAAACATACTCAGAGAATTGGTTCCACCTTGAGTTTGACAAATGTGATACCTCTAAATGTAGTTCTATGAGTATGTTTCTTCTCATTTTTTTTTAGATTATTAAATGATAGTAGTTTACAACCTCACAAAGGGTTTAGGACGCGACGCTGTATAACCAGTATTTGGATTTTTTTAATGATTTTAGAATAAGGGAGGTTGGTACCCTTATCAAGGGTTGAAGACGCTAGCTAACATACCTCAGGAGGTCAACAATGTATCAAGTTTAAGGTCGGAGATATTTTCTGAGTATATTTTTTATTTTTTATTTCATATTTACCCTAGTACCTTACACTTCAAGGATCGGCGAAAATTCTTAACTGTATTTCCCAAATCAAAACCTCTCTATATGTACAATTTTAATTAAATAGTGATTAAGTATCAATAGTGATTAAACATCAATCAGTGAACTTATTATGGGTAGCTTCTATAAAATGGAAACTCGGAGAGACTTCGTTGCTAGCTTTGTGTTGAAATACACATACGGGATTCCTACATTAGTCTGTGGAAAAAAATAAAATTAATTGGATTTGCATTTAGTGACAGTATACAACTAACAAGATGTTTATAAAAATAATTAAAACAAAAAAAAAACAATCAATTTTACGAGCATACCAACAAACAATAATTTAATTTAATAAATGTTGTGTTATTTAGTAAAAAATAATGGTTTTGAATAACCAAAAAATAAAACAAGAGTTTCAAACGGTATGTTGTTAATTCCCGATTATTGAACTATTAGTTCGAGAACAGAACAAAGGAAATAATTATTAATAACGTATAACAACTCCTCGAGTTAATGTTATCAGAGATATCTCTCAATTTTTCTCTTTCATTAAAAAACCTTGGATTTGTCGAAAGAAAATTCTGTATTACTCTTGCAATTGTTATTAAAATAACTTTTCTCAAATTCTGGTTTCATTTTCCCAAACATATGATGAGGATAGAAGATGTCGAAACGCACATCTTATAAAGGAATGTATTTTAAAGTAATAGATAAATGTTCTTTAGTACGATTAAATATTATTTTTTTATTGAATACCATCGCATATTTGGCAACACTGAGGAACTTCCACATCTTGTTGAGCCTTTTCGTCTTCTTTGCTGCAATGGCAGCCATTGATCTGATGACAGATTTGACTTATTTCGGAAGTAAAATATAGCTTTGACTTTTTTTTCCAAAGATATTCGAAATTGAAGAAAAAACTACTCATTCAACGACCTTACCCGTTTTAATATATTAAACAATTTTTATAACACCCTGCATATATTTATATATGAATATAAATCTATATACTATTCAACAGTTACCTCCTCTACATCGAGTACTTTATTTGTGGTGATAACTGTTGTTTAGCGTAATTATGCCAAAGCTCCAACTATTTATATATATATATATATATATATATATATATATATATATATATATATATATATATATATATATATATATATATATAAATATATATATATATATATATATATATATATATATATATATATATATATATACATAGTAATAGTAAGACTTATGAAATAAAACGCAAACGGGTTATTTATTTCGTCCCCTTCAAAGTAATCCCCCTTGGATATAACTCATTTATGCCAACGTTTTTTCCAGTCTTCAAAACAGTTGTTGAATTCGATTTCTGGAATGGCCTTTAAAGCCTTCTTCGATTCGGTTTTAATCTCCTCAATCGACTCAAAACGATGTCCTCGAAGCGGTTTTTTTGAGTTTAGGGAATAGCCAGAAGTCCGACGGAGCTAAATCAAGCGGAATGATATGAGTTGAATTTTTGATTAAAAAGTCGCGAAGAACCAATGCTGTGTGAGAATGTGCATTATCGTGATGAAAAAACCAAGAGTTATCGGCCCATAATTCCGGCCTCTTGAAACAAATTCGAACGTTTGGGAAGCCGAAAAACCATTATTAAAACAAAATTTAATGCAACTTCTTTGCTGAATTTTTTCACTCATGTTAAAAATCAAAAAACGCACTTTAGTTGTTGAATGAATGCAAGCGAATCTTATGACGCTATGGCATTAAAATTTGACACAGATGGCAGTTAAGGTCCTACCAACCTAATGAAAAAAAATTGGATTTGGAAATGCCCGGGCGATTTAAATTTAAAAGTCTTACTATTTTTTAATCACAGTAATATATACACTCCTGGACAAAATTAACGCAACAATATATTAAATCATACAAATCTCTATAATGAATTAATTTTAATAATTTTTTATGAACATTGGTTACACTAAAAGTTAGAAAAAACTTATTCGGATACTTTAAAAGTGAATTAGCTACCAAATTTCTCTATAAGATTCGAATTAAAATTATTCTTAAGACCTAATAACAAAATCGTTGAAATTATGTAATAATGAAAAAAATAATCTGGGACCCTAGTAGCAAAATTAATTGTGTAACTGGGACACTAGTAGCGTGTGTTGCCTGCTCTACTTCGGATGACAGCGTTTATGCGCCTAGGCATGCTTCTAATTAGATTTTGGATAAAATCTTGAGGAATTTGCTCCCATTCTGTGATAACTGAATTTTCAAGTTCCCTCAGGTTTCTAAATGCAGGTATATGACGTTTCACATTTTTCCTAAGGTGATCCCATACATGTTCTATCGGATTCAGATCCGGGCTTTTTGGTGGCCATTGCATAATCGGTATATCAACTTGATTAAAATAATCGAGTACCTCCTTAGCCACGTGAGGTCGAGCGTTGTCTTGCATAAACAGGAAATTGGGCCCCACAAAATGACCGAAAGGTATCACATGTTCTATTACAATATTCTCAAGATAGTAGTCAGCATTCATGGATCATGTACGGACAGGAACTAACTTTGTGCGAGCATCAAAGCAGATGCCACCCCAGAACATAACAGAGCCACCGCCGAATGGAATCCTTGCAGAGATATTGCAAGGAGCAAACCTCTCTCCTGGTGTTCGCCATACTCGCTCACGACCATCTGGATGTTTTAAACTAACCCTAGTTTTATCTGTGAAGAAAACTTGTTTCCAATCATCCACAGACCAGTTTTCGTGATTTCGAGCAAAACGTAACCTGGCAACTCTGTTCTGTCTAGTAAGCAAGGGCGCAGTGGCTGGTCTCCTACTGTTTAATCCAGCTTCATTTAACCGTCTTCTAACTGTTTTAGAAGAAATTGCGACATTGCGAACAGCTTCGAGTTCGTTTTCTTATTATAGAACTAGTGACAGTCCTGTTTCTTAAAGCGTATTGTCTTATAAAACGTTCATCTAGGTCACTAGTGCATCGTTTTCGCCCTTGCCCTTGCCCTAACCTTCTAGAATATGTTCCTACTTCATTCAAGCGTCTTACCATACGACTTATTGTGGAACGATGTTTGCCTAACAAATTGGCAACATAACTCTGACAATATCCCTCGTCCAATAAACTGAGGCTCGCACTACCTCGTGTTCAGTTAAATTCCTTGTTCGATTCATTTATCTAATTCTTCGGGGTCAAAAATAAAACAGTCTACCATAAAAAGATATTACTTTGAAAAAGGGAACAATTTATAAGCTTACTTTTAAAGAAAATCTATCGCATTATTACAGAAAATTGTTTATCTTCTAAAAAATTCTTTAAAACTGTAAATCTAAACGAATTGTTTTAATTTCTGTCATGAGCAAACGAAATAAAATATGCATAGCCTACTATTCAAATACTCGATAAACTTTAAAACTCATAAGAAAAAGATAAATTAATTTTCAGATTGTTGCGTTAATTTTGTCCAGGAGTTTATATATATATATATATATATATATATATATATATATATATATATATATATATATATATATATATATGTATATATATATATATATATATATATATATATATATATATATATATATATATATATATATATATATATATATATATATGATACCTCATTAGTGTGTATCTGTGTATTTTATTTTAATAAAACTATTTTGAGTCCATAAAAATCTGATATATTTAATTATCACTTGTTTTATATCCCTCAAATTTTATAATATACATGTATAAGATTGAGGTGTTAGTTAGACATATAAAAATTGTGACTGCTGAGAATATTACAGATACGTCATACTGTTGAAAATAGTGCACCGTCTTCAACATGACACCTCACGTTTGAAATAAAAAGTCGCCCATTAGACACAGTAGTAGTTTAAATAAAATATATATTATAATTTTACACACTGAATGAATACTTCATAAAACAATATTTAAAATTAATAAAAATATTAATAAACAAAAATGAAACTACTTAAATGCATATCGCCAATTAACTTTCTTAGAATTCCTTAAAACGAATTAATATTAATAAGAAAAGTTGTTCATTAAAGAAAGAGAATAAAAGTGTGTTAGCAACTAAAAGAAACTTCAAAGAATAGAAGCGCATTAATATTAAATATAGAGTACATCACCAGAAAAATTTACATATTCCTAACGATCTCGATCAATTTTAATGGTGTTAGACTTTAAATCTCAGAACATTTTTATAACTTTTTACTGGTTCAGTACAGTGTAAAGGAAGTGTTATTATTTAGATTATGAAATATTTAAAGTGCCTGGAAATAAAAAAATGAATAGCGAGGAAACAAACAGAAACCAAATCTTTGTTCAATTTAGAAAAAATTTAGTCCTTTTGTAAATATTAAAAAATGGAAGTTACCTAGAACACTACAAAGAATAGAGGAAATATATTCAGTAAAGTGTACAAGATTCCTGGGAACAGATAATTTGGAAGTAAATAAAGCAGCTTATAGAAGAGTATATACGAGGATGGATTGAAAAGTTCGCGGCTTTACCAAAAAATAATTATAATATTTTTATTATTTTACCCTCAATAAGTTCATACTTTCTTGAGTTGTCGCGGTGTAAAATTTTGTTCTGTAGAATTTGTGGTTTTTAGGTTAGAATGAGTTTAGTGAGACTAAGTGCAGCGTTTTTAGAAAAATGGAAAAAATTGAACAACGTGAGGTCATCAAGTACCTGTTTAAAAAAAGATTAACATCAAAGGAGTGCCACGATGATGTGAAAACAACACTAGGGGAATCCGCTCTCTCATATATCACTGTGAAAGAAATGAGTTACACAATTTAAACGTGGATAAAAGAGCATCGAAGATGACCCTCACTCCGGCCTGCCTACGACGTCTACGACTCAAGAAAACATCGGCAAAGTGTGTGATCTCATATTGAAAGACCGTAGATTAACTATCAGGGAGATTGCAGACACTATAGGCATCTCGTATGAACGAACACAAAAGATTATTGCCAACGAACTCGGATTTTCTAAGGTTAGCGGATCCCCAGATTGCTTTTAGTTGAACAAAAACGAATTCGACTCACGATTTCTCACGGCTGTTTGGAGATGTTTGGGGCTGATCCGCAACATTTTCTTAACAGGTTTGTGACAATGGACGAAACCTGGGTTCACCATTATACTCCAGAGACAAAACAACAATTCAAGCAGTGAAAAAAATCTGGTGAACCGACCCCAAAGAAAACGAAGGTAATTCTCTCGGTTGGAAAAGTGATGGTGGATTATCTTCCGAAAGGCGAAACAATAAACTCAACTTACTATTGCACCCTTTTGCGTCGTTTACGTCAAGAGATTAAAGAGAAACGCCCAGGATTACTGAGAAAGAAAGTTTTGTTCCATCAGGACAACGCTCGCGTTCACAGGTCTGTTGAGTATATGGCTCAAATTCGTGATTGTGGTTTCGAATTGCTGCGCTACCCGGGTTATTCTCCTGATTTGGCATCTTCGGACTTTCATCTGTTTTCAAAACTAAAAAAATACCTCGGTAGCCAGAAATTTCCATAAATGAAGAAGTTGCAGTTAACCAGTATTTTGAAGACCTTGAGGAATCTTTTTTTAAACAGGTGTGGAAGCTTTGAAAAGCAGGTAGAAGAAGTGCATAGAGCTAGGTAGAGATTACGTCGAAAAATAAAAATATTTTTGTTTTCTTGACTAGGCCGCGAACTTTTTAATCCATCCTCGTATTATATCTGACATTTGATATTTAATAACTGCTGAAATACTGACATTTATGAAAACGCAGTTTTCATATTTCAGGGCACAGAAAAGTCGTAATAACATAACTAAAGGAAAAATGGCTTATCCATGTCTTAATTTTAACGATTTATCCAACGATAAAATTTTTCTGTTCTTTTCAGTTTGGACGGGTGTAATTTTTCAAGTACCGGTAAGATGTTACTAACTACAAGTGCGTAAAAAATGCCATTTTCTAAATTTCAGTGCGTCAAAAAATGTTAAGTTTTTACTATAATAGTATTTTATACTTACATATTTATATTATTGAGCAAGAATAACTTAATATGAAGGGAGAACTATCAAAAAAAGAATGTTCAGTTTTATTATTCTTTATAAGCCTCTCAGACCTATTTTTGAATAATATATTTTTCGTTGGTTGGTCTGTTTGTAGGCACAATAACCCTAAAGTCAAATGAGTTATCAAATTGAAAAGTTATACTTATTTAAAGTAGGAAAATATCCTGCATTTTTTGAGTGTCATCGCTTCAAGGGAAGAGGATGAAAGAAGGGGTTTGTATAGTTTCCATAGCATTATGACAAGTGTTTCCGGTTTAGAAAATCTCAGTTTACCTGAACAAATATTCTTCTTCTTCTTTCGACTAGCTAGGCACTATTGCTTGTTTTCTTTGTTTCCTGCTCTATAGATCGCCCCTCCATCTATTTCTTGGACATCACATTGATCTCCCACTCGGTGACTTGTCTCTTCCTATCCGTACTAGCCTGTTTGCCATTCTTCCTATGTGTTAATTACTTTTCTTCCTCTTATTCACTGGTTGATATTTTCTATATTACAAGTGCATCTTATTACTTCACTCCTTTCTCTATCCCTCAATGTCTTGTTTGTACATCTCCTAAGTATTCTCATTTCAGTTGATTTCAGCATCTTCTGTGTTATACTTGTATTGTGTCTTGTTTCAGATGTGTAAGTCATTACTGGCCGTATTACGCTCTTGTGTATTCTTGTTTTGGTCTCAACGGAGAGGACTTTATTTCTAAATATGATGTCATTGAGGCATCCCACTATCCTGTTAGTTATGTGGACTAGATGTTTTACTTCTTCCTCGATTTTTCCAATACTAGATATTTTGATACCCAGGAAATCGACCTCCATCACCTGTTCTATTGGTTTATCTTTCACCACCAGCTTGCACCTGATCGGCTCTTTTGCTGTTACTATTGCCCTGGTTTTTTTCAGCTGAGATTGACATATTATATTGTTTTGCTACTATGTAGAGTTCATATAGCATCCTTTACAAATCGTTCTGGCTCTCAGCCATTATTATCGCTTCATCTGCATAACATATAATTTTAAATTCTCTGTTACCCGTTCTATATCCCTTCTTTCTTTTGATATTCTTTATAATTTCATTCATGACAAAATTAAATAGAAAAGGACTTAAAGAGTCTCCCTGCCTGATTCCAGATTCACAGTTGATTGGTCATTCCTTCTGCTAATCTTACAACTACTTTATTGTCTTTATATATATTCTCGATAGTTTTAATTAAGTCTAATGGGATGTTCCTGTTATATAATAGATGAATAACGTCTTCTATGTGCACATTGTCGAAAGCTTTTTTTTAAGTCTATCGGGCACAAGTATGCTGGAATGTTGTATTCTATAGATTTTTCTTTTACTTATCTCACAATTAATACGGCATTGGTGCATGAGCGCCCACTTCTGAATCCTTGCTGTTGTTCTTCCAGTTATATTCTCACGTTTATTTTTGTTGTAATAATTATTGTTGTTAATTTCAGTGTACAGTTTAGTAGACTTATGCCTCTATAGTTATTTGGATTTTCTTTTTCTCCCTTCTTGTGCATTAGTATAACTGTCGCTGTTCTCATTCATCTGAGATTCTATTCGATCTCATAATTCTCTGTATAAGGAGTTGCTTGTCCCCCACATTTCAATAGTTCATTAGCTATTTGGTCTTCGACGAAAGATTTACGGTTTTTTAATTTTTCCAATACTTCGTGGGTTTCTGTTCGTATTCTTTTATATCTTTGACCGACTTCATCTGTCCTGATTAACCTGTACTCTAGACACACGACATTTCTTTTTGATTTCTACACTGAGCCATGGTGTTTTTGTTCTCCATTTTTTATTTTTATGGACAATTTTAGTCCCTAATGCCTCTTATGCAGCTTGTAATACATTCGTTCTTATGTTTAACCAACCGTCATTTATGTTATCATTGTCATTTATTTGAATTATTCTGATTTTCTCTTTCAGTCTTCTCTGGTACAGGTCTCTCGTTGATTCTTCCTGTAAATTTTATATTCTTATCTTTGTTTCCAGTTTCTTATTGTGGTATTGATTTGTGTTTCTTATGTCCACCTTAGTTTACATAAATAAATTATAATCACTTCCTTCGTTGGGTAATTTCAAGCTTCTTACGTCTAATATATAGTGTGGATGTATTTCTCTGTTTGTTAGGACATAATTTATCATTGATCTGTTACCTCTCGTGTTCTCCAATGTATATTTATATTGCTCCTTATGGTCAAAGTATGTATTATTTATTCTCAACTCGTTTGTAGTGCACAAAATTATCATAAACTCTACGTTGTCATTTTTTATGTGTTTATGAAATCTCTGTTTAACTCCTGCTATTATCTCATTTCCAACTCTTGCGTTATGATCACCCGTTATTATTATTGTTTCGTTGATTGGTATCTCATCCATCATTTTCTGGAGTTCTTCATAGAATTGTTCCCTGTCAAATTTTAAGCATAATTATTTACATTCAAACATATAAGAAGTAAAAAGAGTGAAAGCGGAGGCCAGAAGTGGTTGATGTGACTATAGCGTATTATAGGTTTCTATCAGAATTCTTGGAGTCGAAAAATCTGAAAATTATAGATTTTTCGTTTTTTCCGATTTTAACAGAAGCACTTAAACGTTTTTCTAACGTCGACATAGTCACTATTGGCTTTGAATATATAACAATTCTTGGATATTATCTGTAGCGAGTAATTGTTTTTAATACATTTGTAGCTTCAGCTGCTTTATGAAACTGTAAAAGGTAAAATTCTTTTAATTCATTATAATTTAATGGGAGAAACTTTTGATTTTGATTGTACAGCAATATTACGACAGTTCTAGTTATTATCAAAACCCAAAGTAAATTGTTTTTGGCGTGTTTATTTGCTAGAGCCAATTTTCTTATTAATTATAGAGGAGTGCTATTTATTATTCTTTTTCTGCCATTTCTCTTGATACAACGATAACAGTACTATTACTGCAGACCTCGTAAATTTTCAAAAATCTGCTTATGGCGGCGAAGATACATAGTTTTGTTTCTGGTTGTTATTCAACAGCAGAAAATTTTATTCCTATTTTAGTAAGTAGCTTTAAGCTCACAGAATGAGCAGAAAATCAACTTTTTAATTCGCCGGCCGTTGTCTCTGTCCGATATTATACTAACTGTGCACCGCCATCACTGGCATAAGCTCAAATCTTCCGCCATCACTTCCTTACCAGACACCGTGCCTCTAAAGCCTCTAGACCGCAGTCCAAGCGAGATAGTCTTTCAACTGCAAGACCGAGAATGGGATCAAGGAAATGGCCTGAGACTAAATAGAAGTTCATACTCTAGAGCACTTTACCAGGAAATATAAGGATTCGAGAATAAGCATCGTAACTTTGAGCAGAAACGACTACCATATTCAACGACTTTGCTCGTTACAAACTGCAAATTAATATATTGAGCAACTAATGTCACATTAATATGTTACTGTCTTAGGATATGCTACTTAAACATCGGACGTCATCCAGCATCGGTCTTTTTTCATGACAATAGTTAAAAACACACAAAAATGGAAATATTGAAGGCCATTCTTGATGTTTAAACCTAACCCCTAATCCCCGTTGTTGGTAATAACCTTTCACTTTTGTCGGTACTTAGTATTCCCTTAGGTTTTTTTTTTCAGTTTTGTTAATTATTTGAAATTTTGTTGTTTTATAAAAGTTATGGACAAGGTTATATATATTCAACTTCTTACATTAATTTCGTCCATAAAAAATTTTGTTTTGCGCTGCAACTTTATGCCGGCAGGTCTTGTTAAAATAAAAATTGCAAATTTAGCAAGAATCTAAAATTAGTTCTTAAACCAACAAACAAAGTATACTGTATAATTGTTTCGGTAAAAACAAACTGTCGTTTCTTCATTGAATATTACTAACGTACATGTAAAAGTATGACAAAAACCAAAAGAATAAATTAAAATGTGTCTTCGCTAACACTGATTAGAGCAACACTGTTGCGTTGTTTTGACTGTGCTTTAGAGTAAGAGATTAAAAGAAAATAAAATCGTGTTTGCTATATATTTAAAATTAGCATTTTTCTTCAACTAGTTGAAAATGTTGGAACTTTCGCTCTTCCTAATTGCTACATTTTGTGCAAGGGGAAACGTATTACTTTTCTCCATAACATGAAAATGTCAATGCAGTTGTTACTTCCTTCATTTTGACTCATTTATTTTATTCCTATTTCCTGTCTAGTTTACTTTTCTGGGACCGTCTATAATACCGACAGTCCAGAGTTGACATGCGCATTGATTTCGAGTTTACTGTTTCTTAAAGGAATAATAAGCCACCATTTGAATCCAAAGAGTAGCGCCTGATATTTACCCGTTGGATAACACAGGCCAACGATGAAAGAACTTTTTTAATAATTTTACCTGATTCCTATGTTTTTTTAGTGTGCTGAGTCCAAAAATAATAATAAAAAGTCGTATCACCCACCAATTTTTCACATTTTAATATTGAAAATGTGAAAAATTTATTTTGTATCATTTGAATGTTATTAGGTTGGCAATAAAATCAGAATATGATAAGGTTGGCAGTAAAATCAAATTTTATTAGGTTGACAGTTCCGATAAATGACACAGCTGTTTGTTTTCTTCCAGTTAATATAACATCGCATTGCAGTGTTTAACCCATATGCTTTAATTCACACTCAAAGTATGGCTAATCGTGGTTGTAAAATCTCTCCCAACACTTTTTGTTATATATGTGGTGAGTTTGTAGTTAAAAAACATCAAAGAAACATTGTTGACTTTGTAAAAAAATTATACTTTGCATATTTTGGTGTAGAAATCGGTAATCAAGAAAAATGTTGGGCTCCTCATAAAGTATGTTATGTTTGGATCGAGGATCTTAGGAAATGGAATAAGAAAGAAAAGAAAGCTTTTAGATTTGCAGTACCCATGGTATGGGAGAGAGCAAGAAAATCATTCAAATGATTATTATTTTTGCAGCGTTGATGTTTCTAGATATAACTCCAAAAATAAGAAAGTAATTGTCTATTCTAACTTTACTTCAGCTAATCGGCCGGTAGGACATGGACTGGGACTTCCTGTCCCTGAGCCTCCTCAGTCTTTTGATGACGTTTTACAGTCCAGTCTCGAATTTAATGAAAGTCGACCGGATGATGATGAGTTTCAATTTTCTCTAGAAAATTTAAAACCACGGTTGTTTACACAAGCTGAGTTAAATGATTTGGTGAGAGATTTGGATTTGACTAAAGAAAAAGCAGAATTGCTTGGTTCTAGGCTGAAAGAAATCATTTATTGGAATTTGGAACATTAATTTACCATTATAGAACAAGATATCAACAGTTTGCTCAGTTTTTCAAGCAGGAAGAGGATTTGGTTTTGAAATTTAATCGATGTCATATTGTGAGAGAACTATGGGTGATACAAAAAAACTGATACCAGATACGCACCTAAAAATACATAACACTTAGATGTATTGGCTTAAAAAGTTTTTCAAATATTTTTTTTGTTGGCCTGTGTAAGTTAACCGAAAACTTATTTACCTGAGAGAAAACCGATGCTTACCGCGACAACAACCAAAATAATTAGTTTTAAATCATTTTATGTTACCCTTTTAATAAAATCTAACTGTTCTCTGTGCATAATATTAACTAAACTTTGCTGCAAGAAGCACACTTTGTAAAATACCCTACTTTGTATCCTTTGCAGTAAATGCCTGATAATAAGGTGTGTGCAAGGTATATTGTTTGTCAGTCACGGCGTTTGCAAGGGAGTAGAAACAAAGGAAACTGTGTAATGAAAGTGCTTTTGTGTGGCCTGGTTCTAGCCGAAAAGAATGAGATGTTGATTTAAACATGAATTTTCTTTTTTGTTGTAAGCAAGTAAATTAAAATATTGTTATGTTAAAATGATTCCACTAGTTTGAGTTCACTGTTCCTTTAAAAAAATACCAATTATATTTTTCATATTTTACTTTTTTCTTACTAATGACATAATTACAGATAAACACATGTTCCTACTCGGAAAGAGAAAGAAATCAAATTAATTTTGTGGACAATAATGTAATAAAACGAAAATATAAAATGAAGCTGCACCGTTGTAGAGGTTAACCGCTAATGTTTCATGTGAATTTAGAATACGAAAATACTATTTAGGAAGTATAAGTTTTACCAAGCCACCGACGCAATTGGGAAATCAAGCTTTGTGATTTAGGGACCCTGAAACGTAAAGAAATGCAATCACTTTTACGATTATAATACTTTCATCGAGAAAAGGAAGCAAAGAGAACTTAATACTGAAATCTAGTCCATCCGTTTTTGGGTCAAATTTACCAATTCTTTTAGTGGATATTTGGTATCATTTAATTACGATTATTATAGTATTTCTCTCTTCCAGGCTAGTAAAATTTGTCGTATATCGCAAGACAGTAAGTAACTCTCAACTTCTTCTTATGTTCATCGCAGTGCAAAATTTCGATTTTCCAAAGTAACTAAAGTTGGATAAAAGCTTTTGAAGTAGTAAAAGACAAATTTTGATAGATTTAAGTTTGCCTTCTATATGTATCGTACGAAGTTCTTTTGTCCAAAAAGCTTAAGGATATTTGGGAGATATATTCAGAATAGCCAGTATGCTTGAAAACTCCCAAAAAATTTGGAATTATTTCACCAAATCGTTCAAAAGTAAGAGCAATTTTTATTTATATCAAATTTACTCATAGTTCAATGGAAAACTTACTATCGCTGTGATTTAAGCAGAAAAATAGTATCGAAAAAATAGTATAATCAACAAATTTGTAAAGTATTCAAAAAGCAAATGAATTAATAATATTAAGAATTTATAAAGCAGGTGGAAGGAGTGCGTAGAGCTGGGTAGAGATTACGTCGAAAAATAAAAATATTTTTGTAGGTATTTTATTTTGTTTTTTTGAATAGGCTGCGAACTTTTTAATCCATCCTCGTATTATATCTAAAATTTGATATTTAATAACTGCTGAGATATTGACATTTATGAAAACGCAGTTTTTCATATTTCAGCATACAAAAACGTCCTAATAACATAACTAAAAGAAAAATGGATTGTCCATGTCTTAATTTTAACGATTTATCCAACGATAAAATCCATATGTTCCTTTCAGTTTGGACAGGGCATTAAAAATCAAGTGTAATTTTTCAAGTACTGGTAAGATGTGACTGACTACTAGTGTGTAAAAAAATACCATGTTCTAAATTTCAATGTGTCAAAAAACATTAAGTTTTACTATAATAGTATTTTATACTATACAGCAGGGGTGCTCAAACTTGAACTGCTGGCGATCTACCTCAATATTGTTAGACTACGATCGATCGACTCTGAGAGGCTGCAAGTAAGTGTGATGCAGGATTGTCATCTAGGAAGGGTGTATCGTGGCATAGATATTAGTTTTTCCGCACAATATACATTTTTTTAGTCAAGGTAAGTGTAGGTCTGCTCTAAAAACTCATAATTATTCAAAATTGCGAGTTTATTGGTTCTTACAAAACAAACGAGTTCTAGTGTCTAACTTAACTAAAGAGTGACTTTGGATATTGAAGCGTGGCACTGCATGTCCTCAGCATACTTTTCATAAGATGGTACGTAAATTACCGAGTGCTAATCGCAAGCATGATGACATATGTTCGTCAGTTAGTCGATTGCGATATTTTGACTTAATTATCTTCATTTCAGAAAATGCAGACTCGCACAAGTAAGTTAACCCAAACATTGCCATCAGTTGAAGGGCAATTTGCCTTAGATTCGGATATTTATCTTCAGATATAAAACACCAGAATTTTGTATCAGATGCTGTGGCTTTGAGATGTATATCTGATTTAATCTGCACTAACTCATTTTCAACAGAACATGAGTCCATGTTAAACTGACTTGCTATTTCAGTAGCTATTTCCTCAATGTTTTTACACGAAAAAGGATAACTCATAAATGATGCGATATTTGCCAATTTACTGAAATCATAAAAACGTATTTCGAATTGGCCCAAAATATTTGATAATTCTGCCTCATAAATATCATAATTCAACGGAGGAATCCTTGCTTTCAAAGACGAAAAATTTTTCAGATCCTTTCTTTTCAGTTGATCTATCATAAGTTGCAATTTACTTTTGAATGCGTTTATTGCGCTAATCATCTCAATAATAGTTTTTCCTTTACCTTGAAGCTCCAAATTAATGGTGTTTAAATGCATTGTGATGTCTGTCAGAAATGCCAAATCAGTCAGTCATTTTTCGTTTTTCAGCATCTGAGTGTCATCACCTCTTTCGTCCAGAAAAGCTGTTATTTCGGGCAATAATTCTTGAAACCTTTCTAGGAATTTTCCGCGACTCAACCACCTGACGTCCGAAGAACTAAATCAGTGTGTTCAGCTGACTCACTGTCTTCCAACTGCAATTTAAAGAGCCGTCGTTGCAAGCTACGTGCACGGATAGAATTCACAATTTTTTATTGCAATGCCCATAATCTCCTCCATGTTTAGAACTTTTGAACACAAAACTTGATGTATAATGCAATGGAAGGAGAAAAATGAAGGGAAATCATCATTAGCTCGACACAATGCCACAAAACCGTTTTCGTTTCCAGTCATAGCTGGTGCTGCATCGGTTGTAATGCACACTAGTTTATATATTGGTAGCTTGTAGTTTGTTACAAAATTGAAGAAAACGTCATATATATCTTCGCCACGGTCTTTCCTTTCAAAGGAATCATTGTCAAAAACTCTTCCTTAGCCGACATGTCATTGAATACCATTCGAATAAAAATACACAGCTGGGCAGTGTCTGTCATATCGGTGGTCTCGTCGAACTGTAAAGAAAAGTATGTACATTCCATGATATCATGTTTTAGTTTATCTGCCATGTCCTGACTCATGACTTCAACACGCCTTGTGACAATCGGACGAGATAACTGAAGTTCTCTAATAGCAGACATAATTTCTGTTTTATTTTTAAAATCTCCAAATAAAGTCTCACCCGCTTCAATAAATGCTTCCTTCACAACCAATCCATCATCAAATGGTTTCTTGTGTTTCGCCAATATATGAGATATTTTAAATGACGCGATCGTTGCAGCTTTTGATTGTTTGGCTGGTCTTGTGAACATGTTTTGTTCTTTTTTCAAACAAGTTATCAAATCACGTACTTTTCGTTTTCTTAATTCACTCTGTGACGGAAAATCCTTTTCATAGTTTTTATGAACCGTTTTATGATGCCTCTCTAAGTTCCCACGCTTAGGTATTACAACTGACGCACGGCAAATGAGACAAATGCACTTATCCTTTACCATACAAAAGAAAAATTTCTTCCTCCCAATCGTTATTAAAATGATAAGTTTTACTTTTCTTCGCCGCACTCATTTTGGACTATTTATTAATAAACTTTGTATCGATGTATCGCCTTCAAGTTACAACTCAGACTGACTCCTATTCATGCAGGTGCAACATTTATATCGGCGCGAACGGAGTCTCGAATGTTCCCGTCAAACACGCCGCCCGAAGTTTCTAGAAAAATCGGCGGGAATCAAAAACGCGGCTTTTCTTTGACAAGTACCGCGCGTTTCTTTGATAAAGCCGCCTTTTGCCGCTAGCAGGGGGTTATAATGACAAAAGAAAGTGCTGAGGGGGTTATTCTGGCCTAATTGTGGATCGAATAAATTTTAGTAGTTTATTCATTACATTTTGTTTTAGTTACCTAAAACAAAATCTGTGAATAGTTCTATATCGGAATTTTTTTTTCGAGATCGACTCAAAAAGCACTCGACCGTTTGAGCGCCCCTGCTATACAGTATACTTAAAACCCCCCAAAAAATTGGAATTATTTCACCAAATCGTTCAAAAGTAGGAGCAATTTTTATTTATATCAAATTTACTCGTAATTCAATGGAAAACATACTATCACGGTGATTTATGTAGAAAAATAGTATCGAAAAAATAGTATAATTAACAAATTTGTAAAGTATTCAAAAAGCAAATGAATTAATAATAATACTTATAAAATTGTTACTGAAAAAAAAATTATAATTAATGAGATTTATGCTATTATCGAACACAGTACGTCATTCGCAGTGAAAACGTAAACAGCTGCTCGAATTAGAAGTCAACGAAACTATCATCATCAGCTTATACCGTCCACTGCCGGATTAAAGCTTCCCTCAAGTCTTGCTACCTTTTTCTATTCTGGGCCACTTGTGCCCAATTTTTAGCCACTCTCTCCAAATCGCCAGTCCACCGATTTGCTGGTCTACCTCTACTTCGACAATCTTGGTCGCCATTCTATAATTTTTTTTTATCCATCGTCCATCCTTAAACCTAGCAGCATTCCCAGCCCAGTTCCATTTAAGATGGAGAATGAATTTGACTGCGTCTTGTGCCCCCGTTCTTTTCCTGATAATGTGATTTGGGATGTGATCTCTAAAAGTAACGCCTTACATTGACCTCTCTATTTTTCTTTGCATGAAACATATTTTGTTGATATTTTTCTTCGTCAATGTGAGAGTATCGGCTCCGTCCGTAAAAACTGGTAGTACGCATCTATTAAAAACTGTTCTTTTTAAACACACCAGAAGATTAGATTTAAATATATGGCCCAGTCTGCCATATGCCGTCCAGGAAAGACCTATTCTCCGCTTAATTTCATGTGTTTGATTATTTCGTCCTATGCTGATTTTATTTATATCGCTGTATTTGCTCGATCTACGATATTCAGTTTTATAGTGTCATTTAATACATGATTTGTCAAAAACCGAGTCTTGGAAAAGATTGATTTTTAGACCAACCCTTCCTAAAGCTTCTTTCAGCATAGTTTGTGCTTTTGGCATATTGCGAACTATAGCGAATTTAAATTTTTCTATAAGATATATACCGCGTAAAATTTAAATATCAATGAAATGACATTGAATTGACCAACGTTGAAAAGTTTACAGTAAACATTAAATCTATTTATTATAAAATCATAAACTAATGATTTATAAACAAATTAAAATAGAAATTGTAACACCACATAGTCTTTGAAAATTGCACATTAAATTTTATCCAGTGAAGGTTGTTGTTTTTCAGTTTTAAAATCTCATTGATTAATAGACATTTATGACATCTAAACAACAAAATTGACGCGAGTCCTTTGCATCTTTCTACTTCAGCGTATTGTAAAGATAATGTTTCTTTACATACACCATACCCGTTGAGTTAAAAATTTTAAATTAACGATACCGCGCCCACTAAATATTTCTGTTTCCTCTTCAAGATTTTCACAGTCTCTTCGACATTTGCACTTGTTCTTCAGCTTTTTTTTTCTAGCACTTTTCCTCGTTTTAAGCCGACTTGTTGTTTTAATCTTTTTAAATAAACCTTCTCAGTCACTATTTTCCCTTTCCATCGATAACTTGCAGTTTTCGGCATTATATTCAATAAAAAATAAACATAATAAGTCTCCAAATAATAACCTCAAACCGTGTGAATATTATAAACACTAAGATCAATGCGTAATGCGCGTACGCATGCTTTAGTTTGTAAAGATGCAGGAAAGGAACAACTACCAACTACTAACAAGTTACAGTGTTGTCACGTTTCATTATATAAAAACGAGACGTTTTATTTAATTAATTTTTAACAAAATAAAATGTCCCGTTGTTAGGATATATTTTTTTGTTGTAATTTTTCGTGAAGTATATTGAGATACTCTATCATTTCTCTTATAAATAAAAAAAACATATTTTAATATTTGAAGTTGGATTCAAGGAATTTTCACTGCCAAAAACCACCTTATACGTATATGATGTATTAGCGCGACGTGTATTAATAGCATGTCCCGCTCTGGGAGGAATTAAGCGGGCTACATCCTTCTAACACTTTCCATGAAAAGACTCGTAAAATAAACTCAAGTCTCCAACTGTTCTTCGATGTTCCAAGGAATTATGATTTCTTGGGAATTCTGGGTCACCAATCACGCGAACTGCTCTCTCTTTTCTGTATAAAATCCAATAAATGCAGTGTATGTTTGGGAGCAGAGCCCCAAACTTGGGAGCAGAGCCCCAAACTTGGGAGCAGAGCCCCAAACTTGGAGCAGTAGTATTCATAACATAAGCTGAGAGAGCTGTATTCAGAATATAGTATCATACATTCATTGATATAATTATTTTTAATTTTAAACAAAGAGATGGCGTAAATATTTTTAATCTGTTGAGTTAATTAATAACAAAAAAAATCATATTTGTGTAGTAAAATTAGGTAAAAAATAAAATTATGACTATAAGTTTTGTTCATTTTAATGCCAGAATAACAAAGATACTAATTAAATTAAAATTCTACATTCCTTTGTCTCCGATTGTACCTCCTTAATAATTCGAAAATATCTCAGGTACGCTTTTTACAGTCGGATTTTAGAGTTTTTATTTTTCCCTTTTTAGGTATATCATGAATTAACTCGAATAACAAGACCTTAGACCCACGTAAAGGATTACGACAACGTAAGTGTAGGTAGCTATTAGTAGAAGGATAGGTATTACAATCTCTAAAGAGTTCTTTGCTACTGTTCCAAATAATCTTCGACCGAGAATCATTAATAATTTATTACAATATACAACTTAGGATCATGCAGAGCTTGTTGAACCTTAGTTTATATGTAGCACAGAATATTTCTAAATTAAAATAGTTTAAATGTGAAATTATAAACATTTCACCATTCACTCATCGTGATATAAGAAATAAGTAATATAAAAAAAACTTTAATTTATAAAATCCTTGTAGTAAAAAAAGCAATTCCCTAAAAAATGATAGCTTAAGAAACATGTCAACGCGATGTTTTCAGATATTTTCAAAAAGAAAAAAATTCAACAACATCAAATCAGAGCTACGTGGAGATCAAAGTACGCCACTTTTTTCAATTTATTCAAGAAAATTTTTTGAATACTGGTTAAAATGCCTTTGAATTATGTGATTTTGTGCCACCCGGCTGAAATCAGATTTTTTGTTTATAACAAGGAGTTCTTTGAGACAAAACAGTTACGATATACAATATCATTTAATATAGTATTATTGAAATTACATCTAGTATGGAAAATTACTATATTTAGAGAAGTCAAACCAATTGTTTCCCCATTTATTGTGACCTAATTTTCCAATCTCTAGTTATCGATTTTAAAACCATTTAATGTATCTTACTTTATTTTATCGGTAGAATTCTTTAGGACTATTCAAAACAATATAATACATATATATATATATATATATATATATATATATATATATATATATATATATATATATATATACATATATATATATATATATATATATATATATATATATATATATATATATATATATATATATATATATATATATATTATGTTGTTGAACCTTTTTGTACTATATATGTAGTACAGAGAATTATTGCCTGTTCCAAAATATAACATCCTGATTTTTGCCGTTTTAGGTGGGCAATATAAAAAATCTAACCTTTTGTTTATGATAGGTTGCAGAGATGGACTTAAGAATTTTATTCATTAAGGCAAATAAATAAAATTATAAGTGTTTTTGGAGATGTTTATTTATAGATGTATGTAGAAAGAAATGGATAAGAAGTACAAATATACAGTTTGAATGAATGAGGTTTACATATTGTATAAATAAAAATATATTTTATCTTAAGCCTATGGTAATTCGGTTTCACTATCACTGTCATCAGCTGAGGTAATTATCAGTGGTTTCATATTATTTACATAAATATATGAATCTTCAACTTTAACAACGTGCTGAATGGAATTCTTCCAGCTTTCACAAGGTATATCATTTATAACTTTTTTTACTAATTCAACCACTTTAACTTGATGCCAAAGATGTTCAATTGGATTAAACACACAATAATAAGGAGAAAGCCGCAAAAAAAAAAGAGTGTCTCATTTTCTCAGCCATACTATTCACAAACATATTTCTTTTTCAATTTATAGTCTTTCAAAACTTCCAAAAGATCACATTTTTATAACTAAAGTCAAAATAAATGTCATTTTCTAACATATATTCCTGTATTTCCGATTTGGTGTTGGCTGTATTAGGAACCTTATTTAGTAGGCGACTATGGTAACTTGCATGGTCCATAACTATAACACTCTGTTCGGGAATATTTGGCAAAAGGGAATTTTGAAACCAATTTTCAAAAAGTTCTGCGGTCGTGTCTTCGTGATAGTCCAAACTAGAATCTTATGTTTTTTGCAGATAATAGTAGACAGTTTGAAACCCAGCCTTTTTCAGGTCCAGCATGCAAAATGGCTATTCGTTTACCTTTATTTGAAGGTGCGTTAGTCTGACATTTTATATTGCTGTCAACCCACCCCTTTTGCACAGTGTCATGGGTATCGAACCATGTTTCGTCCAGGTAAATTACGGACCAATTCTCTGATCGATACTTTTTAATGTCTTGTAAATAAGTATGTCGCAAGATTCATAATCTTTGTGACTCCATCACTACTTGCCTTTTGTTGAATTTTCGGAACGTGAATCCCATTCTTAAGAGAATTTTGTGAAGGTTTGATCGGCCACAATGCATATTGGTCCCGTCCTGCACCAATCTTAATTTTATTTTGTCTAGTATTGACACCAACTTCTCTTCATATATATAATATATTTTTCTCCTGATGACGTCTTTTTCCCGGTCCTGAGTGATGGTTTTCCTACAATAGCCTTAATTATAGAAATTGGGGTTTTTGTTAGTTCACTGGTTTCTTGCAAAGCACTTTGTTTACTCAAATTTCTTTTTACCAAACTGTCGTAAACATTTTTCACTATTTGTTTAGCGTCAAGTGATAAATGTTTTCTCTTACGATAGCCACTATTGCAATTTTTCCACGGACGCCACATAATTAAAGTAGAACCGTTACATTTTAAGTTGTATGTAAAACTAAAAATAAAAATAATAAAAAGTATCTTTCGAATCGTAATAGGGACCTGTGGTCATTAGGCCAGTTTATCAAATACTCCAAACCGGGTTGCCAGGTACTAAATATATAGATAAAAATAGATCCAATATGATTGCAGATGCAAGTGAGGGCTGTATACAGCAGGATCTTATATCTTGGGATTTACTTTACTACATCTAAACAATTTAAGTAGGAAGTATTTACAATATTTATTAGTTACGCAATGTGGTACATTTCAATCTCTAGTTTATAGATTTAAAATAAATACAGTATTTCATAACAATATAATTTTAACATGTTTATAGAAGAAAAATAATTTATAAAAAAAATATTATATATCAGTCCATAGAAAAAATTTTGAAAATAGTGTCATCTAAATGTGAACCGTTACAAGAACCGAAGATTGTTACTATAACTTATGATTTTGAGGCAAGAAAAAATCTATCACGTTAATCAGGGAAAAGCTAGGCTTCACTTACGTCGCGTCTTTTGAAAATAAATTTTATGTTTAACATTTCTCAAATAACTGGCAATGATATATTTGAAGTGTGAGATGGTGCCCTACTAAAAATTTGTACTGCGGATGTAAAGAATTTCTCAAACATCTTCACATAGCGCCTCGAATTCAGATATCCTGTGCGGAGTCTGACATCTTTAAAGTATTATGGGTAGACATTGCAGCCAAAGCTATAACTTCAGAAAGATTAACGGGCATTTGATATCTCTGAATCCAATCTCCCCAATTCCGTTTACTGGCATGATCGTTAAGGTGGAGATGTACCTTAGCCAATAATTAAATATTAGTAAGTGTTGAAAAACGTTCATATTTTAGATTAACGAGATTATACCTCTGAGAAGAATAAACTCATTTTTATTCCTGCACTAGTTGTAGCTTGTTGGAGTGCAGACATAAATCTTTACGAAGCTTATATTGTAACGAAGGTCTTGATACATTTATGGTACCTAATTATTCGTTTTCGGCAGCTCTGGCTCCATTGTGCAGTTCCGGCCCACCGATCCCAGAGTCTCGGATGCGATCGCCAGCAGGTCAGCGTACTTATTTATTTCAAATGCAGTGTATGTTTGGGAACAGAGAGCATTTATTCTAAGTCTATTTAGCTACGCCAGATTTCAAAAAAAAAAAATGTTATTAGTTGTAGATGGTTCAGACTCGAAAAGACTGACTATGAACACATCGTCTTTCCGCTTCGTACACAAGTGAAATAAATATATAAAAGAATGGGAGAGTGACGCCGAAGGAAAGCGGCAAACGGCATGTTGGTGGAGTCACTAGATTTCCGTCAGTCTATGGCCAATAGAAGTGAAAACTAAAAGCGTAAAATAGCAGGCTAAAAGAGTACACGTTAAACAGTAAGTCTCGTCTGACTAACATTGCTCAGATGTTGAAGGGAAATTTGCAAAAGAAATCTTTCTCTGGTCTGTTTGTTTCCCATAAGAATTTCTTTCCATATTACTACTATCAATCATTTGTTTCATCAAACGTCGACGGTCAAATACTTCAAACTTCATTTAAGCTGTGTAAATAATTGTTTTTATAAAATTTTTGGCATACAAAAAGCAAGTGGTGTGTCGGTGAACCATTCCAAAACAAATTTTGTCACTTTGTCCATTTCGCAATTGTGTTCGCGCAATAAACCAAATAATCTTTAACTTATTTACAGTCTATGTTGAGGGTAGTAAAAATATTCCAATATTACCTCTGTAGAATTTTCTGATACTCCTCAAATTTTAAAACAATATGAGACCTTCAAAAAAGCACAAAACCATAAATAACTTGTCACAATATATAATATAATTTAATATAATATACAGCTTGTTGAAACTTTCCTTTTATACGTGGCATGAAAAATTACTACGTCAAAATGGCTTGAACCAAGACTAATAAATTGTGTCACCATCTATCGCGGTCTAATTTCCGAATCTCCGGTTTATCGATTCAAAAATATTAAATTTGTCATGCTATATTTCGGCGAAAGCAACCATAAAACACAATAGAGCGTGAAGGGTACTTTATCTGAAGCCAAAATGTGGCGGCATAAATTCGAGACGAGGGATATCATTTCCTTTTGCTATCAGTATCAGTGATACTGCGGAATAATGCGGCTTAGTCCAGATTCTAATGTAGAGATTGCAGCTTGTAGAAGAAAGTACTTTATTCTGAACAAACAACATGAAAACAAATATCCTTTCCTCAAGCTTAATGATTGTTTTCGCAAACTATGAAACAAGGTTGTTAAAAAAATTGCGCTTATTTTAACTTTTACTGTTAACATGTATATATTCTGCATTTATTTATTTTTTAGAAACCTAGTCTCTGGAAAGGCCTGACGAATTTTTATTATGTTAACGTCTTCGGACATTAACGCAACTTGATGCAAATAATCGCATACTCGATTTTTTAGGTACTATTTCTCATCACTGCACTCTAATTGTTAAATAATAAACTTCTTCAACTTCTTTTACTATAGCAGTTAGGTATTTTACGTGTGGGAATAAGTAAAAACCTACCCTTAGAAAGTTGCTTATGCAATTAGTAAGTAGAGTAATATTTTTCTCTGAAAACTATTATGTATGCTTTCTCTAAAAGTGATCTACAAATACATCATGGAATTCTCTAGTTATGTTGTACACTACATCAAATGATAGGAACCGTGGGTGAAAAAATCACCTTGATGGTTACCTAAGTAAATAAAAAAACATTTTCTTAAGTTTCTCTCACATCAACGTAAATTGGAGTCCCTGAAAATTTTCTAAAAACATAATTTTTCAATTGATACATCTTAAAACAACCAAATTTTCTGAAGGAAACCATAAAACACAATTTTTTTAAATCGAGATTTATTTTAAAAATATAACTTTTAAATGACATGTCTTTGTACATTACCTCAGATGGCTAAAAATTGGACTAGCTAATTAACTGAAATAAGTTGTAACACTGCAACGTGGAGGCCCGGGGCTCCATGGCCCAGTAACTTACTTGCGGAGCGGAAGATCTCGGGTGTTAACCCGGCAGATCCGTATACTTTATTTATTATGACCACGTAGGTAGAAATTGTTTGCAGAAATGCAATTACGTCCATGACAGCACTACCACATTGTCTTAAAGGTGCTGTAAAATACAAAAACGTATATTTCGGCACTTGGATAACGTTGACAGGTATTACATCATCGCCGATACCCTATAAGATATAAAAAAGGGTAAAAACCCTACTCAAGCGGGGAGGTGAACAATAAAAAAAAATTATTGAATGTTAAGTCAGAAAGTAATAAGTACATTTTGCACAAAAACAACTTTTCAAACTTTTATTTGGTCATCCTTAGAGCTAAATAATGATGTTTTTTACAATATTTTTTTTAATTGGTCAAATTATGTTATTTTCACTCTAAAAATCTTTGAAAATCCCTCAGGTCCAGTATGTAATGGACACTAGGAAAGAAAAAGTTCAAGTATTCCTAAATTAAACTTCAATTTAGTTAACTTATTATTATCTAAACTAACCTGAGTTGACCTCTGTTCGCAATCAAGATCAACTTGACCATGTTGAAAAATCTGCTTAAAATTAAGGTTATTACCATTACGACGAAATTAAATTTTAATGTCTTTAATTAATTATTAATATTCAATCAGTTGAGTTTAGAGTTATATATAATTGTAAGCAAGTTTAAGAAGAATAATTTAGTTAGTTTAGGTTAATTGAAGGAGCTACTAACTAATTATTTATGAATTCAACTGTCGATTGATTTAAGCTCACAGAAATTAATTTTAACCTTTATGTTAGTGACTTGTTTGCTAGATGGATCTTGGCTGTTCGCTGGCAGAGATTAGTCTAGATATTTTTAAATTAATTTCAATTAAAACCTAGACTAACCTCCATCAGCGATTAGTCAAAATCGGCCCAAACAAAGTAAGCAGCAAATTTCATTTGTAAAAGATATTATTTTCAAAGAATGAGGGCTTTCCGAAAATTTGTCAGTTTGACAATTTTTCGTTTTGTTAGAAATACTGTGTTAGCCCTCATAAAATAACAATTGTGACGTAATTTCGATAACCCTTAGAAAGCCATATTTGAATGTTATGAAATCTCTGCAGCAAAATATTTTGCCTGCTTCTGTATCAAGTGCAAGTAGGCTGATTTTCATCATTTCAATCTTCCTAACCTGGTCACTTAAGCAAATAGCACAAAATACTACTTTTTAGTTCGTCTCCTTTACTAAGTTAAAAGGTATGTAAAGTAAATAAGACCTACCAGCATTGATTTATTTAGGTCGGTAATACTTAAGTCTAAATTTATTAAATTTAGTTTTCATCCAGGCCTGGATCAGGCACTTTCTATCGCCTAATATAACTCGTTTATCCGATCAGAATTATTTGGCGATTAAGTCGCATTTTTAATGTCACTAATTAAATTTCTTAGATCAGTTTATGAGATTCAATCTTCTACAATGATTCGTTCGCTAACTGTAAAGCTTGACATCGAATAAGCCCACTAATTTACAGACTGTAGTGTGTTTCTTGTACTGATGCTTTTATTGTTACGAATAATCTTACTTACTTAATCCGTATGCCTTTCTACCCCTTTTGTTGGAAGTGTAGGGCCCGTGGAGTTGAGTTATTCTGTATATGTCTTTTCCATATTTCCTTCTATATCCTTCCATCATGTTTAAATTGCCGATTGCCTCTTTTATTTCTTCTGTATTAGTTTCTTCTCTTTGTGTGAGTTCTGCATCTTGTTCCGGTATTATGTCTCTATGTTGATTTTTGTGTGTTTTTCCTTCTAACTTTTTGCATCCATTTCCTTTCCTTTCTGTTTCAGTGATTCCTACATAGTGCATTTGTGGTTCTTCTGTCAATTCATCCTCTTTTCCGTTTATACCCCTATTATTGCGTGTTTTCAATCTAATAACTCGATAATTATTTCCCATTTCTTTCTTCCTTTCTATTTTTTCGATTATCTTCTTATTTGTATTCATTTTACTAATCTTCTCTTCCGTATCCTTTATCTTTGCCAGGGTCGTCGTCAATCTACCTATCTCTCTCCTTTTTCTCAGTTTTTTGACTTGATGGTCGTAGTATTCTTTGTTTGTTCTTTCAGTTTTTCTTCCTCAATGTCCCATTTATATTCTGTTCCTTCGATTACGATTTTTTGATATCCTATTTTCACCCTATTTCTATTTTTTCTCTCGTTCTTTGCTATATGTTTCAATTTTTTTCGAATTTCCCGTTCATCTTTTGTTAAATCGTTGTTTCTGTAAACTGTTTCTCTTAGATTCCTCAGTTTGTTTTTATTTTTCATTACAGCTTCTTTATCTCCCGTGTTTCCAAGTTCTATCTTGTATATAGTCGCTCCTATTTTTATCACATGTTTAATCTGCACTTTTGTGTTCATACTCCTCTCCATAAAATGTTCTACACTCATTTTCAGATCTGGTTGGGTATTCGCTTCAAATTTCATTCCCTATATTACAATATTATTCCTTACGTTGTCTTTTTTCAGTCTACTCATCTTCAAATCCATACTTCTCATGTTGTCTCTAATTATCTTATTTTCATCTTTCAATACTTCATTCTCCTTTCTCAGTTCCTTCCACTCTTGTTGGTATCTCTTCTGATCTTGTTTTATATCCTTTGTATCTGACATTAGCCCTCGGATCATTTCTATTAAATTGTCTATCTTATTTACTTTTTCGTTCTTCTCTTTCTGCGGTGTTCTTATCAGCTTTTTAGTCTTCTTGAATAATCCCATTGGCTCTTCTTTTTCTTCGATTCTTCCTCTTTCCGAGTCTCCTGAGGTATAATCATCGCTATCCATTGTTGTTTCTGTTATAAAAACTTTACGTGTGTTCCTCGTATATTCCATTTCCAAACACGGGAGAAAAAGAAAAAAACTGTTGTTTATATTTCTTATTACCGTAAACAGTAAAACGTTCAAGGTCGTCGCTTATCGTTTCGTTAGCCTCATACAATTTCCCAGAATTATTCTTATAAACCTCCAAATTTTTTACTTATGGTCTTAATTCTAACACTACTCTGCTTTATTTATAGTCGTCTCGTTTGCAATCGACAAAATAATTAAATAGATCGAAACACTACCGGAATAATGCTCGTGGAACGAGTTGACTATTGCAGGGCGTTCGATTTACATGTACACACTTCGCGATCGGAAACTCAACGAATTATCTTATGTATTTATATTCCACTAGCCTATACTTAGGCACAATTTTGTAGAAAATCGTTTTAACCTCCCTCGCTAAAGAACAGTATGACATTCGTGGAAAAATCATTTTAATTCACTGACCTTTTCGAGTTTCTAGATCGCGAAAATCACAGTTTCTTATTTCTATCGGTCTATCCATATATTGACACGACAGCGCTTTGGCGTCGTATATAGTATTGTACATCCTTTTCAGGATTCATGTAGCCAAAGAATCTGAAAATTATGTTGTTTTTCATTATTCATAATTTTAGCAAAATTATTATGTAGATTAATATCTGGTTTCGGCTATATAGACCTCTAAATCCCGTCTTCTCAACTATTGTGCGAATGATATCTCGTCATAAAGAACCTATCAAAATATCGAGTAATGTTTGAATTAAGTTTTTCTTAGTGCTATAAAGTCAAATTTAGTATTTAAATAGTTTACAACTAAGTATTTAGCGTGAGAAATCCTGGGTAAATAAATTTATCTAGTTTTCCTTCAAACTTATTATCTTGATATATATCATTTAACACTTCTAAATAAATATGTACAAGAAATAAACCCTAAAATATTTATGAAAAACCGCAAAATACATAAATCCAGCATTACAATTAATATTAAAGTGCCAAAATGATCATAAAAGGGTGTACGAAAATAAATAATTTTATCTCAGGTAGCTTTAGGATGTGTTACGGGACTTTAAAAAGAGTAATTTGTTATATTCAAGGGCCTTTTACAACACTGCTTATTTATGACTTAGAAAAGGCCAAAAGGGTCTTCATTCAATCTAGTTTATCATCTTTATGTTCTACGTTTTCTAAAATTAAAATGTAAAGTTTTTTACCAGGTTATCATCATAAATTAATCAACATTATTTAATTGAATGAAATAAAAAATATTTTAAATAATTTCTTTTATATAATTTTAAAGGTCTGTTAAGTAATAAAAATAAGAAAAGATGATGTTTTTAAACAATACTTTTCTATAAAGTATATGAAATTGATATATTACAAGAAATTAATCATACGAGTACATCGACTAGTTGATAAATAAAGAGAATTTTAATGTTTTGTGTCCTATGCTGTCTTTCTTCTTCTGGTATGCTTTCTGAAAAAACATCATGCTACCATGTTAGAAAAACATTTTATTTCGCCTATTAATATTAAAGTTCAGTAAGAGTAAATTCTGACAAAAGAGAAGAATATTTATAATTCTTTTTTTTTAAACATGCAATAATGGTTGATAAATTAATTAGTTATAGAATTAATCCTCTTTTAACGGACTGACTATAAAAGATTAATCAGAAAAAAAGAGATAGTTTCATTTATTTTCAACTAGCTGTGCTCGCGGCTGCGCTCGCGTGGACTACTATACAGAATTATTGTTTAAGTTTTTTTTTTTGCTGGAGGCAAACTTTTTTTCCGAGTTGATTCATTGTTATCGTCACTGCTTATTTTTTATGTTACCTAACGTAATAAAATATATACTAGAACCTGACCACAGAACATATGTATGAATTTTTAAAAAAAAAAACGTAAATCGGATAAGTGGTTCTCAAGTGATAAGCGCACGAATGACCAGACAAATAGACAGAGAGAGAGACGTTGCGTTTTAAAATTTATACATAGATATGTAGATATAGACTAGAAATATTAGGTTTTATTACGGTTACAATACACGTAAGTAAAATTGGCTTTAATAATTCTTAATGTAATAAGGGAATTGCCAATTTTACTACATGGTAACGAAACCTGCTCACTAAAACTAGAACTCCGAACGCGATCGGAGCCTTTGAACTCTAAACACTACGCAGACTACTACGTAATTGTTGAACTACTCACATATCAAACGACGAACTACAAGGAATTAGTATGAAACGAGAACTTATATATTATGCAGTAACGCAAGATATCATACTTAGGATATTGATTGAGAAAAGCTCTATACTTCACACCAAAACTTATAGGCCAAGTAGCGATCGAATTGAAAAGCGGCCTAGGTATAAAACATTCATGGTTCCGCATCATAAGAAACTAATGGGGTATATCAGATGCTGCGATCATATTCATGTAGGCTGAGAAGAAAAACCCAGTTATATTTTGCTATTAATGATGATAACTAGAATGATGACTTGGGAGGAAAGAAAAATATAACAGGTTTTAATTTAATAGCAAAGATTATCTGAAAATTTAACATCCCAATACATATCTTTCTAAATATGGAACGAATTTTAAATAAGTTTGCAGTTCTGTAGAACAGCTGTCAAACGATATTTAGGATAATAAAACATTACCATGTGTGTCATTCATAATACCACTTCTATTAATCTAAAATTAATATTGACAAATTCGATACTTGAAATGAGCAAAAAAAAACAGTAATTTTAAGCAATATATTTTTTTTTTATTTAAGAAGCAAAACCTGTTTTCTTACCTGGGCAATAATGTAGCAATTTTAATACCGTAACTGAAATTCCGTTACTGACTTTTCGAATTAAAATTACTAATCTACCAAAGACTCGTTTGCATCATAATTGATAGTCAATAGTTAAATCCAAACTTTTGTGTGTAGCAGCCATTTTACTTCTATTTATTAAATAAAGATCATTTGAAATATTTTCGTAAAGCGAATGTAGCAGTTTTATTCCCAAAAACTATAAATGATGATGAATTGTTAACCTATCTCCTCAAAAAACTGCGAATATTGTCATATATTGGTAATCCAATTAACTTTTAGAAACCTATGGTGTTATTTGCTTTTGACTAAAATATAACAACTAATTTTTATTGCCTAAACAATAAAAATTGGCTATTATTTCCTTACAAAACTTTCAGCAAAGAAGTACTTCTGTATGCTCTTTCACTAAACAAAACATAAATAACCTCTAAAAACTAGAATATACCGTTTTTTGTTTGTGTCCGGTCCAGGTCAAACTTTTAAAAGTACACATTTCTAGTCTGTGAATATCCGTACAAATTTAATAAGTTGGTACATATAAGAAATTTGATTTTAAGATGATAAATCACTAATATGAATTTAATATTTTCTATAAATAAAAATTAATAGTAACACGTAGCCTGAAGAGTTTTTGGTCTAACTACTTAAAATACATTTTTTGGCAAAATTCGACTTTATTCATCCATATACCTGTAGTCTCTTTTAAGAGCTATACAATCAGTCCAATGCTTTTCTAACATTTTTATACCTTTCTTGTAGAAAAATTTGTCTTTACCTTCAAAATGGACCTCAGTTTCGGGGATAACTTTTTCATTGGAGTCAAATCTCTTTCCCACGAGCACCAAATTTGGAGAATACGGTTTTGTCATCGTAACCATTGACTTGTGACACGGTGGATTGTCTTGAAGAAAGAGCACTTTTTTCTTGTTATTTGGGGCCGTTTCTTTGCGATATCTGCCTTCAAACGCACCAATAACTTTATATAATATTCGCTATTGATGGTTTTTCCCTTCTCAGCATAGTCGATGGAAATTATTCCATGCGCATCCCAAAATACAGAGGCCAAAACCTTCCCAGCCGACTGTTATGTCTCTGAACACTTCGGGCGGCTTTCACCGGCTGCTGTCAACTTAGCTGATTGCCGATTTTATTCCGTTATATAGTGGTGGATCCGTGTTTCATCCATTCTCACATATCGTATGAAAAAAATCCTTTTTATTGCGCTTAAACAGGTCCAAACAGCTCTCAGAATTATTAACACGTTGTTGTTTTTGGTCCACTGTGAGCAAACGCGGTACCCATATTAAACAGAGCTTTCTCATGCCCAAATGTTCATACAAAATATGACCAACACGTTCCTTTGATATCTATAGGGTGTCAGCTATCTCACGCAATTTCGCTTTACGGTCATCTAAAACAATTTTGTGGATTTTTTTGATGTTTTCCAATTCTCATTTGGACGTCCAGAGTATTCAGCCACATTTGTATCTATACGACTGCCTTTAAATTCAGCATACCAGTAAACGATGAGTGACATTCCAGGGGCAGAGTCCCTGTAACCCTTATCAAGCCATTACTTTGCTTGAACTATATTTTTTCCCATTAAAAAACAGGGTTTAGTCAACACAAGAAATTCGATTTTTTTCATTGGTTTGAAAATATCAAAAGTAGCATCACTAAAACCACTGTAACTTGGAAACTAATGGTCGAAATGTCATGAAATTTTGACACATATCGTTTGAAAGTTGGTACTTCGTAAAAATCATGGATTTTTTGAAAAGGGCGACATCTATGACCAAAAACTTTTCAGCCTACCTAATATCACTATTATTAAATTATAGAGTTAGTAACATCTTTTTAGTCCTCTGCACAGTGATTTTTGTGTACTTTTATTCTTATTTACCTATTTTCTCTTCTTGCTCAATTCTTGTAGCCTTTTTAGGTAACCCCTATACGAGGGTGGATTGAAGTCTTATAAAAAAAATTTCTTCCTCCCCGGTCAATTTTGGAGGTTAGAAAACAAAAAAAAAAAATCACTTAGGACCGAATCTGGAGACTAGAATGGGTCGAAAATTATTTAGAAGTCCAGCTCGTGAACTTTTGCCATTGCAATGGCCGATGTGTGGGCAGGAGCATTGTACTGGTGAAGGAGCACTTTTTTGCGTGCTAATCTGGGTCGCTTGTGCTTCAACTCACTAGGTAATCGGTTCAATAACGTTGCCTAATAAGAGTCACTATATATATACCTTTTTCCAAATAGTCGAACATAATGATACCCTGTGAGTTCCAAAAATTAGTTGCCATCAGTACTGACTTTTCCCGCCGATAAAACTGTTCGTTCTTTTCGGTGCACTTTCACCATCACCAACCCACTGTTTTGAATACCGTTTTGTCTTCAGAGTGTAACGGTGGGTCCATATTTCGTCTATAGTCACAAAACGATGACAGAAGTCCTTCAGATTACACTGGAACTTTTCTAAACACGATTGTGAAATGTACTTCCTCCTGCGTTTTTGGACTGAGGTCAACAATCGCGGGAACCATCGCACACTCAGCTTTTTCATTTCTAGAACTTCATACAGAATATTATGTACCCAATCATATGAGATGTCTACCATCTCCGCAATCTCGCGAAGCTTCATGCGATGATCTTCAATCACCGTACCATGAATTTTATCGACCATTCCGAAAGTGCAGCACCTGCAGTCCCCATACGTTTAATTTCATTTATCCAGTAGTAAAATGGCTGGTGCAGAGTTTCCATCAACTTCCTTTAATTCAGTTTCTTTTTGGGCCGCAGTCAACTTTTTTAAATAAAAATGGATAAAACCTACTATACTAGGTTTTATCCATTTCTACTAAACGTATATCACTTACCACAGCTACCGACAAACAAGTGCGCGTTGCTTTAGTTTGCAACTTTGAATACAACCGTTACAAGAATCACGCTTACCAACAGTCATGCCGCTTAACGAACACGTGTGGATTTAGATTAGCATTGGGATATTACCCTGTTAAGATTTCTGATTGTTGCCCATTTCAGTTTCACGCAAAAATATAGTACTATTTTTTATATTGTTAAACAATTTTACATATATTTTTTTAACGAGACAGGTTTATTGTTCCCTAACATGTAAATATATTGTATCTATTTTTCTTGCTTCTGTATAATAAAAACAAATGCGCCCAAAAAGGGTAGATAAAAGGAATTAAGTTTAAACGTCTATTAATAACAGTCTTGTTAACCAAAAAATTTACTTAGTTGTAAAGTTTTAACATACTTGTGCATTCTCCGCTGGCATATTTTACGCCTGGTCAAAATTTTAGATCCCTACAATATTTTTCTTCAAATATTAGGGTGCAAATAATATATAGTGTTTAAGTGTTCACCAAAACCAAAATATATAAAAAAAGACTTACTAAAGTAGGGACTTTAAAATGTTTTTTTTTTTTTTAAATTTGAAATATAAATTAAAATAACATGGTTCCTAAAACATGAAGAATGATAACTGTAATATGGGGACAATATTACCATACTCACAATTGTTACATACCTTTTCAGAGTGCAGAAATTTCCATAGATTAGTAAAAATTTATAAAAAAAATCACTAAGGAATAAGGACACATTAAAATAAATCGTACGCAATAAAGTACGTATAAATGACACACACGAAACACAAACGGTGAATAGACGAACATTATCTATATGTAGGTATATGTAAGGAAACAATGGAATATTTAAGGATTCTTTTATTTTATCGTTAACCCACTATAACAGTTTAGAACACAAATTTCTATAATATTTATAATAAAATAAATTACCAAATAAAAATATAAATGTTTCTTACAAAAATGAAGAAAATTGGACACAAAGTATATAAGCAAATAAACTTGACGTCAATTTAAATTTTAATATGCCCCAGCCTAAACAAGTCAATTTTTTTTCATGCTTTTATTGCTTATAATCCTTCATAAACCATCGGACTAATATGCCTGTGAAAGTAAACTTAATGATTGATAGCTCTACTGTACTTGAGAAGGTTAAATATTAGAGTATACGTAAAGTAAAAGCTTTTATTGCCATATGAAGAGAAATCGATGTGAAAGTGTTTCTTTTTAGTCTGTTTGCCGAAATAACAGTGCGAAACATGACCTTACATTATAGTATTAAATTTAACGAGGCGGATTCTCTAAAGGTGGCCATACACTAGCGATCCATATGGCCCGAGTCCATTCAAGCCCAGTTTAAAATAAGGGGTTACTCACGACTGAACCAGTCAGTCCAGTCGGTCTGTGACATTTATAGTGGAATGGGTAAATTATAAACTTTAGCTATCATAGCCGCTTGCATTTACATCAAGTAAAAAAAATTAAAACCAAATGGCAGAAAGGATGACTTGGAGAGAGAAAACAAATAAGCTATTTAAATTTGGTTCATCAACTCTCGCTGGAACCTCCTGATTGGCATAATTACCTACGGATGGATGAGACAACATAAAATAAGTTGCATCATATGGTCACCTCAATAATCAAGAAAAAGGATACTGATATGAGGCAAGCCATCACTCCTCACGAGAGAATGACTGCTACTCTTCGGTACTTAGCAAGCGGAACTAAAATTTCGTACAACTATTTGGGTCAAATAATACCTAACACCTGTAAAGTGATGTTGCGTTGTCTCCAAGATTACCTAAAGGTAGGTATTGATAAATTACTAGGATAAGTTTACATTATAAAATGTTTTATTTCATAAAAAGTAAATAGTAAAAAGAAATAAAATAATAATACGTGCATATATAAAATAAACGGTTTTTTTACTCCAAATTCTCATATGTCATGTTCTGATCAGTTGTTTCCATGGTACGGTAGTAAGCTACCATGGTCGTATCTATCTGGGAAGGGGGAAAAATTGGAGAGGGGGGAGCAGGTACTTTGTCCGCCACTAACCTGGAGGAGATGTTCAGAGATTCAATTTCAGCCAAGAAAATTGCACCATTATTTAACTTTTGGCAATAAGGAACCATAGCTGTTGGGATAGATCGCAAATGCATCATGTGCTTGCTTGGATTTTCCAACAGGTAGGGTTGGAATAGGTCCATCGATTCATTTTGCAATTTTTTCTAAAATCTGGTCTGCTTTCGGTGGGGGTCGTTTGAATTTCGACAAGGAGGAATGTGTGCTGCTAGAGCATGCCACACATCAATCGAATCAGTGGTCTAATTAAGAAAAAATTAGCATTTCTTTTAAAATATCATTGAACGTTATGGTACGTAATATTATGTAAGGCATTATTTATCCGACAAATCACCATATTTTTTTTTTATTTTTTGCAGATACCTAATCCATCCAAGAGTGGAGGGCATTGGCTAAACGATTTGAAGATGAAATTTTCCGCACTGCCTTGGCACCCGGGATGGGAAACATACTCAGATCAACCCACCCCCTCGAAGCAGATCATACTTTTAGAATTATAAACACTTCCACTCCATTGCACTTATGGCTTGTGTTAATGCAGACTATGAGTTTATCTGGATTGATGTTGACACGAATGGTAAAATATCAGATGGGGGTGTCAAAAAATTCTGAATTTTAAAAGAAAATGAACAATGGCCAACTCAACATAGCTCCTCCAGAACCTGTTTCGGATGTAACAAACCTACCCTACGTTTTTGTTGGAGATGAGGAATTTCCATTAACAAAGGACTTCATGAAGCCATTTAGCCAAACAACCTTGACCAAAGAGCGAAGAATTTCTAACTACAGTTTATCTAGGACAAGAAAAATTGTTGAGAATGTATTCGGAATCATGGCTAATCGTTTTTGTCCTTGGATCGGATCGACTTTGTTGTAATGACATATGACATATTGCATTCTTCATAATTTCCTTAGGAAGAGCTGTTTTACACATACTGTAAAAGAAATGGAATCAGAAGAAGAAAGTCAAGAAACCTATTCACCCCTCTGCAAACTACCATATCAAGAAATGCATGTACTTCAGCAAAACCTTGTTCGCAAAATGTTCACAGAAGGACAAGTACCTTGACAAGAATCAGGAATATAAAAATATGTTAACTTTTATTTATTTAGGTATTTTAACTCTGATTGTTGACTTCAGAAATAAAAAAATAAATAAATAAAAATATTACATTTATTACCTCCTAGTCATCAAATGGAAGGTCACCAAGTATTGATAAAGTAGTCCTGGTCCTTCATGGGATGTCTTGTACCAGAGTTTCCGTACGTGAACACTCTCCGGGTCAGACTCACTGGATGTGATGCTTTTACCTACAATTACAGTTAAAACGTTAACATCTATTTTTAACAGAATATTATTATAGTATTTTCCGTCTTGACCAATTCAATTGTTTCTTAAAAATTGTTCTGCACATTTTCTTGTACAGATGGTAAACAAATCTCAGCTGATTTAAAAATGTGTGCAAACTGATGTTGTTAATCTCAATTTTTGAACCAACATAATTCTGTGTTTTTGTTTGCCGTCTGGTTAATTTTTAAAAAATAGCTTTTATAAGGGAGTATAAAACAGCAATGTATTGACAATGAAATGAAAATAGTTATTTGTGGAGAACTTATTCTAACTTAAACATGAAAACAAACACTTACCTTTCTCAGCTCTTTATTATATGAACCTCGAATAGTTTGCAGTCTATCTTTAACTGTTTTCCTGTTGGCTGTAGGATCCTTTGTTTTAAATAACTCTAGTATGTCAGCAAGTATAAAATTTCTTTCCACTTTTTCATGATAGTGTTCGTGTTTAACTTGCCAAAAACACTCATGTTGTCTATACTTACCGATTACTTCGAGAATAAAATCACGACCACTTGTAGCCATTAATTCAATTTCTATAGATACTATTGAAGTTGAAAGTTTGATGTCGGAATCAAGACTGATAGTGATCGAGGATTGTCACCCACCGGAGGGCCAATGAATGGCTGGATGGCTCGGCGTCATGGATTTTGGACCGGTCGAAAATCCAATTTGGCCGGCCGAGCCACGCCAATCCATCGAGTTTCCCCACACACGAGTTTTTGAATCGGCCCGAGGCCTTTTGGACTAATCGCGCGTTTATGACCACCTTTATACAGTCAAGTTGGATTTTTGAAGTAAGTAATGTTCTTTCTTTTTTTCTTCGCCAAATATCTTGACTTTGTTGGAGTAAGATTTATACAGCTTTTAATAAGTCTGGTTTTTTGAGTTTTTAACATAAGAGAGAAATAGTAAATAGTTTCGTTCACAGAATTCGTCTAGAGATTCAGGTTAGACACATCTCGTTTCAAATATATTCAATAAGCCAGAAAAATTATTTAACGCTACTTTTGTAGTGTTTATTTCCCGGAAGATTCAGCTTTGTTTATTACTAATGAGGAAACTACCAACTAATACAACTCATATATGTTTATTAATAAGTTTACTGAGCAAGAGGTTAAATGTTGATCATGAAATTAATAAATAACCTGCCAAGTGCAAGTCGGACTTGCACAATTAATGTTCCATACGTTGATTTCATTTAAAATAAAAACTTTTGTTACGAAGGTTTTAAATGATCAATCACTTCACAGAATACACCCCAAATAGGATTTCAACAAAGTTTTTTTCCGATCTTTACCAAAAACTGATGACCTTGAAGGTTTTTGTTTTTTTATATACCAGATAAATTATTAAATGTAATAATTTTCGTTGAATCTATATCCTGTGGAGAATATTCCAGAATTTTTTAAAAATTTGATCAGTACTTTGCGAAATAAGGGGAGAGACAGCGATTTTTAGCAATTTTTTAAAAATAATACAAAGAAACGTGTTTGCAAGTATTAAATTATATAGTTTCATTGCATTTCATTTGACACCCCACTCGATGATATGTTAAATTTTTTTTTTCACTTCTGGTTTCATCCCCCAGAACTAACCCATTAAGTTAAAATTTAACTCACAAATCTACACGGCTCTGATGAGGCCATCAATTCCTATATTAGTGCCAAATTTCAGCTTTCTATGTCAAATAGTTTTGAAGAAAATCAGGTGTGACAGACAAAGAGACGGACGGATAGACACCAAAGTGATCTTATAAGTGTTCCGTACGGAACACTGAAAGTAAGTTTACCCTAGGGCAAGGTACCTTAATTTTTTGGTTGGAGATCGTAGCGTCATTTTATTGAATGTGACTATTACCATGTTGACTCTATCCATTAACTTTTACTAATAAATCCCGCATTCGGTATAACTTTGTTCAGGCTTTTATTATAAGTCTACGTACACTAATAATATAATACTATCACCGACAACATTATAACCTCAAAAACGTAACTCTCTTGTGGGATACCAATTAATAACAACTAATTAGTATTTCTAGGGTAGTTTTCCCCAAGTAGGTAATTAATTTATTTAAATAAGGTAGTATGTGCCACTAGTTAATTAATTAACGACTTTAAAATATAATTTGCTAATAATAATATCTTAATATTGTTCAAATAAGGGTATCAACAAGAAAAAGAAAGGTTACACCATTATTTGTTTAAATGGATGGCTCTTAACTATTTCATTTAATAATTTTAGGAAAAGAGGTAATTACAAAATATTTTATTTAATAAAGTATTTCTTTTCCTAATTTTTTTATATACAGGTGTCCCAAATTACTTAGCGGGTTAATGTTACATTTTTAGTTCTAAATATGTTATATATAACTAAATATGTCAACATATTTACTTGACGATTTTGTGTCCTTTAATTCTACTGCCAGCAAATAATCAGTAATTGGGAAAATCAATCCATTATAACGATCCCATTTTCACGCTTCCAATTTTTAGATTGTATTTGGGCTAAATCATGTTGGAGCAGACTTCAGTAAACTTCTCTCTCATATATTTGGATCATTTTGTTGAGATTTTCCATTAACAGGTATAAAGCACCAAATCTCTATTTACCCAATCCAAGCCCGAAAACAAGATTTATCGGTAAAGGTGACATTTGTAAAATAGCAACCCATGTTATCCTTCACCTACTGCAACCGCTTATTAAAATATTTTTAGTCAAAAAAGATTTCAAGCAGCAGTAATTAGAATGAAAAGTCCACATTTGATAGTACTGAGAATCAATTCTATACCTTGTTTTAATAAAAGATTCCTGGCTTAGCATAAAAATACCCAGTAGTCTCTGAAAATATTTTGATAACCGCTTTATTCTGTGATCTAGTCGTTAAAACGTCATCAGGTAATCAACACTTGTTACTTCGTGGTATCTTTTCATCCACTTCCCAACAAATGCCTGTGACTTTTACGTGTAGCAAGCCGCAGCTCTATAAAACTTTTCAGACCCTTTCAATTGAAGCTGAGGAATATCGCTTTAAGACGATTAATAAACATTCATTTTGTTTACTTCACTTTACCTCACGAAAAATAAGCCATACTATCGATATAACCTCGACGTAATTTTCACAAATGTTCGAGGAATCAATGGAATTAAAAATAACATCTATGAGAAAAGATGGTAACCGAACGCACTTGCAGGATTATCTTTACATTTAGTAGATAATTTCATCGCTTAAAATATTTAATATGAGACTGTATTTTCAGGATTAAACAAAACCTTGTACCGGTCTTAAGAATAAATCGTTATCTCTTATTTGATTCACTCTACCTCACGAAAAATAACCTAGCCTATCGATATAGCCTCGACGTAATTTTCACAAACGTTCGGGAAATCAATGGAATTGAAAATAACATCTATGAGAAGAGATGGTAACCGAACGCACTTGCGGGATTATCTGTACATTTAGTAGATAATTTCATCGCTTAAAATTTTTAATATGAGACTGTATTTTCAGAATTAAACAGAACCTTGTACCGGTCTTAAGAAAAAATCGTTTTCTCTTATTTGATTCACTCTACCTCATGAAAAATAACCTACCCTATAGATATAACCTCGACGCAATTTTCACAAATGTTCGAGGAATCAATGGAATTGAAAATAACATCTATGAGAAGAGATGGTAACCGAACGCTCTTGCGGGATTATCTTTACATTTAGTAGATAATTTCATCGCTTAAAATTTTTAATATGAGATTGTATTTTCAGTATTAAACAGAACCTTGTACTGGTCTTAAGTAAAAACCGTTATCTCTTATTTGATTCACTCTACCTCACGAAAAATAACCTACACTATCGATATAACCTCGACCCAATTTTCACAAATGTTCGAGGAATCAATGGAATTGAAAATAACATCTATGAGAAGAGATGGTAACCGAACGCACTTGCGGGATTATCTTTACATTTAGTAGATAATTTCATCCCTTAAAATTTTTATTATGAAACTGTATTTTCAGGATTAAACAGAACCTTGTACTGGTCGTAAGTAAAAACCGTTATCTCTTATTTGATTCACTCTACCTCACGAAAAATAACCTACACTATCGATATAACCTCGATGCAATTTTTACAAATGTTCCAGGAATCAATGGAATTGAAAATAACATCTATGAGAAGAGATGGTAACCTAACGCACTTGCGGGATTATCTTTACATTTAGTAGATAATTTCATCGCTTACAATTTTTAGTATGAGACTGTATTTTCAGGATTAAACAGAACCTTGTACCGGTCTTAAGAAAAAATCGTTATCTCTAATTTGATTCACGATTGATACCAAGAAGATAAAATATCCTAAGGAAGCACAAAGCTTTCTTCATTTCTGAATATTTAAACTTTAAAAAACTTCAGAAAACATTTTTTATTACTCAGTCCCTATAAGCAGGCATGACAAAGCCCTTAGTGTTGTGCCCCTAAAATGTAGCAAACCATAAATTTTGTGAAACCCTTTTTTCCTCCTCACAATCAGTGCACACAACTATAACATAGTAAATTGACGCAGAATGAATTAACGGTTCTTAAGAACATTTCTAATTTTTAAGTTCGGTCGTCATAAAAGAAAACGAAGAAAATCTAATACAGCTACGGCCTACAAGGGACGGCACTTCTTAGTATCCCTTTTCTAAATTAAGTCCTAGTCCCTTGCAATTACTTGGCTAAATTTCTAAGGATACTTATCTATTATGGACACAAAATTTGAGCTCTCCCGTCGGCTAAAATAAACCGAACTAAGCAGTAATGACGCATTATAGAAACTTCAAATTGAAGGAAAAAAAATCCTTCGAAAATGTAGGCTGTAAAATAGAAATTAGATTTAACTATTTCATACTAAAGAATAACTTAATCCAAGAATTATAACTATCACAAAAAAGGTTTTTGAGATATTCATAATTGAAAACCGACAATTTAACAGCACAAAAAATGGTACCTAGAGAATAAAAAATAAATTTCCTTTATCAAGGAGAAAAAATAATTAAAAACACATAGAAGTAACTTAAAGCAACGTCTGGAGAATATGCACGATAGTCGAAATATTCTCATGACGAGAACCTTATAGATTACATGACTGTATGATCGACCTTGTCGTGGAGGAACAAGACTCTGCGTGAAGTTTGATTAGCACTTCGCAGTATCGCGTAGCGTTTATTATTCCATGAGGCAGATAAAATTAGCAATATTCCATGATAGTTCTAATAAACCGCGTCCATCACCTTTCCTGCAAACTAAAACACTTAAGCGTTTTAGTAAGCTTCCTCTCTTTTTTGCAACATCATTCTCTGGCATTGGGTTTTGGGAGTAAAATGGTGAACCAACTAAGCAAAGCTACTTATGGACGTCAGACAATAAGCACGGCAACCACCATGCATACACTTTTGAGAGCCAAAGATCATTAAATATGATGTGAAAGGAAGACCGGCTAATTTCAATATTTGGTGGCATGCGAGTTGCTTCGCGGAGTCAATGACCTCACGCGTAGCAGCTATGGTGTCGGCTTGGTGTGTATATATATATATATATATATATATATATATATATATATATATATATATATATATATATATATATATATATATATATATATATATATATATATATATATATATATATATATATATATATATATACACATATATATTTTAATTTACAATTCAATTGCTGTGCATATTCTCCTTACCTACTCCTTCTTTGTTGTTTCCCAGACTCGAAAGAAACAACGCAGCTTTGCGACAAAAGATTAAAATATGCCTTCCAATTACGTGAAGCTTTTCTAACGTTCTGCTAGATTTGCGGAAGGACTCAAAACCTAAGATGGAAAGTTTGTTGAGTTAGGCAGATTACTTTAACCAAAAGGATTAGTGCGACAACCGAAACAAAGCGGAGCTCAAAAGGAATTTACGTTTTTTGTTCTTACATGAAACTGTACTAAGAATTAGATATATTTGGTTTTCGAAAACAAGGTTTTACCGATAATACCGCCAGTGAAATACCTAATTGTTGCAACTGCTTAGTTGGATTTAGACGATTATATAGAAAATATATCAATAACAGGAGCGGACTTGGGGAGTATACCGATTTTACTTCGCAAAGACTACCATGTTCAAACTATTTATTCAGGTATAATATACCAATATTAGTTAGATAAAGGTACAGATGAAATTCGCTTTTGTTGTCTGAAAAGTTTGTTACCATACAAAATAAACAATTGTGTAAAGTGTATTTGTTTGGAATTGATAGCAGAATTCTCTTTCTCATTGTAGATGCAAATACATGTTGGGGTGTGCCCAAAAAAAAAGAGATGCATTTTATTGGATTTTGCTACCTGTTTTGAATTATTTTTAAGGGTTCATCCTATTTTAGGCACAAAACCTGTGCTATACAATAGAGTCATAAAATGTAAATGAGAGTTCATCGGTAGCATAGCCGTCCGAGCATAACTTGCTTTTAGTGTTTAATAAATAAAATTATCTTAGAAATAAAGTTATAGAAATATAAGATTTATTACCAAAAATCTTTTAATCTATAGATCTATGTATATATACAAATTTACGATATATAAGTACTTTAATTACAATCAAAAACAATCATCATCTTCAAAATCTGAAGACTTGACTTCTCTTAAATTAATAATTAAGGGTTCTATTTCCACAGTTTCTTCGATGTATTCGTCAAGTTTTCACATTTTATTTTCGTCTTGTAAAACATGTCGAATGGCATTTTTCCAATTATCCTCTTTAATCCTCTCTATTCCGGCGAGTAATAATTGCCTTACGCCTTGAGGTTTGAACGTGATGTTTTTCCTTGCAACGAAACCTTTCATTTGTGCCCAAATTAGCTCTATGGGATTCAATTCACAATGATATGGAGGTAATCTAAGCACTGTAATATTGCGTTTCTTTGCCATCTCATCGAGCGCGTATTTCTTGAACTATGCCTTATTTTGTTTCGCAATTTTGAGAAGTCCCGCTTTTAACATACCATCTTTATGTTTGAGATTTTTGTCTCTTATCCGTTGAAGAATATCCGCTTTCTTCCATGAATTTATCGGAAGTCGTTCTAATAATCGAGAATGATATGGGGCATTGTCTAATACTATAACTGATTCTGCTGGCATACATTCAATCATTTGTTGGAAGTACTCCTCAAAAACTCATCTCCTCTTTTAATCTTTAGTTGACTTTGATTCGAATTCCAACAAGCCACCGTCGAGAAATCCGTTTTCACTACCAATATGTGCTACAATTGGCCTGCGATCTTTTCCTGAAGGGGGTTGTAATCCAGTTGACCAACCTTCCATAAAAGCTTGTTTGGCACTCTTAATGTTTCTGTCAATCCAGAATTTTTTATACTCACACAGAATATTTTTATTGCATACTTAGGTACTTAGGCACCTACCTACCGATAAGTACTTTGGTTGATTATATTCCAGTAACTGCTAAAATACCCAATAATTTTATTGTACCTATTATCATTAAGCTTTATAACACTGTAGATTTCTTGTTCTTAAGAATTGTTAATTGTACTCATTTAGGCCTTTATCATACAAATAATATTTTTAGTTTCATTATAAAATAAACTTTGAAATGTGTTAATTTATATAGCTTATTGTAAAGTTTAGAAGGCATGTCATCAAATATTTTTTAGAAAAAGGTCACACTGTTGTATATAGATAGAAAATAAAGGTGATTAAAATTAAAAATGCAAATAATTGGTAAAGAAATTTAGGACGCTTATGGTTTATGACATTTTAATTGTGTGCTATCAACTCCAAACAAACGGACTTTAGAATATTCTCTTTGTAATTAGATAAAAGGATAGACGCAGCAGAAATGGATTGTTTAAGAAGAGCATGTAGAATATCTAGACAAGAGCACGTCCAAAATGAAGAAATCAGAAGACGGACAGGAAGAATACATACAACAGCAGAAAGAATAGAAACCAGTTAGTTAGTTTAGTACGGACATGTGAAAAGAATACCCGATACTAGATGGCCAAAAAGAGCATTTGAATATTTCCCTCAAATACAAAAAAGAAAGAAAAACCAGCACTAACATGGATCCACGGAATAATAAAGATAATGAAAGATCGAGCTATTCACGAGAATGACTAGGGAGACAGAAAAACATGGCGGTCGAAATGCGAGATTTAGCAGAAGCTGTAGGATCCTCGTCTTATATATATAATTAGATGAAGGGGGCAGTACTCGCAAATTTTTACTTGAAAAACAATTCAAAATATCACTATAACAAATAGATGCTTATACTGCACTCTGTCGGCGACTTACTAAGTCTATTCAAGCAGAGCGGCACAGCACGGCTGGCACTTATTGCTTTTTGAGCTTACTGCTCGAAGGCATAGATGGCAGCATTGGTATAACAACTAAAAATGAAACGAAAAGAATCGTATTTTTAGAAGTTACCAAAAGTGTCCTTCGTATTTATTGAACCATCCCAGGGTGCGTTTCTGCAATAAGTGCCAGCCGTGCTGTGCCGCTCTGCTTGAATAGACTTAGTAAGTCGCCGACAGAGTGCAGTATAAGCATCTATTTGTTATAGTTTTCCGTTATTTACTTGGATAAAGGACTAAAAATGTGTTCTCGTATTTGCTGAACCTAGCCCAGCTGATGAGCCGTGATACGGCGAAACGCATCTTGGGATGGTTCAGCAAATATGAAGAACACTTTTGGTAACTTCTAAAAATACGATTCTTTTCGTTTCATTTTTAGTTGTTATACCAATACTGCCATCAAAATATTACTGTTTTATAGAATATTATATGATTAATTAAGTTAAAATACACCATTGTGATAAAGATCTAGAACATTCTATTAATAAATCAGATCGAATTATTAAATTTGTATAGAGTCCTAGAATATTAAATGTGGAACTAACTGTCAAAATTCACAATTTGTATCAGGTCCACTTTTTAATTAGATTATACACCTGATTGTGTACCTCAGAGGTCTATTATCGGTTCCCTATAAACGACTTATTTACAGTCATCAACGACTAGAGTTGTATAACTATGCTTGCAAAGGATAGCTTTTCTATATGTTGCAATATCACAATAGTTTCGTCAATCAGGGTCACGGAGAATGTTATGTAGGTTTGAATAATGGTTTAAAATCAATAAAGTAAGCCTTAATCAGAAAAGAAACTTTGAATTTTGGGCCAAGTATATCTTGAATTAATGAAAGTTATTTGGTCAGGATGGTTGCAAGTAGATATGCTCTTGTTGAGCTGACAGACATTAAACCGTTTGTCTATATTGATAACAGGTTAACTTAGAAGTAAGTTCTATAAATAAGTCTTCCAAGAAACCTTCATTTTAATGCAATAATGCCTTAATACTAAAGCCGGTTTGTGTTTCCATTAAAACATGTATTATTGTTTTGAGATGATATCTAGATCTAGGCATTCATGCCAAGAGGTTTTTAAGTAATGCTCTATTTACTTCGCTTGCTATGTGTGCATTTAAAGAGAATTGTGTCCATGAAGGCACAATTACAATATTAGATGTAATCAAAATGTAGTTAATATGCACATCATTATTTAAGAAAATTTCTTGTAACATAGATATAATATTGTTTTATAACGTATATATGTAAATAAGGTTCATTGAATTTAACAGGCTGTCTGAAACTATTGTTTACAGTACGAAGTATAGATTGGTTATATTCCTTACAATATTTAATACTCTCTTCACATAGAAAACTCCACTTCGTGAACTAACAGTATATATATATATATATATATATATATATATATATATATATATATATATATATATATATATATATATACAGTGCGACCTCGATAATCCGGACTAATTAAAACCGCGGTGATCCGAATTAGTAAATAATTCGAATTACTGAAGCAGGACATTATTTATATTAAAAAACGAATCATTTAATACGAAACAACTAAAAAATAGTACATACATAAAATAATATTTAAAATAGAAGTATATCTTATCAAGTTTTATCTTATTTTGTCAAAAAAATTGTAATTTTTGTTTGCTTGACCCTTCTCTGGTTCATCATAAAAGCAATTTCTTTTAATCTTTGAACTACAAGAACATCACTTAGAGGAATATCATTTTCTTCTGCCCATCTCATGCACACATTGAAGTACTTCATCATTCTTCACAGTGTTCTTAACAGTCTGGTTTGTATTAGTATGTAACTCTGAACCTTCATTATCACTCTCGTGTTGTTCATCTGTATGATCTATGTCTTCCAGTGGTAACAAATCTTCATCATTTTCAAGCCAATTACATATTTCCACGTTCGTGAGATTCTGCTCAGTGAGAACATTCAGCATATCTGAAACAACTGTTATATTTACGAATTAACCAAAAAAATAGTAAAAGAAAATTGTACCGCAATTCACTCAGAGGAATCAGATCTTCAGCATCATATTCAGTGGCTCGGATGGTATCTGCCACATAAGCCATAATTTTTTCAAGACTTCAGGGGAGACTTTTTCCCATGAATTGCATAGTAGACATACAGCATCTTTTAGGTTAATGCTTTTTAGTAACCTAACAAGGTTCTCTTTATTATTTGATAAAATATGGGCTAAAAGACTTTTCCGATAAAATAATTTTGTCAGTCTGATTGCATTCTGGTCCATAGGCTGCAAAAGTGCAGTACAGTTTGGTGGAAGAAATAATGTTGCAAACTGTCCATCCTCACTAGTTAGCTCTTCTATAGTTCCATGGCTCAAAGCGTTATCAACGATTAGCAGGGCTCTTTCAGGCAAGTTGAGACTTCTTAAATGACTTTTGACTTGACGAATTAAAGAATGATGAAACCAGTCTAAGAAAATTGCTGTAGTCATCCATGCATTGGCAGATGAATTGTACTCAACAGGTATGTTCACATTTTTAAAAGCCGTCGGATTTTTTGCCTTTCCTATCACTAACAACTTTAATTTTTGTGATCCATCAGCATTGCAACATACTAGAAAGGTAACGCGTTCTTTATTTATTTTTCCACCCGGTGCGGTCTTTTCCAGCGTTTTTTCAGGCAACATTTTCCAATACAGAGCTGGTTCATCTGCATTGTATATTTGAGTAGGTCCAAGGTTTAATTCTTTTATCTTATCTGCGAATTAAGTTAGGAAAGGATCGACGGCACTTTCATCATTGGACAGTTTTTCACCACAAACTTTTAAAGCACGCAGACCATGTCTTTTTCTGAAGTTAGAAATCCAGCCTCTGCTAGCTCTAAAATTATCATTTCCGTAGATTTCAGTGTAAAACTGTTTCGTTTTGCCTGATAAAATTTCGTAGGAAATGGCACGTGCCTTGATCGTTGCATACAAAACCATGTATACAAACGAGTTTCCATTTCTGGATATTCGGCTTTTCGTAAGGTTTTTCTGACGCCAGGACTGGAATCACATTTGGAAATATTTCTAAAAGAAATTACACATCCATAGTGAGTATCCAAAATTATCTTTAAAATAAATCATATATACATACCTTTTGATTTTCCCTTGCTTCTTTTTTATATCCGAAACTGTGGATTTTCCTACTCCGTATTCATTTACCAACACTTTTCCGCTTTCACCAAGAACTAGTCTTTCTAATATATCGGACTTTTGTTTTATTGTTAGTGTAATATGTTTTCTTTCAGAAGGCATTTTAATATGTAGGTACATATACGTAAAAAAAACGTTTACATACTTATATGAACCACGTAAAGTAAAATAGAACGTAGGTATGTTGTACTTGTGACAATAAACAAACAACTACACAGTCCTTAACCTTTAGACGCGATACGCGATGCGTTGTAGGTAAATCAAAGGCACCTACAGTTTGCGTGAATCCCAGATGTATCAGACTGGAAGTTAGGGGAATCCCCTCACTATCGATTTCAGTTTTCCCATGTAGTTTAAATTAAGTAGATGTCTAAAAACACAGGTCCGGATTACCTAGTACTATCAAATCCGGATTATAAAGTACGCAATGCAATAGAAATGTTTGTCCGGATTATTAAAGAATCCGGTTTACCGAGGTGGCACTGTATATATATATATATATATATATATATATATATATATATATATATATATATATATATATATATATATATATATATATATATATATATATATATATATATATATATATATATATATATATATATATACATGTATATATTTCTCGTAGTTTAATATTATTATGTGGCTTTATTACAACAGAATTTGCACATTATGTGAAAACAACCGATGATATATTACGATTTCAAGTCTGAAGAAATAACAGTTTATTTATTTATTTATTATTTTTAAATAAAATAGACAATTCTTCACCAGATTGAAAATATATTATTTTATTATTATAGTACCTTAGAACATCCTATTCACAAAATAAAAAAACCGGCCAAGAGCAAATCGGACTTGCGCAATTAGTGTTCCGTACGGTGATGGCCAGTTACCTCCACCATAGGTCAACATACATAGTTTTCATATATATATATATATATATATATATATATATATATATATATATATATATATATATATATATATATATATATATATATATATATTTTCTTTATACCAGATATACTATCAAACGTAATGCGCTCGTGATAATTTTCTCTCAGTCTACACTTTATGGAAAATATTCCAGAATTTTTTCAAAATTTTTTGATCTGTGCATTAATTTTTGCCAATATTTTTAAAATACCACAAAGAAAAGTGCGCGAAAGTATTACATCATACGTATTATTGAACTCGTATTTTCACAAGCTTTCATTTGACATCCCAGTCGATGACCTGGTAAAATTTTCTTTTTCACTTCAGATTTCACTGTCGTTAAGTCAAAATTTAACTTTTCAAAACTACATTGCTCTAATTGGATTTGTTAATTTCTGTATTTGTGCCAAATTTTAACTTTCTATGTCAAATAATTGCGGAGTATAAGAGACGGACGGACAGATGGACAGAAACCGAAATAATCCCATAACTGTTCCGCAAAATCAGTCAAAATCATCAAAAATGTTAATGATGTTTCCAGATATTGTTAGTTGCTTTAAATTGTTATTCTTTTCAAACAAAATAAATATGACTGCAACTGCATAATTAAAAAAATTTGCTTAATTTGTACCAAAAAATAAAATAATTCTAAGACAGGGTACATGTGTGAAATTAGTAACGCAGCTGTCCGATTCTGGCATGTCTTCAAAATTGCCTAAGTATATTGTATAGTTCACAAGAAATTGTAAGCTTTTAATAAACCGGGGTTCCTGTTATAAAAACAAAATTAAATGTTCAAACTATCTCCGGTCTCTTAGCCTAACAAAAACTAAACTTTATAATCTGTGGTAATATCGGTCAATACACTTTAAGCAAAACCATGGGTCTATAAACCACAATATAATCTAGGGATGTTATAAAAGTCAGTTCACTTAACTTTATTTACATATATTGACAAACTTCGGAACACAATTAAGATATATTGATTTAAAATGTCTAATTTCAAACATAGTTAAGCAAAAAATAATTAATCGATATTTTTTTCACCCTTGAGCAAGAGATTTTGTATTTCTTCACGTTTCGGAGTCCCTAGATCACAACAAAATCCATTTCGTCGGTCTGTTTGACAGCCTTTCTGTCTATTGATTTGTAGGAATGATAACTCTTTAACGAAGTGGGATATTTAATTAACCTATAGTTTTTCATGACAAAGTTAGAAAGAGACGGAAGTCGTTAAATATTTTATGTCCTCTACGAGAAGTTTCCCTAGTTTTTGGTTGAAATAATAGAAAAATTATCAGTGTGTAATTTGTTGTTTAAATAATGTCGCTCGCGTCGCTCGTGGCAATCCTCCACCTGTTAATAAATTTATTTAAATACTTTCTCGCCACTTTTCAAATGAGAACATTGTATTAATATCCGAACATACTCAACTTTATGATAAAATGTATACAATAATTAATAAAGAATGTATTTAAAAAATGATAATAGTAAAGCATGATCTCTCGCTATAATTAACAAGGCTGATTTGCCCTATTATTTCAAAGAACTTACGGATTCTTCCAACTCTTTCTAAAAACAAAGAATCAAAAAAAAAATCCTGAAAAATTAGCCCTTACAAAAGTAAACTTTATCTTCAATCATTGTCATTTTTCTTTTACCTTTCAATAGACCATTTTTTAAGCAGTTATTGAATGAAAAGCCTTTTGACTGAAACAAAAATGTCTTTGTCACAGAGTAAAGATAGGTATATATCTCCATCTAGGTGGTTAGCCAGACCTAGATTTGTCAAGCCAAAGCACTGAAAATGTCGATAATATCAGGACGTGAACATTTTTCTTTGTCGCCAATGGGTAAGTTTTTTTTGGACACACAAAATAAATGGACACAGCTATTAGTTTTTATTTAGTGCTCTCCATATTTTTTCTGGCCAAATAGATGTTTTTACTTTTGATATGTGTGTCTAATGCTACAAATAAATATATTTTAATGGAAATAATAATTAACAGGAGAGGATTTTGATGATACACACATGTTACTTTATAAATGATAATAATAATTTTCCTAAAATATGACCAAAGCATTTCAGTGTAACAAAACTAAACGTGAAGCGGTTTCAAGCATGTTCAAAGAGATCTTAAAGGGTAGTGTGTGAGCAAAATTAATGAATATTTACAATAACTTCCTAAATCAGACAACATAATCGGTTTCATCAAAATTCTAGGTCAAGAGAAGTCCAAATAATCACGGTTTTTATTCATTTCTGAAATATTCCATACATATTTACAAAGTTTTTAAAGATTTAACTTACAACAAGAGAGGAGTAACATATTTTTACTAAGACACTATGTAACACATAATTTTTACAAGAATCTAGAATATTATATTTGAGTAATATTCTGTTTCTATAAGGGGGTTACATACACCTCGAAGTTTCAAAAATTCGTTTCTGTTTTTTTTACGGATTTTTATTCTCTATACTTCTAAGAATTACTCAAAAAATTTTTTTTAAGAAAATTCCATTCCATTACAAAGTTATAGACAATTTTTTATAAATAATCAAAAATATATTTTTTGGTCGAAAATTGCATATTAAAGTTTGAAACACCGTAAATTTTTTATTTTTGAAAAAAAAAAACCCTAGACAATTTTTAACTACTATATTATTTAGATTAATCTTTATTTTTGCACATACCATTTTCAGGAAGTACCAACCTTCAAATGATACGTGTCGAAATTTCATAATATTTCAACTATTAGTTCATAAGTTATAGTGCTTTAAGTGATGATACTTTTGAAATTTTCAAAACAATTGAAAAACTCGAATTTCGTGTATTAATTAAACACTGTTTTTTAATGGGAAAAATACCGTTCAAGCAAGGCACTGGCTTTATAAGTGTTACGGGAACTAAGCCCCTGGAAAATCACTCATCATTTACTGGTATGTTGAATCTAAACGCGGTCGTACAGATACAAATGATGCTGAACGCTCTGGGCGCCCAAATGTTACACCGGAAAACATCAAAAAAATCCACAAAATTGTTTTGGATGACCGTAAAGTGAAATTGCGTGAGATAGCTGACACCCTAAAGATATCAAAAGAACGTGTTTGTCATATTTTGCATGAGCATTTAGGCATGAGAAAGCTCTGATCGAAATGGGTACAGCATTTGCTCACAGTGGACCAAAAACAACAACGTGTTGATGATTCTGAGCGCAGTTTCGACCTGTTTAAGCGTAATAAAAAGGATTTTTTCACACGATATGTGACAATGGATGAAACGTGGATACATTACTACACACCGGAATCAAATCGGCAGTCAGCTGAGTGAACAGCAGCCAGTGAAAGCCACCACAAGCGACCAAAAACACAACAGTCGGCTGGGAAGGTTTTGGCCTCTGTAATTTAGGATGCGCATGGAAAAATTTTTATCGACTATGCTGAGAAGGGAAAAACCCTCAATAACGAATATTATATAAAGGTATTGGTGCGTTTGAAGGCAGAAGTCGCAAAGAAACGGCCCCAAATGAACAAGAAAAAAAGTCCTCTTTCATCAAGACAATGCACCGTGTCACAAGTCAATGGTTACGATGGCAAAATTGCATGAATGGAAGTTCGAATTGCTTCCTCATCCACCGTATTCTTTAGATTTGGCCCCCAGCGACTATTGTCTATTCGCAGACCTCAAAAAAATGCTTAGACTGATTGTGTCGCGCTTGAAGGAGACTATGTTAATTAATAAAGTCGAATTTTGCAAAAAAATATGTTTTAAGTAGCTAGACCAAAAACTTTTCAGCCTACGTGTTATAAATGTAGTTATATAATTGCATAATTAATCAAATTTAATTAATATATTAATAGGTATATACTATGATACATCTCCAAAATCGCCAAGGTATTTTATTGATATTTACACACATACGGCAATAAAAAATATAATGCATTGGAGCTTGTACGTAATTAAATTATCCACGTTCACTTTCCCATTACATGTACAGTAACTTAAATTATAAGCAATAATTAAAACTACTGAGTAAAAACTACCTAAAAATTTGAGAAGATATGAGTATATTCTTCTTCTTCTTGAAGTGCCATATCCGATATGGACGTAAGCGACCCTCTCGCCTTTGGGTGTGGTTGGTGCCTTTTTAAGTGTTTCTACAGACAAAGGGGATTATTCGAGAAATCAGCGAATTGAAAAAATGGCACCCTAACTAAAAGAGCTTACGCTTATCCTGCTCTATTGACGTTTGGCGGCCCTAGCTCCATATGGAGGCTAGCTCCCCCCCCCCCGGCAGGTCAATGTATTTATTTATTAATTTATTTAAATATATTTGACTTGGCCACATGCATAGGTAGTAGTTGTTGCAGAAATGTAATAACGCCCGTGGCAGCGCTACCGCGTTATCTAAAAGTGAAATACAGATTTATGTTTCCGTAATTTGGACACCGTTGATGGATATTACAACATCCTCGCCGATATCCATTCAAAAAAAGTAATCCCTTTTCAGGGGGACAAGTGAGCGATAAAAAAAATATATAAGGCACTGACACATCAGCAAGCAACCCCATTGCTGAGAGGGCGATACCGACCATTCAGCAATAAAATCTCTAGTCCCAACAGCATATAAGTAGAACGCACAACTTTCAATATCTAAATTTAAAGTCAATAACTGACCAGTAGGCGTCGATAATGCCAAATAAGAGTTTGACGAAACGTCTGCCGCTATCTGGTTAAAACAACACTGATCCACGAATGGATTCCAGGATAACAAAATTTTATGTATTCAGAAATACAACAAATTTTAATCAGGGTAGAATAAATAACTAATGCAACAGTCTTCTTCTTGCATTTGTCCAGAATCGTGAAAATCTATGGATAGTATTTAAAAATAATACTATAATATCAAATTTAAAAATGCATCTACGTTCGTATTTTATTATTCGTAAATTGCCCATGTTCACAAGGCAGCTCATATACAATAACTATAAAACTTAAACAATAATCAAAACTACAAAAACCAGCTACTATTTGCTTGTACTGCAAAAATAAAATTTCTAGTATGGTGTTATTAAGTGTTGTGTAATATCCATTGGTAACTCAAAAACTGATTGTTTTCATACAATTCCAACACACAGTCCTACTCTCGCTTACTTTATAACTAATACCATTTAAAAATAATATCAAAATATAACTTACAATAAGTAAACCTACTTTTACTTGTTCTACTTTTATTTTAATTACTTCAAGATTCCGTACTTTTCAGACTAAATAGGTTTTATAGCTTTATTGAAAAGTTTACTGAAAATTATGGAAGTTTAGGAATTGTTAATATATTTTAAAAAGTTATAGTTGAGTAACTGTTGCGTGGATTATGTTTGAAATAAAATTTTTGATTTCATATTGTTGTCTCCCGATGTTTGCAAGCCAGAAAAAACTTTATTATTAATTTAAAACATCGATTAATATTAAGTATTCCATGATTGGAAGCCAATATACAATTGACCAGTTCGTTTAACGTGATATACAACTTAAGAATAAATTTCGGCAGATTAACCGCTGTCAATTCTTGTTAACTCTAATAATAAGTCTCAAAAATTGGGGTTTTCACAAAATTTACTTTTACCGTTTATATAGAGCAACATAAAATAAAATTTTCAACTCCTAACCTGAACAGAACGAAAATAAGTTTGCCCCTTAACTTATGCAGGGAAAATGTTATATCAGTAGGTCCGGAAGTACATCCCTTTGAACAGCATTATTTTGACTTGATAGTCGCAGAAGATTCGCCAAAGTTTCATTCGACACTTACTGACCAGTAGTTGACGATAAACTGAGAGTTTCTCAACTGTTTGCATTGTCGTGATCGTAAATTATAGTTTTCAAGACTTATTTTATCTTTTAAGATTCCGCGTGATGATTCTATTGTTCTGTATGTGATTTCTAAGCAATAGTCGGCTATTTTCCTCTACTTTCAGTTTATACGGGATTTTCTAGTGTAAGAAGTTTAGATGAACCAAGAATTTATGAAGTTTATCTTTTTCGAGGGACCAGACGAAAAATATGTATGTCATCAAAATATCGATTTTAAAGTTCTGGCTTCAGGACTTCCTCGTTTAACGAGATAGGTCACGGAGAGGTAGCCTATAAATGGCGATGGAGATTAACACATAGCGGCGCCTTGAATTAACCTGTATATATGATTGTCATAGAAAAAAATATGCATTCATGAGACAATGTCTGATAAGGTTTATGACGTGGTTCAGCAAAACTATTATAAAAAAAAAATTTTGGAGATGAATGCTATTAATGTCTGCGATGTCGCGATGAATAAAAAGACTGATGTGGCAGATCTCAGCATCATTTATTCTTACATCCTTAAACTTTCTAATGATTTATTACAAAGTTAAAACATTATTCATTACTACTATCTTATAAAAATAGTTTATGCCGAACGCTATTGTGTTTTCTTTTTTGTTTTTCTTGTCATTGACAACTGCATTCCAGCCTTACTGTTAATATTACCTAATAAATGTATTCTTCTTAGTTATTAAATAAATAATATGTAAAATGTTTTTTACATCATAATAGACCACGCTATATATAATTTACAAAAATTTCGTAATTCAAGGTAAAATTTATTTCTTCTTCTTATAGTGCTCCATTACTGAAGTTGGGCTGTAATCACGGCAAATTCTTCCCTATCCTGAGCAATTCTTAATAAAGTATGGAGATCCAAACCTGTCCAATCTCGTATATTTTTCAGCCAGGAACATTTTCGACGCCCCCCCCCTCTTTTCCCTTCAATTTTCCCTTCCATCAACAACAGGAGCAGTGAGTAACGTAGACCCCTATAAATATATCCCAAGTAACCAGTTTTTTGTCTTTTAATAAATGACAATAGTTCTCTTTCTCTACCCATTCGACGAAGTACCTCTTCATTAGTAACACGCTCTGTTCAAGAGATCTTCAATATTCTGCGCATGCCCCATAATTCCAAAGACTCCATTCTTTGCTCGTACTCCCAAAGTCCACGCCTTAACTCCATATAAAAGCACTGGATATATATAGACCTTTACAAAACGATAACGAGTATCCAAAGAAATGGTTGAGTCTGTGAGGAGGTGTCTCATTTTGAGAAAAGCCGCTCTAGCCATTTCAATGCCAACTCGTACCTCAACTTCAGGATTCAAATCGTTAGTTACCCAACACCCCAGGTATTTAAATTTGTTTACTTGTTCTATCAATTGATCGTAAACACGAATAGCTGTTTGCAACCCGGGTGACCATTACTTTTGTTTTATTAACGTTTACTTTCATGTTTACAACATTTATTTAATGTCTACCAACTGTGCAACACGACTATCACTAGTTACTCTTAGAAAATCGCCAATTTCTTACCTCTAGTAAACTAAAAATTAAAACCACGTGCTCTGTTGTCCCGGGAAAATATTATCGGAAAATGCATTTATTTCGCCGTAATTGTTTATAAAATGTCATGATTCGATTTCCTAGAATTATGTCAGCTTCCTCAGGAGAATTTCACTTTTGTAAGTCTAGCTTTATTATAGTTGTGTTTTTGAAAACTAATTGTAAATGTTTTCTAGATGTTCTAAAGAAGGGTTAAGTAAATCCGAAAGCTTAACAATTAAACAGAGTTTCAATAGCCAACTCTTTTTGACAGCATCGTCACTAAATTACTTTTTCTTTCTCATGAGTCAGTCAAGACTACTTCCAAAAAAAAAAAAATATATATATATATATATATATATATATATATATATATATATATATATATATATATATATATATATATATTTATACGTATATGTATATATGTATATATGTATATATATATATATATATACATATATCAAAAGAACGTGTTTGTCATATTTTGCATGAGCATTTAGGCATGAGAAAGCTCTGATCGAAATGGGTACAGCATTTGCTCACAGTGGACCAAAAACAACAACGTGTTGATGATTCTGAGCGCAGTTTCGACCTGTTTAAGCGTAATAAAAAGGATTTTTTCACACGATATGTGACAATGGATGAAACGTGGATACATTACTACACACCGGAATCAAATCGGCAGTCAGCTGAGTGAACAGCAGCCAGTGAAAGCCACCACAAGCGACCAAAAACACAACAGTCGGCTGGGAAGGTTTTGGCCTCTGTAATTTAGGATGCGCATGGAAAAATTTTTATCGACTATGCTGAGAAGGGAAAAACCCTCAATAACGAATATTATATAAAGGTATTGGTGCGTTTGAAGGCAGAAGTCGCAAAGAAACGGCCCCAAATGAACAAGAAAAAAGTCCTCTTTCATCAAGACAATGCACCGTGTCACAAGTCAATGGTTACGATGGCAAAATTGCATGAATGGAAGTTCGAATTGCTTCCTCATCCACCGTATTCTTTAGATTTGGCCCCCAGCGACTATTGTCTATTCGCAGACCTCAAAAAAATGCTTAGACTGATTGTGTCGCGCTTGAAGGAGACTATGTTAATTAATAAAGTCGAATTTTGCAAAAAATATGTTTTAAGTAGCTAGACCAAAAACTTTTCAGCCTACGTGTTATAAATGTAGTTATATAATTGCATAATTAATCAAATTTAATTAATATATTAATAGGTATATACTATGATACATCTCCAAAATCGCCAAGGTATTTTATTGATATTTACACACATACGGCAATAAAAAATATAATGCATTGGAGCTTGTACGTAATTAAATTATCCACGTTCACTTTCCCATTACATGTACAGTAACTTAAATTATAAGCAATAATTAAAACTACTGAGTAAAAACTACCTAAAAATTTGAGAAGATATGAGTATATTCTTCTTCTTCTTGAAGTGCCATATCCGATATGGACGTAAGCGACCCTCTCGCCTTTGGGTGTGGTTGGTGCCTTTTTAAGTGTTTCTACAGACAAAGGGGATTATTCGAGAAATCAGCGAATTGAAAAAATGGCACCCTAACTAAAAGAGCTTACGCTTATCCTGCTCTATTGACGTTTGGCGGCCCTAGCTCCATATGGAGGCTCCCCCCCCCGGCAGGACAATGTATTTATTTATTAATTTATTTAAATATATTTGACTTTGCCACAAGCATAGGTAGTAGTTGTTGCAGAAATGTAATAACGCCCGTGGCAGCGCTACCGCGTTATCTAAAAGTGAAATACAGATTTATGTTTCCGTAATTTGGACACCGTTGATGGATATTACAACATCCTCGCCGATATCCATTCAAAAAAAGTAATCCCTTTTCAGGGGGACAAGTGAGCGATAAAAAAAATATATAAGGCACTGACACATCAGCAAGCAACCCCATTGCTGAGAGGGCGATACCGACCATTCAGCAATAAAATCTCTAGTCCCAACAGCATATAAGTAGAACGCACAACTTTCAATATCTAAATTTAAAGTCAATAACTGACCAGTAGGCGTCGATAATGCCAAATAAGAGTTTGACGAAACGTCTGCCGCTATCTGGTTAAAACAACACTGATCCACGAATGGATTCCAGGATAACAAAATTTTATGTATTCAGAAATACAACAAATTTTAATCAGGGTAGAATAAATAACTAATGCAACAGTCTTCTTCTTGCATTTGTCCAGAATCGTGAAAATCTATGGATAGTATTTAAAAATAATACTATAATATCAAATTTAAAAATGCATCTACGTTCGTATTTTATTATTCGTAAATTGCCCATGTTCACAAGGCAGCTCATATACAATAACTATAAAACTTAAACAATAATCAAAACTACAAAAACCAGCTACTATTTGCTTGTACTGCAAAAATAAAATTTCTAGTATGGTGTTATTAAGTGTTGTGTAATATCCATTGGTAACTCAAAAACTGATTGTTTTCATACAATTCCAACACACAGTCCTACTCTCGCTTACTTTATAACTAATACCATTTAAAAATAATATCAAAATATAACTTACAATAAGTAAACCTACTTTTACTTGTTCTACTTTTATTTTAATTACTTCAAGATTCCGTACTTTTCAGACTAAATAGGTTTTATAGCTTTATTGAAAAGTTTACTGAAAATTATGGAAGTTTAGGAATTGTTAATATATTTTAAAAAGTTATAGTTGAGTAACTGTTGCGTGGATTATGTTTGAAATAAAATTTTTGATTTCATATTGTTGTCTCCCGATGTTTGCAAGCCAGAAAAAACTTTATTATTAATTTAAAACATCGATTAATATTAAGTATTCCATGATTGGAAGCCAATATACAATTGACCAGTTCGTTTAACGTGATATACAACTTAAGAATAAATTTCGGCAGATTAACCGCTGTCAATTCTTGTTAACTCTAATAATAAGTCTCAAAAATTGGGGTTTTCACAAAATTTACTTTTACCGTTTATATAGAGCAACATAAAATAAAATTTTCAACTCCTAACCTGAACAGAACGAAAATAAGTTTGCCCCTTAACTTATGCAGGGAAAATGTTATATCAGTAGGTCCGGAAGTACATCCCTTTGAACAGCATTATTTTGACTTGATAGTCGCAGAAGATTCGCCAAAGTTTCATTCGACACTTACTGACCAGTAGTTGACGATAAACTGAGAGTTTCTCAACTGTTTGCATTGTCGTGATCGTAAATTATAGTTTTCAAGACTTATTTTATCTTTCAAGATTCCGCGTGATGATTCTATTGTTCTGTATGTGATTTCTAAGCAATAGTCGGCTATTTTCCTCTACTTTCAGTTTATACGGGATTTTCTAGTGTAAGAAGTTTAGATGAACCAAGAATTTATGAAGTTTATCTTTTTCGAGGGACCAGACGAAAAATATGTATGTCATCAAAATATCGATTTAAAGTTCTGGCTTCAGGACTTCCTCGTTTAACGAGATAGGTCACGGAGAGGTAGCCTATAAATGGCGATGGAGATTAACACATAGCGGCGCCTTGAATTAACCTGTATATATGATTGTCATAGAAAAAAATATGCATTCATGAGACAATGTCTGGTAAGGTTTATTACGTGGTTCAGCAAAACTATTATAAAAAAAAAAATTTTGGAGATGAATGCTATTAATGTCTGCGATGTCGCGATGAATAAAAAGACTGATGTGGCAGATCTCAGCATCATTTATTCTTACATCCTTAAACTTTCTAATGATTTATTACAAAGTTAAAACATTATTCATTACTACTATCTTATAAAAATAGTTTATGCCGAACGCTATTGTGTTTTCTTTTTTGTTTTTCTTGTCATTGACAACTGCATTCCAGCCTTACTGTTAATAATATCTAATAAATGTATTCTTCTTAGTTATTAAATAAATAATATGTAAAATGTTTTTACATCATAATAGACCACGCTATATATAAATTTACGAAAATTTCGTAATTCAAGGTAAAATTTATTTCTTCTTCTTATAGTGCTCCATTACTGAAGTTGGGCTGTAATCACGGCAAATTCTTCCCTATCCTGAGCAATTCTTAATAAAGTATGGAGATCCAAACCTGTCCAATCTCGTATATTTTTCAGCCAGGAACATTTTCGACGCCCCACCCCTCTTTTCCCTTCAATTTTCCCTTCCATCAACAACAGGAGCAGTGAGTAACGTAGACCCCTATAAATATATCCCAAGTAACCAGTTTTTTGTCTTTTAATAAATGACAATAGTTCTCTTTCTCTACCCATTCGACGAAGTACCTCTTCATTAGTAACACGCTCTGTTCAAGAGATCTTCAATATTCTGCGCATGCCCCATAATTCCAAAGACTCCATTCTTTGCTCGTACTCCCAAAGTCCACGCCTTAACTCCATATAAAAGCACTGGATATATATAGACCTTTACAAAACGATAACGAGTATCCAAAGAAATGGTTGAGTCTGTGAGGAGGTGTCTCATTTTGAGAAAAGCCGCTCTAGCCATTTCAATGCCAACTCGTACCTCAACTTCAGGATTCAAATCGTTAGTTACCCAACACCCCAGGTATTTAAATTTGTTTACTTGTTCTATCAATTGATCGTAAACACGAATAGCTGTTTGCAACCCGGGTGACCATTACTTTTGTTTTATTAACGTTTACTTTCATGTTTACAACATTTATTTAATGTCTACCAACTGTGCAACACGACTATCACTAGTTACTCTTAGAAAATCGCCAATTTCTTACCTCTAGTAAACTAAAAATTAAAACCACGTGCTCTGTTGTCCCGGGAAAATATTATCGGAAAATGCATTTATTTCGCCGTAATTGTTTATAAAATGTCATGATTCGATTTCCTAGAATTATGTCAGCTTCCTCAGGAGAATTTCACTTTTGTAAGTCTAGCTTTATTATAGTTGTGTTTTTGAAAACTAATTGTAAATGTTTTCTAGATGTTCTAAAGAAGGGTTAAGTAAATCCGAAAGCTTAACAATTAAACAGAGTTTCAATAGCCAACTCTTTTTGACAGCATCGTCACTAAATTACTTTTTCTTTCTCATGAGTCAGTCAAGACTACTTCCAAAAAAAAAAAAATATATATATATATATATATATATATATATATATATATATATATATATATTTATACGTATATGTATATATGTATATATGTATATATATATATATATATATATATATATATATATATATATATATATATATATATATATATATATATATATACATATATATATGTATATGTATATATATATATATATATATATATACGTATATGTATATATGTGTATATATATATATATATATATATATATATATATATATATATATATATATATATATATATATATATATATATATATATATATATATATACGTATATGTATATAGGTATATATATATATATATATATATATATATATATATATATATATATATATATATATACATATATATATATATATATATATATATATATATATATATATATATACATATACGTATATAAATATATATATATATATATATATATATATATATATATATATATATATATATATATATATATATATATATATATATATATATATATATTTATATACGTATATGTATATATGTATATATATATATATATATATATATATATATATATATATATATATATATATATATATTATATATATATATATATACATATATATATACATATATATATATATATATATATATATATATATATATATATATATATATATATATATATATATTTATATACCTATATATATATATATATATATATATATATATATTTATATACGTATATGTATATACGTATATGTATATATGTATATATATATATATATATATGTATATATATATATATATATATATATATATATACATATATATATATATATATATATATATATATATATATATATATATATATACATATATGCATATACGTATATAAATATATATATATATATATATATATTATATATATATATATATACGTATATGTATATATGTATATATATATATATATATATATATATATATATATATATATCCTCTGTTCAAAAAGTTTTTGAACTGCCATAATAAAAAATTAGAAAAATTAAAACTGAACATTTTATTACTTACAGATGGGCTACATAGTCCCCTCTGACCTCAATACAATGTTCAGAACGTTCATACAACCATGTAAAACTGTTAGAAAAAATCTTCTTTCTATCTTCTATATATATATATATATATATATATATATATATATATATATATATATATATATATATTATATATATATATATATATATATATATATATATATATATATATATATATATATATATATATATATGTATATATGTATATATATATATATATATATATATATATATATATATATATATATATATATATGTATATATATATTTATATACGTATATGTATATATGTGTATATATATATATATATATATATATATATACATATATATACATATATATATATATATATATATATATATATATATATATATATATATATATATATATTTATATACGTATATTTATATACGTATATTTATATACGTATATGTATATATGTATATATATATATATATATATATATATATATATATATCCTCTGTTCAAACAGTTTTTGAACTGCCATAATAAAAAATTAGAAAAATTAAAACTGAACATTTTATTACTTACAGATGGGCTACATAGTCCCCTCTGACCTCAATATAATGTTCAGAACGTTCATACAACCATGTAAAACTGTTAGAAAAATCTTCTTTTGAGATCATGTTTAACTCGCGCGCCATAGTGGCTTTAATGTCCTCCAAAAGTGTTGAACCATCATGTCCAATTGATTTTTGGAAATAAAATAAGTCACTACGGGGTTAAATTAGGCGAATAAAGAGGGAGGTGGAGTACGGACACTTGTGTTCGCGCCAAAAACTGTACCATAATCCCAGCCGTAAGAGCGGGCGTGTTTTCATGAAGGAATAAAAAATCTTTTACATTCTGTCGTTTCAATCGAACCCGCTGAATCGACTTGCACAGTCACTTCATGGCACCTACGTAGTGTCTGGCGTTCACTATAGTGCTTTCTGGAACAAATGCTTTGTGGATAATTCCTTGAGAGTTAAACATTGCGACGAGCATTTTCTTTGTTCTTGACTTTGTCAGTCGCACTTTCTTCGATCTTGGCGGACGACTACCCAGCTACTGCATACTTTGCCGTTTTAGGGTAGGATTGATTACACCACATCTCATCGCCCGTGATTATTTTCTGCAGAAAGGAATCGCCCGCATTTTTCATTTCGATGAAGTTTGTGCTGGCGTCCATCCGTTGCTGTTGTTCGAGACAGTGTCTTGAACACTTGATTTAGAGATGTTAAACTTTTCTGTCATCAATCTGCATGAAAAATGATGGTCGATTTACAGAAGATGAAGAATTTTTACAACTTGTACTGGGACACTCTGACCTTGTCCCATCTTCGAGGGATACCTGTCCTTCCTTAAAGCGTTTAAAACACTCAAACACTTGTGAACGTCATAAAGAATCGTCACTGTAAGTGTTTTTTAAAGATTCAAATGCCTCCGTAAACTATTTTATACAGTTTCACATGAAATTTGATCACTGCTTGCTGCTCTATCACAATTCTGTGACACAACGACTACGACCCATACAGTTTGCACGTCTACTACTTAGCACTGACTGCTCACAACTGGTTGGTTGAATGCAAATTGTTGTTTACAGATGTGGGAACTTTTTGGACAGACGATACGTACATATATATATATATATATATATATATATATATATATATATATATATATATATATATATACAGTGTATCCCAAAAAGTTTTTATACAAATGGAGAAAAAGTTTATCTTACATATTACAAAAAAAATTTCTTCTTGATAAAAAAGTTCTGCATCAAATGGAGATCCATAATCAAGCATCAAAAGATTAAAATATTGGATGGTATACAGGGAAAATAAAAAATAACAAAGAAACATATGGATTAATTCCAACTTTACTGCACAAGCGCTTCGATGTATCCACCTTCCCTTTCTAAATAGGTAATTGTTCTTCGAGAAAAATTTTTTATTACGTCTCTAATTACGTCGGAAGTTATAAATGTAAAGACACTTTACTCTCCATTATAAATCACTATCTTTTATTTTCCCTGTATATCATCAAATCTTTTAAACTTTTGATGCTTGATTATGAATTTCCATGTGATACAGAACTTTTTATCAAAAAATTTTTTTTTGTAATATTCAAGATAAACTTTTTCTCCATATGTATAAAAATATTTATGACACACTATATGTATATATATATATATATATATATATATATATATATATATATATATATATATATATATATATATATATATATATGTATATATATATACATATATATATATATATATATATATATATATATATATATATATATATATACACATATATATATATATATACATATATATATATATATATATATATATATATATATATATATATATATATATACATATATATACATATATATATATATATATATATATATATATATATATATATATATATATACATATATATATATATATATATATGTTTATATATATATATATATATATATATATATATATATATATGGGTCGGAATTTTTTTTTTTTTTTAAAGTTACTCCCTTGAAAATTTTTTCTGAATAACAACTGTTCCAAATTTTATTGAATTTGAACGACATCTGTGGCTCGAACCCTAACCTCAAATAGATTTATTCTTTAAGTATCGGAGAAAATATAGAATGTTTAACATACTGTTTGTTAATTTAAAAATATATATTACATCCCTTGGTCACCGAAACTGGGTACTCATAATTTTTTATGTCATATATGTCACGTTACAGATATTAAGTAGTTTTTCACTCGTAAGTTCTTCATTTTCAATCTTCTTATGTTAAGTTTTAGAAGTATTTAGTTTCAAGTCTAAGTCTGTAAGAATTTTCTTAATACTTATATCATAATTAAGTAGAAGTCTTTCTTCATGTAGTTAGGGTTCAAGCCATAGATGTAGCTCAAATTTAATAAAATTTGGACCAGTTGTTATTCACAAAAAATAAAAAATTTTCAGGGAGATAACTTTTAAAAAAAAAAGTCCGACCCACTAAAATATATATATATATATATATATATATATATATATATATATATATATATATATATGCACGGGGGTCAGCAAAGCAACATCTTATTTCGCCTAAGTTATTTTAGGTGTATACAAAGAAAGAAAAATTAGCTGTAGGAAATAACATATTTATACTAGAATAAAAAAGAGTATAGTGTCTAGCTAATCCAGAATTTGAAGAATTCAACAGAGGTCCATTGAAATACCTATGTCGCTGCCTATAAGAAATATGGTTACACACAATCAGATGAAAGTCCTAATTGAGAATCGGCCATCACATTGTTTTCTAACCTATGATCCTGCAAGAATAAACTTTCAATTAATTTTTAATAAAATGTGAGATATCAAACTTTTTTTAAATTCAAAATTAGATTTAGAGCTGGAAAACTAAGAAAAACATTCCAGTTCTCTTGAAAATGTGCTAAACTGAGAAAAAGGTGCTTTCAAAAACTAAAATCACTTTTAAGAAACTTTTTAACTTAATACGGTAAACTTTAAGTTCATTAAAAAGTGATTCGTTGAAAAAATTCGTAATTAAAAGATCGTTTTGAGGAAGCCACCTCAAAGTCATAAATATATTCTGCATTTTTAAAAGTTTTAAAACTTTAACAGCTTTACTACTTGGATATTTTACACTTTTTGCCTTCTTAATTCTTAAACAGTATAAAATTTAAATGATCAAACTTTTCTCTGAGTTAGAGGATTTTTTACGCTCTTCTAAGAATTTCGAGAAGTTTAAATAAGTTGACTTTTAACTGCAATTCTAACATGATATGTATTTAGGTTAAATTAGATTTCGCGAACTGTTTGAGCAGTTAGACATTTTGTTAAGGGTAATCGTAAATTGCAAAAGTAAATTAAAAAGATATAAAAACCTACTTTACAATTGTAACAGTACAAGTTCTTCTAATTTTTAGTTTGTAGTATATTAATAAATCCGCTCCTATACCTGACTTTAATATATTTTTATTATAGATAGATAGAATTTTTGCCTTACTGAGACTGGAAAAAAAAATTAGAAATTGCAGTCGTACTTACCAGATTTCATTAGTAATGTGATATGTGATCAATGTTTGATTAATATTAGGCCTATTCGAGCAGCCGGTATCAGCTCATTCAAAGTCAGTCACATCGAGGGGCACCCGTTCGGTGATTAAGCTCCACTTAACATATTGCTGCACGAACAAATCCATTATGTGTTTTGTTACTATTGCTTTTTTGGGAAGGGAACGAAGTTAGTAAATATATAATGGAAAGGTTTATTTTTATGTTTTATTTTTGAGATTTTGTTACAATGAAATTATGGTGAGTGTGACTTCCTAAGAAAGGTCTTAACTTTGAAAGTGTTAACGTTGATTATTTAGAGATTAACGATAATAATGTTAAGGATGAACAAAAGTTGTTTATTTTACAAGAATATTTATGATTGTCATATATTTCTATACCCGTTTTCATACTGATTTAATAACAATTAAATACGTCAATGTTATTGTTAGTAGCGAATATACGAGTACTTCAAATATTATTTCACAAAGAGATATGTATACAAGAATATAAATTATGTATATATATATATATATATATATATATATATATATATATATATATATATATACACTTTTAGCAGCCCTTCACAGTCTACTTCTGGAGACCTCCCCTAACTCCTGCCATAATTTCTTGTTCTAAGCTAGCTGGTTCCAATTTTTTTCCGAGTTTCTGTTTAATATAATATCGCCTAGTCAACGTTTTGTTGATCTACCGACTTTCCATTCATGCAGGCGAGATCTTCACTGTATAATGTGTTTTGTCGAGTGCACTCTTGACGGGTAACATGTCCTACCTAAATATATATATATATATATATATATATATATATATATATATATATATATATATATATATATATATATACAGTGACAGGTAGAAATTGTACGATAGATGAGAATTTTCTTTGTTATTAAATTTAAAAGAAAAGTGAGTTTATAGGTTGATTCTGCATCGCCTAAAACCCAAAAAATAATTTTGCAGTGCCGATTTCTAAAGTTTAAAGTCAAAAAGTCAGTCTGTTTGTTAAAATATCAAAAATATTTGTTAAGTATAAGTGTTTGTACTTGCCTTTTCTGTTAGTTATAGCAGTGCTCGCGGCTTCGCTCGCCTAAACTACAGGATTATTGTTTAGGTTTTTTTGCAAGGCGGCGGTATTTTTATTCTGACTTGAAACCTCGCCAGAGAACATATGTATTAATTAAAAAAACACGTAAATCGGGTAAGCGGTTCACGAGTGCACTAACGGACAGACAGATAGACAGACAGAGCTAAGTTGCATTTTATAATATGCATAGAATATAGATAGAAAATTTTAGATAGAATGGAACAAAATCGTATTTTGTCAGTTTTTGTCGAATAAAAAAATGGTCCCAAACAATTTTTTATTTTTTGAACATAAAGTATATTTGTTATATTGCTACAAGAATTTAAAGATTTATTTTTTAATTTCAAGTTATGTTCTACAATACAAACCGCAATTGTCGCACTGATAATTAACGAATATTCTTATCATATTACTTGTAGTTTGACGTTTATTCTTTTTTAAGAAAAAACTCTAGCGACATAATTTATTGCATATAAAAGAACAAGCACATAAATATTAATTAACGAATTATAAATTTATTTCAACACGTTGAATGTTGTTGAGTTAAAGTGCAAATTTGCATTTACAGATATTGACATGCTATTTATACAATTACACAAAACATACAACCCATTCACAATATCTAAGGAAGTATTTTTCCAGAAAAATTTAAAATCCTTTTAAGTCACAAAAATCAAAGAGCAAAATGAACGTAACATAGCGCATCTTTTTCCCTAATAACTTATTACACATTTTCCGTAAATAACTACTATTTTACTTTAACTTTTCTTAAAGATGGCTATGGAAAAATTATATTTGTATTGTCTCTTCAGTATGGATGTCATGTAATTTTAGTATCTGTCAAATTGTATGTGTGGCTGCTGAAAAATTATGTCTTCAGGAAAAAATTGAAATCATTTTAATATGTGACAATAATTATCATTATGCAAAATGGTACGAGAATATTTAACGAAATCTATCCTGGTAAAAATGTTCATCATCCGATGGTGGCAAGGCTCTTAAATATCTTTAAAGAACATGATTCTGTAGATAGCCTATACAAGGTCTGTCATCACAGGCCTGTTACTAACGAAGAAGCAAATTTTATCTTAATGTTATCGACTATCAAAAATTCTTAAATGGCGCTGAGAGACGTGAACAAATTGGAATCTCAGAGTGGTCGATCAGGCGAGTTTTACAATAGTAAAAAATAAATTCTGTGCTTACAAATCAAAATTTATTCACGCTTTACAGATTGGTATGCTGATGAATATATGAAGAAGACATATAATTTTACAGAAACATCTTTTTTACTGACTGGTGTGGTTAGCTTACAGAATTGTAGGTGGTGAGGAGACGAAAATTCAAATTTTGTATTAGTAACTAAAAATTAGTACTACTTTATAGTGAACGTATGATGTGAAATTTGGAACACCCAAACTCTTGGCCTTTCCTTTATCTGACAAAGTTTAACCTCGGAAAGCTACCTGCAATTGTTAAACACTTCTGTGTTATATTTAGTTTTTTATTTGAACTTTTCAGCAGCGCAGGAGCTATTTTTTCAATAAGATGGTGCATCCACGTCGAAATGACAACTAGGTGAATTTTTTTTTTTTAAGTTTATGGGGTCAAATATTCGATAATTATCTGTGTGACAATTGCGGTTTTACGAAAATCATAATTTTTTAATTATTGCTTATAAAAGAAGTAAAGCATAATTTGGAAATAACAAATAATTTTTAAATTCTTCTATCAATCTAGCCAATATATTGCAAATTCAAGAAACAAAAATCTCGTTGCAATCATATTCTTACTAGTCAAACACGGACAAAATACGACTTTTGACCAACCGATATAAATTTTTGAACAGTATCATAAAATTCAATTCTAAATACATTGCTGATAAATGTTTTCGATATTTTAACAAACAGACAGACTTTAAACTTTAGAAAATTCAAGTTTCCCGCCAAACGACAGATGACAATCGGCACTGCAAAATCTTTTTAGGTTTCAGGTGATGAAGAATCCACCTATAAATTTGATTTCTTCTAAATTTAGTTTAGTAATAAAGAAATATATATATATATATATATATATATATATATATATATATATATATATATATATATATATATATATATATATATATATATATATTAGTAGTGATTTAGATTTCGTAAAATTATCTACAAAGCAGTTATAGCAGCTTTTCAAATAGCTTTTTTGTCCTGAAAAAAGCATCCCTATCATTTTTTGGGAGTAGTAAATAGTCTCACAGTACTATCCGGGTGAATACGATAAATCAGATTTTATTTCGAGGTTGAATACAACGAATTCTTCTCATCAAACATTTTAATATTTCCAACGAAAATTTGTCCTCTCCTGGACGTAGGTCCCTTTTAATCTCTTTCATGCTTCCATTTTGCCATCTTTAACCACTGCTTGCCCGCTACTACTACTATATCATCGACCTATCTTTTCTGTGGACCACCAACGCCTCTTCCTTTATCTCTGGATTTCCATACTCTGACCCTATATACCCATCTGTCTCCAAATGATCAAATAATACATGCCATTAATAGTTACCCAGTAAGAACAAATATACTATGGATAACATGTACATTTACTATCGTAGAATATCAATATTATCTTGATATTTGGCAGAAATTACCAGATTGTTGGTCTTACTTTAACTTCCTTAATGTTTTGTTGGTGAATCATATTAGAAACACTTCTGACCAGTAAGAATTGTATTCAGGTTAGTTCATATTCTCGTCTAGGCTGTATCTAAAGGTTTGTGTGCTTGGAATATTGCACTATCAATAACTTTTAATATTCAAATACAGTATGTGGAACTTTTGTTTTGCCTAGATTTTTTCTCAAAATCTTTGGAAACTAGTTCCATGTTGATGTTTAACATAATTCAGTTATTTCGAATGATGTACTGCTATAATCCGCCACACATTCATAAACTGTTTAAATCAATTGCTGAGATGGATTGATACTGATCCTTGGGTGTATTTGTTGTTTTTAAACTGTTGCATGCATCCAAAAAACTTTTGTAATTATCAAAAACGTGTGATAAACATGTATTACTACATACCTTTTTTAATTATTTTGAACGTTCTTTTTGTGCATGATATTGAATTACAGCTTTTGTTACATTTTATAAGTTCTGGAACCAAATTTTTTGGATGTGAAATAAAATATCATATTTGAGCAACCTATTAATATTTCGCGTTAAAAATTAAAATAAAATCGAGAAAAATACATATATAGACACTCATATACATATATATATATATATATATATATATATATATATATATATATATATATATATATTCCAGGACAAAAAAAAAACATTCGAAAAGCTTCTACAACTGCTTTGTAGATAATTCTACGAAATTTAAATCACTACTAAATCGTTGTAAAAATTACATTGAATTAAGAGAAGAATATATTGGGTTGTCGAAAAAGTTTTGAGCTTTTTTTTCGTTAGATAGTTTTAGCGTCGCATATCTCAGATAATATAAATCGCATCTGACTATATGCCGGTTGAAAACTGACATTTGCCATTAGTAGATGTACAAAAACCGTTTGAATTTGTTTATTTAGCCTTAATTTTAGAACTCTTTGAAGAAGAGATTTTTGCAAAAGCTACATTTTACAAATTTCGATCAAGGAATAAATGCTTGGCAGGCCTATAAAAAAATTTGTGGTATTTATGATTAAAATAAGTTACCAAAAACAACAGCCCAAAGATTGTTCGGTCGCTTTCATTCTGGAAATTTCGGTGTCAAGGATGCTCCTCGCACTGGTCGAACAATGACAGAAAAAGGTAATAGAACTTTGGCAAAAGTTGAGCAATGATATCGTCAAGAAACTAAACGCCCATCACCAAGCAGTTTTAAAAAAAGCTGGCTATAAAAAGAAGCTGGATGTTGGGGTGCCACATTATTTGATTCTAAAGCATTTGCTCGATCTAATTTATATCTGCAAATCTCTATAGAAACGTAAGGAAATTGAGCCGTTTCGAAAGCACAGGTGATCAAAAGTGGATCACTTATGGTTCGTGAGCTACTGCAACCTGGCCAAACGATTGATTTTGTACTTTATTGTAAACAATCGACAAGATTCAAGCAAGCGATTAAAAAAAATAGGCCGGAACTAGTCAATAAAAACGGTGTGGTCTTCCACAATGACAATGCCTTCTTTGTATCAGTTATAAATAGCTTTATGAACTGCAATTCTGTATACCTTTTACTATCTGAAACAAAATATTGTAAGTAGCTTTCACAGCCATTTCTAATAAAATTTCAAATAATAAAAATTAATAACAGGCCAAGTGCAAGTCGGACTTCCGCAATTAGTGTCCCGTACATTGATTGCTTTTAAAATAAAAAATTCTGTTACGGAGGTATATAATGATCAGTGACTTCATAAAACACATCCCAAATGAGTTTTTAATAAAGTTTTTTTCCGATCTTTACTAAAAACTGATGTCCTTGAAATTCTTATTTGTATATACCAGAAAAATTATTAAAGGTAATTCACTCATGATAATTTTTATTCAATTTACACCCTGTGGAGAATATTCCAGAATTTTTCAAAATTTTTTGATCTGTACTTTTTGGGATAAGGAAGGGATAGCGTTTTTTTTTCGCATTTTTTTAAAGATAATACAAAAAAAAATGTGCGCTAGTATTACATTATATATATTTTTGAACTTGTGTTTTTACGATCTTTTATTTGACACCCGATGACCAGGTAAATTTTTTTTTTTCAATTTGCTTTTAAAATAAATATCTCTGTTACGGAGGTATAAAATGATCAATGACTTCATAAAACATATCCTAAATGAGTTTTCAACAAAGTTTTTTTCCAATCTTTACTAAAAACTGATGTCCTTGAAATTTTGGTTTCCTTATATACCAGAGATGAGAATTTTCGTTCAATTTACACCCTGTGGAAAATATTCCAGAATTTTTTCAAAATTTTTTGATCCATACTTTTTGAGATATTTTTGAACTCGTATTTTTACAAGCTTTCTCCCCACTCGATGACCATGTAAAAAAATTTTTTGTCACTTCCGATTTTACCACCCAAAACTAACCCCTTAGGTCAAAATTTAACTTTCAAAACCACACAACTCAATTGAGGCCATCAATTTTTATATTAGTGCCAAATACGGTGCCCCCTACGGAACACTAAAAATAACACATTATTCGAACCCTGTAAAGGACGTATAATAGTCATATTATTCTCATATTTTTATTCGTATATCAATACACGAAAGAACCCCTTTAAACCCATCCACATTTTTAACTCCTTTTATGTGACTATAAATTATTATCCTAAAATTGGTTTACTATCTAACTAAAAACCAGGAAAACCTTTCACTGTTTTTTTTTTAATGGGTCTAGCAGACGTGCTACAGGGAAGTCCCTAAAGCGCTCCAGGAGCGGCATGTGTGCGGAAAAAGCGATTCACGTTGTTCTAGAATAGATGTAAATTGACCTCGGTTGGAAACACAGCCCTGGGCAAATTATTCCAAAGGGATGATGTTCTCCATATAAAAGACTCCTTGAAAAGCGTCGTACGCGGAGTAACAAGCTGAACCTCATTCGGATGTGAAGTATTAGCGCGACATGTATGCACCGCGCTGGGAGGAATTAAGCGGGCTACATTCTTCGAACACTTTCCATGAAAATACTTGTAGAACAGACTCAAGTCGCCAACCGTTCTTCGATGTTTCAGCGAATCAAGGCCGCTGGTCAAGTCCGGGTCTCCAATCAGACGAACAGCTCTTCTCTGAACAGAATCCAACAAATGCAGTGTGTGTTTGGAGAGGAACCCCAAACTGCTGCTCCTGCTGTCTGCGCATATTCGCCTGAGTAACCGATGTCCGAGCGTTCAAAGTGAATGAAGTGATAAGCGTACTGCCATCTGCAAAACTGTAGATTGGATTCCCGGCTTTTCCAGCAGATCGTTAATGTAAGTGAGAAAGAGAGTAGGAGACAGTAGGGAGCCTTGATGCACACCGGCGTTGATAGTGAAGGTGTTAGAAAGAAATCCGTCGACCACCACTCGTAAAGAACGCTCTCTGAGGAAACATGAGAGCCAACTGTACTGAAACTATACAAAATTTATTGATCCTATCCTTTTTATCCCCTTCTCTTTGGCCATATTGTTTAAAAACTATAGATACTTTTCCTACTACAAGCCCCAAATTCGGAATTAATATCTCATTTCATTCGAAAGTTATCGTGTCAACAGACAGACCAACACAAGTATTTAGGAGACCATGTTTTTCATGATCGACCCAAAAATGCAAGTAAAAAACTTAAAAATATTAAACCAGAAATTTGTTTGAAAAATTAAAAGTTAAATTTAAAATATAAACCAACATATCGCAACATTCAACAATAAACTTTACTAAAAAAATATGCACATACATTTGAAAACAGTGTTATTTTCTGCTGAATTTAAACTGATAAATTTTGCAAAATTTTTAGCCAACTATGTAATTCAATTGATATGGGTATAAAACCGCAAAAAGATTTATTTCCATATTACTTTCCCTGTTTTATTGAAGGGTATTTACATAAATACAGTATTTTACAGGGAATATATTTTGCATTTTTTCTTGTTTTTTTGGTACTGTTTTTTATGCTACATGGCCTATTTTTTTTATTGCATAATGTATTTATTTTGTGGTTTTAATAATACCATTGTTTAATCTGTTTTATATCTGCAAACAAATAAATTTGAAAAGCGTATGCTTGTGAGGTCCACATTTTATGTTTCCCACAAATTTGAGTATATCGCCAATAAAATTCGTTTGAATTAATATTCTAAATATCTAATTATATTGCAATTTTTAGTTACTAGACGAAATAAAATAATAATTCATATACCATTAGGATTGGACGTCATCATTCCAACTTTTTTTTTCAAGTTCAAAACGACTCCTAACCGCGTCTAATGAGTATACTTATGTTATCTGAAAAACTGCTACCTTGTCTTATTCTAATTTTTCTATAAATTGCTCCGTTAATCCCTCATATATTTATTTATAATAGTGCTGTTAAACTACATGCATTATTCTAACCACAAACCAGAAAAAAATTGTCATAATACTTATGGAAATACACAAAATTTACCTACGTTCATCCCTTTTACTGCTAACACTACGAGTCATCGTAAATCGGTCGTTTTTAGTATTCCGTACTTATGTGATCACTTGGATGTCCGTCTGTCTGTCACATCCGATTTTCTTCGAAACTATTTGACACAGAAAGTTTAAATTTGACGCAAATTAGGAACTGATGGCCCAATCAGAGCCGTGAAGTTTTGAAAGTTAAATTTTGACATTAGAGGTTTTGGGGTTTGAAATCGGAAGTTAAAAAAAAAATTACCAAGTCATCGAGTGGGGTGTCAAATGAAAGCTTGTGAAAACACGACTTGACAAATCTATATGTTGTTATATTTGCGCACATTTTTCTTAATACTATTTTTAAAAAATCGCCAAAAATCGTTGTCCCTCCCCTATCTCGAAGTGCACCGATCAAAAAATTTTGCAAAAATTCTTGAATATTCTTCATAAAGTGTGGATCGAGCGAAAATTATCCAGCATTACGTTTGATAATTTATCTGGTATTAAAAAAAAAAAACTGGTTTTGTTAATATACTTTTCAGTACATCACTGTGCGCGCGTCGTTCCGTAAACAAAAGAATTTTATTTTATTTGTTTCTAGTTAAACAAATATTTGTTTTACACTTTTATTACTAGATTCTGTCGATTTCCAAGGAAAAACACCACCTACTATTCCCATATTGCAGTCAAGGATGTCCGATGTTGTCTTCAGACAGCGCATCATAAAGCGTATTTTAATGAAGCTAGACACCAAGAAGGCTTCTGGCGCTGACGGAATACCTGCCATAGTTCTCAAAAACTGTGCAAGGGAACTAACACCAGTTTTCTGTAGACTTTTTAACCTATCCTACAGAAAGGGAATATTTCCGTCCTGCTGGAAATGTGCCACGGTTCAGCCGATACCTAAAAAAGGTAAGAAGACCTTGCCAAATAACTACCGACCAGTTGCACTGCTTTCAATAATATCGAAAGTCATGGAAAAGGTTATCAATGAGCATCTTCTAAAATATCTTGAACGATTCAATATTATTAGCGATCACCAATATGGTTTTCGTAAACATAGATCAACAGGAGATCTTCTGACTTATGTAACACATGTTTGGAACAACGCAATCGAACACTTTGGAGAATCTCGAGCGGTTGCTCTTGACATATCCAAGGCATTCGACCGTGTTTGGCACGATGGACTGTTGGCTAAGTTGCGCTCTTATGGTGTGTCTGAAAGGTTCTGTTTGTGGCTTTCATGTTTCCTCAGAGAGCGTTCTTTACGAGTGGCGGTCGACGGATTTCTTTCTAACACCCTCACTATCAACGCCGGTGTGCCCCAGGGCTCCATACTGTCTCCTACTCTCTTTCTCATTTACATTAACGATCTGCTGGAAAAGACCGGGAATCCAATCTATAGCTTTGCAGATGATAGTACGCTTGTCTCTTCATTCACCTTGAACGCTCGGACATCGGCTGCTCAGGCGAATATCCGCAGACAGCAGGAGGTCGGTCAACTTAACAAAGACCTGGAAGAAATTCTATCTTGGGGGTGACAGTAACCAAGTGGAATTTAACGCTACAAAAACCCAAGCGGCAGTTTTTTCTAAAAAAGTTAACGTTGCTGAACCCGACATAGTTATATCGGGGCACTCCATTCCCTAGCATCGTCGCTCAATTTGTTGGGCGTTAGTTTGGAAGCAAATATGTCTTGGCATGAACATGTTGCAGGCATAGCAAGGAGAGCTTCTCAAAAATTGGGAATATTATTTAGAACCAGAAAGCTTTACACCCCACAGCAACTGTTAATTCTTTACAAAGCCCAAATTCGACCAACTATGGAATACTGCTCCCACGTTTGGGGCTCCGCTCCCAAACATACACTGCATTTGTTGGATTCTCTTCAGAGAAGAGCGGTCCGTCTGATTGGGGACCCGGAATTGACCGGCGGCCTTGATTCGCTGGAACATCGAAGAACGGTTGGCGACTTGAGTCTGTTCTACAAGTATTTTCATGGAAAGTGTTCGAAGGATGTAGCCCGCTTAATTCCTCCCAAAGCGGTGCATGTTAGAAATACACGTCGCGCTGGTGCTTCGCATCCGTATGAGGTTCAGCTTGTTACTCCGCGTACGACGCTTTTCAAGCAATCTTTTATATGGAGAACGTCATCCCTTTGGAATAATTTGCCCAGCGCTGTGTTTCCCACCGAGTACAATTTACAGCGATTCAAGAACAACGTGAATCGCTTTTTCCGCACTCGTGCCGCTCCTGGAGCGCTTTAGGGACTTCCCTGCAGCACGTGTGCTAGACCAATAAAAAAAAAAAAAAAAAATTCTAGATTGAGCTAGATTGATTTATTCGCTATTAGGTAGCTAAGATGCTATAACATATACATTATTGATTAAGAAAAACGTGAAAATACATATTAGATCTCAAGACATATACATGTCAGGAACCTAATTAAAAAAGCAATCACCGTACGGAATATTAATTGCGCAAGTCCGACTTGCACGTGGCCGTTTTTTTTTAACTAGCTGTTTTAACTCGCCGAACTTTGACAAATTTTGGAACCTGTGTTCATTAAAAACCGTACAGTAGTTTACATAATGTTAAAAAATATTACCCTGTTTGCTTGGGTAAAAAATAGTAGGAATCAAGATGCCTTTAAAAAATTAGGTTTAAATTTATAATTACTTAAATTACTTATTATAAATATTTCAAGAAGAAAATAACATCGTAACGAGAAACAAACAACTTTGTTTATATCATCCTTTTCTGTGTTACGCTTAATGAGAAACTCCTTGCCCATTTTATCTCTTATACTTTTCGTGTAGAAATCGATAGGACAACCAAAAACAGAATATTTTTCCTTGCTTAAAATATATATTTTTTCTTTTATGATGTATGTATAATCTATTATACATTTTTTTTTATATTTGGCTTCTTTGAAAATATTTTAGTACTCACTAAAATAAATCACTGTACCAAATATAAAACTCATCAAAAAACTGACCTTAAAATAGTACTTAGCACTGCCTTAGAGAAAGCGTAAACTATACTGTTAGTGTTGAGGTACCACAAAGTTTATTGTACCAAGTCTTTATCAAGAAAAATGGTAATACTCCCAACCGGTGAATTTGTTAGAGCGAATTATGCATTAAAGTAAAAATTTAATAAAATTTTATAGGTCTTACACTAAAACTACAAAAATTCTCAAAAGGCTATTTTTCTTTATTATCTATCTTTTGATGCCTTTAAAGATTTTTATTTTAATGGGTATTTAAAAAAATATATATATATATATATATATATATATATATATATATATATATATATATATATATATATATATATATATATTGTACAAGTTGTTTTTTGAATTGAACTTCCCTTTTTAATAGGTCATAGTAGTCACTAAACTGAACCAGGTAACTAATATACATAGAGCCAATATAAGACTTTTCAAAAATCTGTTAAGAGGCTTCTGAATCTAACTTTACTGAATCCGACCCTAGAAAAACTGGAAAAGTATCATCTCTTATTAGTAGTTAGGTAGTATTTAGGCCCTACGATTTTTATTGTATCAGAAGAAACATTTTTGTCGTATTTCAAGGTTATTTAAGAAAGAAAGAGATTAAAATTTTCTAATTTTAGCATAGAAAAAGCCAAAGGTCATCTGGTAATATAAAACCGTACATGTATACACATTCCCCCTGTTCTTTAGCTTAACCAAGCGTAATTTGTGGCCGGAAAGTAAAACAAAGATATGCAATTGTATATGCAATTAAAACCCAAATAATAGGGGTCATAAAATGAAACCATAAACTTGGTGACACCACAAGAAGCAGAAATAAAATAGAACTGAACACTACCGACACTCGTACAGATCAACTTCGATAGTTTTGCAATAATTTTAGACTATTGTTGTTGACATCAATATGAGTAATGACTCATAGTGTCACGGGATTTAGAGAAGTCAATAAGTGATAAAACTGTCACGTAGCACTCCTTAACTCGGTACAGCAACTGTCTTATAGCTTTGCCTTGGTTAGGCCTAATTAAAAATTGAACAGAACAGAAAATCTGTCAATATAGCTGCAAAGTTGCGCCTTCTTAATGCTTTCCACTATCTTTAATAGGACAGAAAGAACACTTTTAGGTTTCAAAGCTTTATAGCTAAGAGAGCAACAATTCCGTTTTCCCAACAATCACAAACCTCAGGAAACAATGTAAATAACAAATAGTATTATGTATGGTGTAGCCAACAGTAAAGTTTACTATACATGTCGCACTAGTTGCAATATATTTTTTTGTTATTTAACTTTTGATATCTGTATATAGTTATATAATAACTTTTTAACACAATCCCGCCTTGACCTACTTATTATCAATATTTATGCTTGCATTAGAAAGAGAATATGCTGAAAAACTCTTAGTCTAGGCTAGAGGTTCCCAACCATTTCTGAACCACCGCCCTCTTTACAAGAAAAAAAAAATCCAACTTTTCCATAATAGTTAATTATATTAAATATTAAAATATTGTTGCATATGATCTATAGCTATTTTATCTTTCCATCTATCTATTAAGAATCACAAAAGTAAAAATTAATTAAAAGGACCATCAAAGTGATAAAAAATTGTTTATAAAAAATTTAAAAATAAACAGAAATAACAACATTTATAAAATGGTTGAGGCTGGTGGAGGTTGTTAATGTCGGGTTCCAATTTCGTTAACATCAGTCGCAAATTGCTACATGCAGTGACGTGCAATCTGTTCCTTTTCTTAGACAGTAAATTAGCTACTGCACTTAACCCATGCTCAGCTAAATACGATGAAGGAAAAGCAATTAAAAATATCTGTACCCTTGCCCACAATCCAGGGTATTGATTTTTGAAGCCAGAGCTCTTGGTATCCATTTCTGAATTTTACTTTTAGTTCTTCGTTAGTTGTGACTTCTACAAGTTCCTCTTCTAAATTTGATGATTCTGCTATATCTGCATTTGCGAAAGGATCTAAAACCCAACTCGGTATATTAATGCTTAAAATATCCTGGAATCGCTCAGTAAAATCTGCATTAAGAACGTCCAAGTGTTGGCACTAATAAGTAAAATCTTCCTGTTTTGGAGAGACTGCTGATAATGTGAGAAAGTGGCTGTATTCACCTCTACCTAGATATCGTTTGAACAGAAGAAGTTTTCCCACAAAAGCAGCTATGCCATTTTTTCATCACCTTGCAATTGTAAATTGACTTCATTAAATACTTTAAACAGGTCTGTCAAATAAGCGATGTCATTTTTGGATGTAATCAGGTTTTGGCGTAGTTTTTCATCTCTGTATTTAAGGAAGTCCAGTTCTGAATCAAATAGATTGAAAAAAAACAATTCAGACAAATATCTTTTGAGGGCCAACAAACTTCTGTGTGCAACAGCAAGCGATTGGAATCTTCATCATTTTCACTACAAAGTTGACCAAACAATCTGTTATGCATTGAATTGCTTCTAATCTTATTGACTACTCTAATAATGTAACGGAGATATGTATGCAGGCGTTCATTCGGATTTTTTTTGCAACCAAATGCTGACGATGAATAACACAATGTACAGCGAGTACATTTGGTACTGCTTATTTCAAATGCGCTATTAAACCCTTATGACGCCCCGTCATTGCTGGAGGACCATCAGTAGCAGCTGACAAAATATTATGAATAGGAATTTCTTTCTCTCGTGAAAAAACTTATCCATGGTATTAAATATCGATTCTCCCTTTGTATCGGTTTCCAAATTTTTATCAAATAATAACTCTTGACAAATTTTTTATTCTTTTATGAATCGAACGTATGATAAAAGTAATGCTTCGTTGATTCATCGAGTTGAATGGAAAAATTTGTATTCTTCTTTACACCAAATTATTACTCAGAGGAATTTTTCTGATGATATCTGACGGTGTCTTATGTTAAAGTACATTTTTTATTACCTCTTTGACTCTGCCGACAAGATTAATTTCTCGCCAATTGCGTGTGGTTTTCCCGCTTTTGCGATTAACAATAAAATATTATATGAGGCTCATTTTCTTGTTCAGAAGACCACACCAAAAGGTCTCATATAGTTGACTGTTTTAAATATTTTTTTCCAGTCCATGAAAATAGGATAAATCTTTGTCCTTTTTATCAGCATGCATTTTATTCAAATGCTCTCGTAGCCTAGAAGGCTTCATGGCTGAAAAAACTTTTTGGCAAATTAACCACATAGGTAATGATTGTTTTGTAGAAGAATGCGTAAATCCATATTTTAAATATTCAATACTGTACTGCCGGCATTTCTTCTTAGATTCAGACATTTTGAAAAATACAAAATTTGCCACAGTTTAAATAAATTAACTTTTCAACAGATTTATAGATAGTTATAAAAATAATGGCTATAATAACTTCTATCACTTTCACTCACGAATATGGATTATTGGCGAAGCACACAAAAATAATAAGACTCTTTTATAGATTTGATTTCATGCACGTATCAACTTGTATGAATTTGCTTGTTTGCTGGTGGTGAACAAGTCATTACAAGCTCCCATATACGAACTTGCAAAAACTTGTCACCGACAATACTAAATCGAACTAGGTATACATATACCTAATGCTAATTTAAATTTTTTAATATTTATTATATATACGTGATAACAATAAGATACAATATTTATTTATGAAAACAGTAGGTATTTTCAAAGTATTTTATATCAATTTCCTAAATAGATAGGTACGCCATGGCCACCCCCTTGACTGTCTTAACGCCCCCCCCTCATTCTGGACCCGCTACCGCCCCCATGGAAGACTCCAGCCTCCACTGAGCGAGGCTATACCGCCCCCGTTGAGAACCTATGATCTAGGCGAACCGGACGAACTGGGTATTTAGCTTCGGAGCTTCGGTAGGCAAACATTAAACCGGTTTTACACAGCAATTAATTTATTGGTAATTAAATTTTAATTTTATTAAAACTTTAGAGGAAAAATAAATAAAATGTCAATTTTTAGAAACATTAATTAAACTAAGAAACTTTTTTGGATTGTGACTGGAATCTATGCTTACAGCAATTTTGGGATTAGGCATACTGATATATGATTTCGTGATTAGAACTCCGATCGTTGATAAAATTTTAAAAAATATATCTAGTTTATTCCCGAAATGGATTAATAAATGTAAAAAATGGTTAATCTCTCAATAAATTAAAAAATAAATTAAAGAAAATTGAGTCACTTTACGCTAAAAAAATTAAGTGAACCACGCGTGCTATTTTATTGACTACTACATAGAGTAAAAAGCTATAAAACCGAGTTTAAGTTGATAAAATTTATACAATTGTCTCAGATAATCTTTCACAACCGGTTTAATCTTAGCGTTTATATAATGTTTTATTGTTCTTGAGTTCAAACTTATTTTAATATTCGTATTTTTTTCGTTTAAATACGCTCAAAATTTGAATTGATTATTTTTAGGCATTTAGAAAGATAAGCTGTAAATATACATACGTTTTGTGGTAATTTCAATATTTTGGATTATAGTACATTTTAAAACTATGACTAGGTCCATAATTTTGGATTAGAGCCGATTATTTCCTTCTTCTTCCTATAAGACAAGGTCTTGATTCGTCTGTTTTTAAACCTCTTGTGACGTAGATGTCCAGTTTTCGTGCCATTTTTTTGGTGGTCTTCTTGTTTCTGGTTTTTCATTTTTTGCCCATCTTGGCCAGTTATTACCTGGCATCCTACTTACGCAATCCCTCCAATATCGACGTCTTGTTCTGGCGAAACGGACGATGTCTTGAATTTTGAGTTGTGTTTCGTTTAGTGTTTTCATTTCGTTCAATACGTTAGACCCGGTCTTACCATGGTTCTGTATATACGCACTTTGCTTTCTGTAGACATGTAGGCCTTTTTTCCTATTAACTCCCTCAAACAATCAAATATTCTCGATGCTTTATTTGCCTGAGTGAGTACTTCTTGATATAGATTTTTTGAGCTCGATAGCTGTACTCCCAGGTATGTACAGTGCATGTTCAGTGCTACTGTTTTATTGTAGACGGCTAATTTACATCTAATGGGGTATTTGAGAGCGATATATTAGTCGTTGTAAGCGTAATAAGAGTGTTTTGTCCTATTTTGTATCCGCTATTGACCCCATTCACGCTATTTATTATTTTGTTCATTATTAAATTAAAAAGTATTGGACTCATGCTATCGCCTTATCGAATTCCAGATGATACTGATACTTTTTCAGTTAGTTCTTGCTTTGTCTTTATACGTGTCCTATTGTTTTTATTGAGCTGCTCTACCACTTTAACGTAGTTGTTGTTGAAGTCATGATCTCGTAAAATTTGTGCAACCGCAGCCTATCGAGTGCTTTTTTTGAATCAATTAAGCACGGAAATAGAGGTTTAATGAATTCTAATGATCCATAAGTCCAATTAGCCAAATACAGGCCATTTTTTGGTTTATATATATATATATATATATATATATATATATATATATATATATATATATAGATATATAATAAGAAACAGGATGGAGAGTAACAGGGCACTGGTAACAAACACTTTAAGGTTAACTACTGGGAACACCCTTGTGAAGAAATAGAGATGATCAATTAAAGATATTTAGGCTCTAATTTCTGTTTTTTATTTTTGAATCAAACTTTAGCTGCCTAAATGGTGGCTTCTTCTGGATACTGAAATGGTAACAAACGACAAAAAGAAAATTAAGACATTCATCAGGAAATGTGATAAGTTACTGTAAGCTATATAATAGTATACTTGTAACAATTTTTCTCTAAAAGTACGCATTTCATTAACCAGGTAGCGACACTATATATATATATATATATATATATATATATATATATATATATATATATATATATATAATATACACTATTATATATATATATAAAGTACTTTTTGCTTAATTTCGGGAATTCGAAGAAAAAACTTTAACTACTTTTTACAGTAACCACGGTCGCTATATATAACAAGTAATAAACAGACTACATCAGCTCAGTAACAGGTCATAAAATAGATTTCAATAGCCGCAAAAAATAGGCACTGTTCAACACTACCAAACCATAATCATCCCAAAAGCGAGAAAACAGGCACCTTAAACAAAAGAGATGATCTTCTAAACCTTCTGTACGGAAATATGTTATAAAGCAAGTCACCAACTCCGGGATTCTACTTCGGAGCCCATCGGGATATAATATATATATATATATATATATATATATATATATATATATATATATATATATATATATATATATATATATATATATATATATATATATATATATATATATATATATGTATATATATATATATATATATATATATATATATATATATATATATATATGTATATGTATATATATTTATCTTTAAGTTCTTTTGTGTCTATTTATTTTTTAACATAAATAACTAACTAACTAAATTCAAGACAAAATTTGAAAAATCAAAAAATACACTTTTTTATGCATGTCAATCAAAATTTATGGTCAGCGTCGGATATGTGGGCAACAAAAGCATTCCTAGGTGAACAGCAATAACGGAAACGGGCGCGGACACGATGTCATATATAGTATGGCGAATTTGTCAAGAGATGTGCTAATAATATAGGCGCCTCCGACGATCTCACACCTTCTAGAGATTTTAATTTGCGTTGAATTAATAATCTATATCAGGTCCTTTAGTATATGTTATAACCAAAAAATACGTCGTTCATAACCGAATTGTAATAAATTAAACTATTATTGTTATTAAATGGGACGTGACGTTATTAATAATAATATTGACCTAATATGCACCTTAAATATTAAAATGGTGTATCGATATGAAGGACCTTGATATTCTGTACCAGTGTACAATAATAATTTAAAAACAGAAAATGAGTATCTCTTATCGGTCTCTATAAATATAATTACAAGTATCCATAAAAATGGTTATTAATATCTCAAAATAAAGCTATTAGTCAAAACAACTCAACACAGCACCTAGCACGGACATTAATAACTAGGACAGTAGGGATGTTTCGTCCCTTGTTCCTAATTTACAATATTAATCAATATTATATTAGCGTTTAGATGGCAGCTATCTTCCGATTAGACCTCTGTCAGTTCTTGGCAAAATTATCGAAAATATATTGTTATTTAAATTAAGAAACTTTATTCGCGATAGGAATAATTGGATTTAGACCAGGTCACTACACAGTTCGATCAACCACAACGCTAACATCAAATATTTTACTGTATTTTAATAAAAGAATTTGTACCGGTGCAATTTTTTCGATATAAGCAACCACAAAATTTGGTATAATAGGTTATTTATCAACTTAATTAAAGGAAATATACCTAATTACCAAAACTTATCTTTCCATTTCATTTCCGAAAGTTTACTGCTTTGATTGGAAGCGGTAATTCAAGTGACATAATTAAGGGCGGCCATACCGCGGGGTTTCTCGCTACCATTCACCTCTTTTTAAGGTAGTTCACTCGTGACAATCGAAGCTAAAAGTATGGTCTGATAGTAAATACAAAAAGTTTAAAATACGCAATGACAGAGTATTTTGTTTTTGTCAGAGACTGTATTCGATAGATGGAAACTTTCATGTGCAAACACAGACTCATACAATCACACTTTTAATGAAAATAAATGTGGCAACGCTGCCAATGCATATACCGAATGCTCTATAGAAGTTTTTATAGGTTATATTTATTATACTTTGTATATGTTTACTCTTTAGACTATATTACTTCTGTTTAAAAAAAAAAATAATTAAATAAAAAGTACCTTTTGATTATAATCAGTTGCGACATAAAGACAAATTTGCAAAGGAAAGGCTCAGGAATAAACGCACAAAAAGTATTTCGGGAATAAATGACGCGAAAAAATTAAAAACTGAAGAGCCTAACCGTGTAGTGGTCGACTGATCGAGTTAGATAAGTTAAGAAAAAGTGTTGTCTATGTAAAAAAGTCCTTTCACTAGAAAAAATAACTCATGAGAAGTTTGGGTCGTAATTACAAATTACGTCGTATAAAGAGTGCGTCATAAAAAAAATCATATTGCCATCTTTAAAAGTGTTATTTCAGAACTTATGATCAAAAGATTAAATTGCATCTTTTGGAAGATCTAAATAGTTCTTATGATAAATTCTACAGGAATAGTACAATTATTATCTAATCGAAAAGACAATGGGAAACCACGTGTAACCAAAGACACGCGAGTATTAAATAAAGTAATTAATTGGTTAACAAATAGTTTATAATATTTTATTTATTTATCATTAGTATCATTAATTATTTCTTTAGTTTTAACAAGACAATTTATAAAACCGTTTTCTTAAATATATATTTAATATTGTTATCAATTGATATATATATATATATATATATATATATATATATATATATATATATATATATATATATATATATATATATATATATATATATATATATATATTTATATATATATATATATAACAATGTTGATAAATAAACATAATATTAATTTAAAATATTATCGCAAAATTATTGAACCTACAAAAATATTTTTGTTTAAATATAAATCTTTTAAATACTAAACAAAAAAGTATAGATATCAAGATACAAATTCAGATTTTTAATTAATACATTTAATTTTTTATTCGATGAATAAAGATAAAAGCTGATAAATATATTGTGTTTATTCAATAAATTATTTAACCTACAAATGAATTTCTGATTAAAAGTTAACCATTTTATATGCTATTTGAATGTTGGCGCGTAAAGTATGACGATATACAGCGTTGTCAAATTGTTATATCTATGTTGTTCTTTTAAAAAAATATCAACTTTAAATACTTATATCTTTTTAACAAATCGAAAAAAGAAAATATTTTTATTTCATAACTTTTCTATTTTTTTTTAATAAATATTAGTTTTTTTAAAAAATTCATAAGACTGGTAAGATATACACGAAACTATGCCTTTTTATACTTCACTGGCCTATTGCATGTTAATTTTGTGCACTTTAATTATGAATACCTCGCTTCACAATCGATCAAAAATTTTTTTTTTTAATTAAATGAAAAATATTTATATTAACATCATATTTCAGTTTCATCAAATTCTTAAGAAAAGTGGATTTACGAGTGAACTACCTTAAATCAAAAAAATCTCTATCTATGAGCTGACGACAAAACAAAGCTACAATTAAGGATTAGGATTTGAAATATAAAGGTAATCAATCTAACTATCGTCGGCTTTTAACAAAGTGCAATCAACTGAATAACTGATCTCTATTTAGATAGATGCCTAAATTGGAAAAATAATGCTCTAAAATTATTTTTTAACACAATATAAATTTTTAATTATATATTCAATTGCACGCAATTTACTTTTAATAAACAAAAGAAGCAGAACTCACAAAAGAAGTAAAGACAATCTGTAGAAAATATTAATAAGGTCGATTTTGACTTCTCGCTGCTCCTTCATGGTGCGCCATTAGCAAGATCAATTTTAACAAACTTCGTATTCAACTAAAGAGCGTATTTGATGTTCCTATCAGGTGAGTCAATAAGTTTTTAAAAGCGACACCAATGGAGCATCACTTGAACCAAATATTGAACACCATTTGGAAGCCTCATCTGTCATATGAACACACCCTAAATTTCAAGTCGATCTATCAAGTCGTTCATTGTTTATCAGCTAGTTCACATAAACGTGTTTAAGTATTTTTTAAAAATAGAAAAAATCAAATATCGTGCAGTGATAAAAATCTTTGCTTCGGAAAGTTTATCGACAACTGAAATCCATGCAAAGTTAGTGATAGTATCTAAAGGAGTCTGCTCCTTCATTTTCAACTATTCATAGATGGACTCTAGAGTTTAAACGTGGTTGTACAAGAGTCAATGATGATTCACGTTCAGGGTGTCCAAAAACTGCAACAATTGCAGAAACTGTTGTGCAAGTACAAGGTATGGTAGTGGAAGACCGTCGATTAACCGTGGATGATTTAGCTGAGGCTACAGACATCTCACATGGATCAGTACATAAACTAACCTGAACTAACCTGAACTAATGTTTTGGAGATGAGAAAGTTATTCACAAGATAGGTGCCGCATTTGCTAACATCGGAACTAATTTTGAGCGTGGATGTGTAACTATGTATGAGACTTAGGTTTACCAGTATGATCCTGAACTGTGACAACAAACCGCACAGTGGACTGAACCTGGTTGTTCAGCACCAAAGCAGCAAAAGTAGTCGAAGTCGTCCAAAAAAATTATGGAATCAGTTTTCTGGGATGCAAGAGGAATTTTGTTAATTGATTTTCTTCAACCGGTAAAGCAATCACAGGAGAGTATTATTGCAACCTTTTGGATCAGCTAGATGAGAAAATTTCTGTCAAAATGCCCGGTTTGCAGAAGAAAAGAATGACAATGCACCTGGTCACAGAGGTGCTTGGAAACGGCAAAACTGGTCGAATAAAGTACGAATTGTTGGAATATCCACCCTATTCACCAGATCTGGTTGCGTCTAACTTCCATCTATTCCCAAACCTTAAAAAATTTCTAAGTGGGAAGCGTTTTTCAACAAGTGATGAGGTGGTAGAGGGTATTTTGAAGGTCTTTCGGAAAACCACTTCAGAGATGGGATAAATGAATTGGAAAATCGCTGGAAAAAATATATTGAACTTAGGGGAGATTATACTGAACAATAAATGTATTTCGACTCATTAATTTATCTTGTTTCATTTTCGCTTTCAAAACTTATTGACTGACCAGTATATGTACAGTAAACAAGACGCCGTAATATAGAAAATATTTTTTAGTTTCTGGTGATTATTTTAAAAAAATAAGACACTTCTACAGTCTCACTTATGGCATCACATATTAGCTCAAATGCAAATAACACTTATGTCCTACTAAGAGTTTAGCGAAATAGTAACTTTTAACGAACACGACGCCGCAGCTTTTTCATTCCTTTCTTCTTTTCCTTTCCTTTGACGTAATAAGGAAAGCTCTATTTTTAAACATCAAAACTCCAGATTATACGTTTCAATTCTAATAAACAGATACATACTGGTTTTGTAACCCGACACATAATCACTGATTTTCACTACACTTAAGCTTTCTGCCCTGTTCAGCTATTTTATGTAGGTAACATAATGAAAATTATAACATAAAAGCTTTTTGCCATAAACTAATTAGGCAGAAAAATCAATAATCAATTTTATGGAAGCCCCGGATTTTTCTTACGTCCTGATAGTCCCGTTTCACCTCAGATACTGAAGAATATTTATCAACTCCCTAATAATGAAAAATAAACAACTCCCAACGAAAAACTTTTTAAAATTATCTCTTGACTTACGAACTAATTTAATCGAAGTTTATAAACTTTATGTATTACTTGATACAAAACCTTTTGAAAAACAGGTTTTTACTTTGAAGCAGGAATATAATAAGTAGCAAATTAAATAATATATAAGAACAGACCTATAGGACAGGACATACCAATGATATTTGAGATTTTTTATGAATAACACCTTTCACTATTTTTTTTTACTAATATGTCGAAGGAGATGTCATGATATCTGTTAACATTATCCATGTGCCTAAACATACGAAAGCGTAAGTTTCTAACCTAGCATAGAAAGAACAAGCAAATCTCAAAAACAAAAATTATAAATTCAATTCAAATTTCAACTTTATAAATTTAATTACACAGTAACTCTATTCTATCAAACCTTTTAACAAACAATTACAAAGTAACTCTATTCTATCAAACCTATCAAAAAAAATTCCTTGTCTTGGTTCGCATGAGTTTTACCAATAACGTCTCGAGAGGGATTTACCCCATCCACTATATAATTTTAGTAATATGTCTAAGAAGATGTTATGATATCTGTCAGCTTTGTCCATGTGCTGAAACATACAAAAGCATATTGACAAGTTTCTAACCTAGCATAGAAAGAACAGGCAAATCTTAAAAACAAAATTTGTTTATTCAATTCAAATTTCAACTTATACATTTAACGCAACAATTACAAAGTAACTCTATCGTATCAAATCTATCAAAAAAAGTGGTTCACACCACTCTTCTATATTTATTACCTCTTCATTTAAATGCAGTTTATATATTTTCAAATATTTCTTCAGTTTTGGGAATAGCTAACAGTTCGAAGGAGCTAAATCCCCTTAATATAGAGAATGCTTAACCAGTTGAAAGCCTAATTCGATTATGTTTTGCAAAGTTAACGACGATTTTTTTATGGGTCTAGCACATGTGCTGCAGGGAAGTCCCTAAAGCGCTCCAGAAGCGGTATGTGTGCGGAAAAAGCGATTCACGTTGTTCTTAAATCGCTGTAATTTGTACAGAAACTAAGGCACATTTCCAGCAGGATGAAAATATTCCCTTTCTATGGGATAGCTTGAAACGTCTACAAAAAACTGGTGTTAGTTCCCTCGCACAGTTTTTAAGAACTATAGCAAGTATTCCGTCAGCACCAGAAGCCTTTTTGGTGTCTAGCTTCATTAAAATACACTTTATGATTCGCTGTCTGAAGACAACATCGGGCATCCTTGCATGCAATATGGGAATAGTCGGTGGTGTTTCTCCTTGGAAATCGATAGTAGAATGTGATGCAAAGAGTTCAGCCAACAAGTTCGCTTTCTCAACAGTACAGTAAATTATAGTACTATAAATGTAGTCTATATCTTGTGTTCGTCCCAATTTTTAAAATAAAAATAAATGACACAGACAACTAATTAATGTGTGGTTCGTGTAACGAAAAAATGAAAAAAGAGTACGTTGTGATTCATTGAAATGGGCTATGATAAATATTAACCTAAACATCCACGTCCAAGCCACACTAAACAAAAATATTGAGAAAGGCAAACTGTGCCGAAATGTCAATAATAAAAGGAAAGGATCACAATAAATTTTAGGAAGTTTCATTCTATAATTGACTTCCAAACCCAAGAACATTGAAAAATAAAAATAAAAAAAAGAACACACACACACAAGTACACAGGGTCAAAGAACTATCCATAGCAATAACATTTATTTTTGACAATGGAAAGTGGTCTAGGTTAACACTTTATTAATACTTGTAGTATAATAGTATTTAATAGTTACTTCAAGACAACATTAAGTTATACATTACCTACTGCCTAAACACATCCACAATAGCCAGCTCCTAGCCTGAATCGAATCGGCGACCCTCCAGTTGTTATTCGGGCTTTTAGCCAGTTAATTTACTAAACATTTTACTCCCTTGCTGAGGTAAAAAAATTACCCTCTGAGATTTTCCATTTCTTTAGTTTTAAAAATCCTCATGATTTCCAATTTTGTCAAGTCTGTCGGTCTGTCTGTCTGTCTGTATGTTGGCACAATAACCATCGAACGAAATGAAATATTCATTTTAAATTTGATACCCATAAAATAGAGAAAGGATATATAGTTTTCAAACGATATTGATTTATAGGTAGAGATTAAAAAGATTAAAGGTCGATAAATTTTGTTTTTATGTAATTATGAAAACTCTGCCTATGGGTGCTGGGTGGATCGAGAAGCTTAGCATCCTATAGCCGGTCCCAAGCCCGGATAAAAGAGGAGGGTTCCAAGTGAGGCCAGCGACCTGCTTGGGTAAAAAAAAACAAAGTGATACTAGAACCAAAGGTATAACCTCGGAACGGACTGGATTAAATAATGACAACCTGCCGAGAATAAGGACTAAACGCATACGGAAACCGACTTCACTAAGAATTGGATGTTGGAACATAACATCATTTAACAACAAAGACCAAGAAATCATACTTGAAATAAAAAGACATAAATTGGATATATGTGCACTTTCGGAGACCAAAAAAAAAGGCAAAGGAAACAAAAAATATGAAAACTACATACTGATATACAGTGGCAAAGAAAAAAATGAAAGAGCTGCACCCGGGGTTGGCATACTGCTACATGAAAGATTTGAAAAACCAAGTCAGCAAAACGAAATAAATTAACGACAGACTACAAGTGACGATCGAACTCCAAAAATCAAGATCAACACACATAATAAGTATATATGTACCCGATACCAGCAAACCTCAAACGAAGATAGACCTATTTTACCAGAACCTACCAACAGTTTTAGACGACATACCTAGTGATGATGAAATAATAGTTCTAGGGGATTTTGATGCAAGAATTGGTGATGAAGTTATACCTGGCATCAAAAATCGATTCAACGAAGAAACTATAAACGATAGTGGTGAACAAATGATACAACTATGCATACAAAATGAACTTAGAATTAACAACACCTTTTATCCACATAAACCACAACACAAATACACCTTCGAAAATACACGTGGACAAAGATCAACAATTGATTACGTAATCACAAATAGAAATATTCATCCAACAAGAATACAGGACGTGAGAACTTTAGCTTCCGCCAATGCTGGAACGAATCACCATCTTTTAATAGCAAAAATACGAAGAACCTTGCAACGACTTCGTAGCGAACCCGTCGAACAAATAAGCAAAATCAATATAGAATCTCTATCCGACGACTCAACCAAATATCTATATCAACAAAGGTTAACAGAAAAAATAGACACAAATTATATTCGAGAGTCCGATGACGTAGAAACGGCATGGACAAAACTAAAAACTAATATCCTAGAAGCAGCAGAAGAAGCATTTGGAAGAAGGACTGTAAAGAAAGGGGGAAAACCAAACACAAAGCATTAGTTCAAACAAGAAGTTAAGACATTAGCTGAAGAAAAAAGAAAATCGTACCTACAGTACAGATCCAATGTTATAAACATACAATGATTATAAAAACGTAAGAAAAAGGGTCAACGAGAATATTCAGAGAATCAAAAGACAGAGAAATAGAAAAAAACCAATAAATGAGTATATACAAAATACAAAAATTACGGTGGAAGAATGGGAAAGATATTTCGAAAAACTCTATAGTCCAACAGAAACCAATTCATTAACACAGGAAATACAGCATGAAGATGAAAATGTTGCCAAACCAAATAGGACCGTTTCCTTGAATCAAATACAGCACATGGCAGCGAAACTAAAAAACAGAAAAGCCCCGGGCATGGACGAAATTAAGAAGGAAATGATCAAATATGGAGGTGATAAAATACTAGAAGAATTACAGATTTTCTTTAACAAAATACTCGCAGCCAAGATTATACCATCCGAATGGAAAGAAAGCATCTTGATACCAATTTTCAAAAAAGAAGAAAGGACAGATCCAAAAAACTATCGAGGTATCAGCTTAATGAGTGCGGTACTAAAATTGTCCACTAAAATTTTAGCAGAAGAAATAATGTTAACCGGAATCTGTGAAGAACAGCAAGGGTTCAGAAAGAACAGGTCTACTATAGACGCCATATTTATAATCCGCCAAATTACCGAAAAAGCCATGGAGTTTAATAAGATAGCCTTTATGTGTTTCATTGATCTTACCCAGGCATTCGATAGGGTACGGTTAACTGATGTCATAACCCTACTACAAAAAAGGGGAATTCACCCGAATATAATAAAAACTATCGAATAGTTGAACATCAACAACTAGACATATGTAAGAGGGGCAAATAAATTAAGCAATAAAATACCTATGACAACCGGAATCAGACAAGTAGATAGCCTAAGCCCAATCTTATTTAACATCATAATGGATGAAATAATAAACGAAGTAAAGAAAACTGGGAGAGGATATCGATTGGGAGACAAAGAAATAAAAATAATATGCTACGCCGATGATGCAGTAATCATATCAGAAGACGAAGATAACTTACAGAGACTCCTACATAAGTTCCAACAAACAGCAAAAGTGTTTAATATGCAAATATCTGTAAAGAAAACCAAATCCCTTACAATATCTAAAGAACCGAAAAGATGCAAACTCGCGATTTATGATCAGAGTGTAGAACAAGTGATGTCCTTCAGATATCTAGGGGCAAACATAACAAGTACTAGGAACCTTAAGGAGGAAGTAAAAACTCAAACAACAAAGGCATCATTAATATCAGGATACTTAAGAGATATAATTTGGAGAAACAAATATATGAGCACCAGGAGCAAAGTAAGAATATACAAAACATGCGTAAGACCGATCATGACGTACGTAATAGAAACCAGAGCGGAGAACACAATAACAAAACGACTCCTAAGAACAACAGAAATGCGAACACTTAGATCGATAACAGGACATACCTTATTTGACCGGAAGAGATGTGAAGAAATAAGGGAAATGTGTGAAATACAGGATGTGGTGAGATAGGCAAGGAATAGGAGAAGAGAATGGAGAGACCATGTGAACAGAATGCCAAATGACCGGTTGGCTAAGGTTGCAAAAGAGAAGCGACCAAACACACCTCGACCGCTTGGAAGACCACCAATAAGATAGTATGAGAGCTGGTCTTCATCATCGCAATTGTTTCTGGGAAACCTTTGAAGTGAACACACAGGACATGGTCCTAACGTAAGAAGAAGAAGAAGAAGTAATTATGAACGTGGGGGAGTAAGAGGTATTACTGGAGTTGAAGAGGTTGGAAATATTTTCTTTATTTCACCATTTTCGTATTAACAGAAATAGTATACTCGTATATAAAGAAATGCTAGATTTTTAAATATTTTTGGTGCCTCATATTTAGTATTGAATTAGAATGCTGGCATTGAATTATTCTATACTACGAGAAAGTCAAGTTTAGTATTTATTTTAGAACTGCATGGTTGCGAAATAAGTACCAGAATTAATTATATGGTCGTTAAAAACTAAAAAGTATTTTTTCACAAAAAAAATTGTAGTTATCAAAAAACTCTCAATAAATTTATTTAAAAATAAAGAAATACATTTACACAAAGTAATATATAAATTGGTAAATACTGATGTCACTACAAAACGAGAATATTTTAGAAAGAAAAGTAAATTATTATGGCTTACTTCATAAAGTACAATCACAATGCCAAGCCAAGCGTAAGTGAAATATCAAAGCAAAAAATATTTTGTATGAAAATTTATGCAACTTCACCTAAGTGAAATAAATTGGATTTCCAGACACTGCTTTTAAAATAACTTAAGTAGTTTCTACGAGAAATCTAGAGGATTTTACGGGAAAAAATCTTTGTTTAAATCGGCCCTTACTGTCTTGAAGTTAATGAGAAATTCTTTAGCCACTTAACCTCGTACTTGTCGTGTACGGATAGCGAAGATTGCCTGGAGTCCTTTAATAAAAATTTATTGTCTATTGTGTACTTTTTTTTAAAATAAAATAAGAAACAACTGACTGAAGTGTATTTTGTTTTGTACGATGATGAAATAATTATAGACATGATAAGGTATGGAGCTCGATTTTACAGGTGCCTTATAGAAAATAAAATACCAACACTCTGGGTAAACTCCTTGATTGTGCTTATTTTTAAAAAGGGGAACAAATTTAAATTGGAGAATAACAGGCCCATCAGCCTGTTATCGATTCTATACAAAATACTCACTAGAATTATAACATATAAATTAACGAACAAATTAGACAGTTATTAACCACGTGAACAAGCGGGATTTAGACGGGGTTACAGCACTCTAAACCATCTTCAAACAATTAGATTACTAGTGGAGAAAGCAAATGAATATAAGATCACCTCGTGGATAGCAATGATTGATTACGAAAAAGCATGTGATTCGGTGGAGATATGGGCAGTCCTTAACGCCTTAAGTAAAAGCAAAGTCGATGAAAGATACACAATTTTTCTTGAATACATATATAAAAATGCCACTTCACGAATAATACTTGAAGAAAAAACAAATAGTACAAAATTGAAAGAGGAATTAGACAAGGCGACTCGATATCCCCAAAGCTGTTCACGTTGACTCTAAAAGACATGTTCAAGTCGTTAATGTGGGAAAAAAAAGGAAGACTAATCGACAGTGAACGATTAAATCACTTAAGGTTCGCAGATGATGTTGCTCTGATCGACAACATAAAAGAAGAATTACAAGAAATGCTGTTGGAATTAAATAAAAAGTCTCGTGAAATAAGTCTAAATATAAACTTCATCAAAATCAAATATTTGAACAACGAAAGTGAAGATAACAGCCAGGAACTATTAATAGAAGGTGAAAGAATAGGAAAGGTACAAACATTCATATATTTAGGACTAAAAATCGAAATAACAAAAAATAATTTAAAGGCTGACTTGGATAGAAGAGTCCCGTCTGCATTCCGAAGTTTACAATCTACATTTAAATTGTAAAAGCCAGAGTATTCGATTAATATGTACTACCAGTATTAAGATACGGCACTGAAATGTTGATTTTAAATAAAAGTATAATAAATAAACTCCAGGTAACCCAAAAAGCAATGGAGAAGAGAATACTAAATATTAGACTCCAAGATCGTATTCCTAACATTGCAATTCGACGAAGATCACACATGTAATACAACGAATATATATTAAGGTGGAATTGGCGGGGCATATCGCAAGGATGAATGATAACAGATGGACATGCCGTATAGTTGAATGGAGACCTAGAGAACACAAAAGGTGCAGAGGTAGACCATAGACCAGATGGACGGACGACATAAAAAGCCTAACAGAGCACGATTGGATGCAAAATGCAAACAACAAAACTCCTTGGAGATCACTTGGAGAGGCTTACATCCTCTGGATAGAATAAGCTAATGATGATGATGATGATATATATATATATATATATATATATATATATATATATATATATATATATATATATATATATATATATATATATATATATATAAATAAATATACATATATATATATATATATATATATATATATATATATATATATATATATATATATATATATATATATATATGTATGTTATATATATATATATATATATATATATATATATATATATATATATATATATATATATATAATATATATATATATATATATATATATATATATATATATATATATATATATATATATGTATGGTTTAAAATAAGAACAACTGAAAACGGACAAAAGTCCGTATCTCAACAGTCTACACACTGTTCTCTTATTTGTCGAATCCATCCTGAGACGCGCTTCACCGTATCACGGCTCATCAGTCAGGCTAGGATCTACAAACAAAAAAACAGAATTTTCTCGGTACTTAAACCAGGACTGACGGCCAATAATAGTAAGATATAATGCCTATCTCGTAGGCGTTATATCTATCTATCATATATATATATATATATATATATATATATATATATATATATATATATATATATATATATATATATATATATATATATATATATATATATATATATATATATATATATATATATATATATATATATATATATATATATATATATATATATATATATATATATATATACATACATATATGTAACTTCAGGTATCATTACTTTTCGATGAAACGCAAGTAAAGTATTATATGTGTAATAGTCTTTATTATTGTTGTTAAAATATTTATAAATTTCGATTAATTCCCTAAACTTACATTAATAACATCAGAAACTATCATTACATATGGTGAATATCATCATCATTATAAAGTCGTACAATCTTGTCGGGTTATGGCGTTATTATCCACTTCGATCTATTTCTCCTTCACCATTTCTTTTCCGTCTCATTTCCCCATTTTCTATTAAGATTGGTTCCAAGGTCGTTGAATGATATTTTTTTCCGATCAAAACTAGTTCGTCAAACAGAAAAGACTTGTATTTAGTAACTGGATCTAATCAGCCAAATTTCAGATATTACGGTCATCATGGTGAAAATCCTAAATCCTGGTAAATCGCAAACACAGATATATTATGTATATACAGAATATATTCTAGATAGTGCGTACAAATTTACCAGTCTGAAACAATTCCAGGACCGTACATTACTCAACCCTTATCGATAGTCTCTTGCTCTGCCTTAGTTCGGTCCTACCTATCTTTGGTACGAGCTTCTTTGGTCTAGAAGTCTGTCTGGCTGTTGGACCGGGAAAACCTCCATTCCTCCTCTTCCTGGGCCCAATTGAGAATTTTGGATATTGTAGTGATCCCTATCTCTCGCATCACTTGGAGTAGAGCCTTTAGTCCGTTATTATAGAGCATGACAGCATATAAGTGGTAATTTTCACAGCTAGGAGTCCCCTAAAAGATGATTTGGAAGCTATTTCCATATAATGTTGTTGAAAGTTTGAATTTTAACTGAAAGTTCCAATACATCTTTCCAACAATTCCTTCTTGCTGAGATCATGAAAACTTGGTTTTAGGACCTCCTAGATATCATCATCTAACCTAGGCTTAATCTTTCCGTAAGCAACAGTTTTGTGCCAGATACACAAACTGTCTTTACCAGGAAAGCAGTAGTGCTAACAGAATAACATTTTGAATTTTTTCCACTGTCACAATTCCTTCCTATGGCTTTGCTATTATAACCAAAGAGTTGATTATTTTCTAACCATCTTCTCTATTCCTGGACTTTTCTTTTTGACTTTACTTAATTTTCTGCCTTCCTTTCTTGGATACTTGAATGTAAACATACGGATTAGTCACTATTATTCCTTTATGTGTTTTTTATCTCCTTTACCAATATAATTTAAGTACTTGACATACCACTTATTTATTTACCTCTAAAACTTATCCACTATTTCACTTACTTTCGTTTTTCACCGGACATTCTATATATTTTTTAGGAATAGTCGCATACAGTTTGTTCTAGTATTGCCACATGTTGCAAATAACACGAATTATTGCAACATCCAGTACCTTAATCCTCGGATTTTCCTTGACTCATCCTCATACACTGAAACTTTTTTGAGACTCTAAACTATCCTAGTTTTTATTGAAGCTTTGAGCTCTTCTTTGCAGCCCCCTTCTTTCGGAACATAGCTATTATTTTGACTCCATCTCGAATAACTGTAATGACTCTTTAAATGAAAGTTCCTGTGATTGAGGGGTGAAAGTACATAATTCCGCAAAATGTAGGAACCCTAAATGGTAACAGACTAAACAATTTTCCAGCAAAAGGAGACCGACGGATGACCTCGTAAGCTTGACAATCCATCGAAAGACTAGATGTCACAATTGTGATATTGTCACATACTAAGAATTGGTTACACGTTACTTGTAACTAGCCCAGTCCTCTTGTATTTGCTTCATTAAACTGACCAGTACTATGACACTATTTACAAACTAATATTAAACTTAAAAATAAAAATACTGATAAAAATTTAATTAATCTACATTATCTTTTCTTATCTATGGATGGATATCCAGTTGACCACTCCACTTGAGATTCTTTCTTGAAGCAGATCTTTCCCCTTCAATGTCCTAATATTACCCTGTTATGTAAATATTTCCGGTGAATTTTCTCTTCTGAGATCTCCCTGGATATCCCTTAGATAAACATGCTTATTTTCTTTTAACAAAACTGCTGTATCCTTTTCTAAAATTGATGTTATCAAAAACTCACAATACCAAGCTGGCCGGCGGCAATTGTGTTGGAAACTTCTTATAAGTCCAAAGGAAAACGTAAGACGCACTGTGGAGGTAGTTCTTTTGACGACCACCAGCCGTGGTACTTCTTACCTAGGCGTGAAGTTTCACCACCTTCTGAGTACAAAACTGGGGGGGAATAGCTGATTTATACTCAGTGGAGACAGAATACAACCATGCCTCACCCCTTTTCAGAGTTGGATTGGCTTAAACAGATTTTTCTCAACTCTAACATAAGCGATGTTGTTGCTGTATAATTTGTGGAATAAGAAGACTAGGTGGTCTTGTGACCCCATTTCTTGAAGAATTCTCCATAAATGATCCCACTATACTGCATCGAAGGCCTTTGTATAATCAAGGAAATAGAACACGGACAGGAACATTATATTCATAGAACTTTTCTATCATTTGTCTCACATTGTTTAACTGTTCTCTTGTGCTTCTACCAGGTACAAACCCAACATAAATGATGTTGTTGCTGTATAATTTGTGGATTAAGACTAGATGGTCTGGTGACCCCATTTCTTGAAGAATTCTCCATAAGTGATCCCACTGTACTGTATCGAAGGCCTTTGTATAATGAAGGAAATAGAACATGGCAGGAACATTATATTCATAGAACTTTTCTGTCATTTGTCTCGCATTGATTAACTGTTCTCTTGTGCTTCTACCAAGTAAAAACCCTGCCTGTTCTTGGGGAATCTGAGACAAGAGAATTGGTTTCAATCGTTTTTGGATGATGTGGAGCATAATTTTGCTTGCATGACATATAAGAGAGATAGTTCGGTAATTTTCACATACATTCATATATATATATATATATATATATATATATATATATATATATATATATATATATATATATATATATATATATATATATATATATATATATATATATATATATATATATATATATATATATATATATATATATATATATATATATATATATATATATATATATATATATATACATATATATATATATATATATATATATATATATATATATATATATATATATATATGTGTATATATATATATATATATATATATATATATATATATATATATATATATGTGTGTATATATATATATATATATATATATATATATATATATATGTATATATATATATATATATATATATATATATATATATATATATATATGTATATTGATCCATCGTCCATTCTTTAGGCTATTCACCTGATGTCCAGATCTTATTGCATATTTCGTGGATTCAGTTTTAATTAAAATTCTTTAATATTTTTAAATTTGCAAACCCTTGTATCAAGAGGAATTGTGGAAAAATAGTGATAAATGGTCTTCATTATAACTGATAAGAAAATCAACTTTAAAAATTTGCAATTTTTACTTACGCCTATGGTTGTAGCAAATAAACATATCAAAAACAATTGACTTCAATTTTAATAATTACCTGGATTGTTGCTATATTACTATGCTTAAAATTAACAGTTTATTGTTTCATCATATAAAAAAATTCAAGAAACTTTAGCTTCTCTAGTTTAAGAAAGGTAATTCGTGCTGAAAAAAACCAACTACTTTTGTAATTCAATGCCTAAAAAGAAATTATTCACTAACGAAAATAACATACATCATCATCCACTATTAATCACTACATTTCCGTTGAAAACATCCTTTAACTTTTGAGAAATCGTGGTTCTTGGGATTACCCTCTTCAAGATTAAGACACTAAATCATTTTAGTGTTGTAATTTCGAAGAGTAAAGTGCCCTGAAGATGCTTCGTGCAATCTTAGGTGAAACGTCCGTAAGTTTCAGAAGTGTTAGTCAATTCTATTTGTGGACAAAATTTTAAAAATGTTTGAATCAAGTAGTGGCGCAAGGCAAAGATATTCCCATTGCCAGAAGTGCAATGAATTTCGAGATATCATTTTTGCATCCGGCTTGGAATCGACTAAACTGTCTAAACAGAACGAAGAAAGAATCGATTTTCCTCTTTTTTTTTATGGGTCTATGACACGTGCTGCAGGAAAGTCCCTAAAGCGGTCCAGGAGCGGCATGTATGCGGAAAAAGCGATTCACGTTGTTTTTGAATTGCTGTAAATTGTACTCGGTGGGAAACAGAGCGCTGGGCAAATTATTCCAAAGTGATGATGTTCTCCATATAAAAGACTGCTGGAAAAGTTTTGTACGCGGAGTAACAAGCTGAACCTCATACGGATGTAAAGCACCAGCGTGACGTGTTTTTCTAACAAGCACCGCTTTGTGAGAAACAAAGCGGGCTACATCCTTCGAACACTTTCCATGAAAATACTTGTAGAACAGACTCAAATCGCCAACCGTTCTTCAATGTTCCAGCGAATCAAGGCCGCCGGTCAGTTCCAGGTCTCCAATCAAACGAACAGCACTTCTCTCCATCCAACAAATGCAGTGTATGTTCGGGAACGACCTCAGGCTGTCCGCGGATATTTGCCTGAGCAGCCGATGTCCGAGTCAAAGTGAATGAAAAGACAAGTGTACTGTCGTTTGCAAAGCTGTAGATGGGTTCCCGGTCTTTTCCAGCAGATCGTTAATGTAAATGAGAACGAGAGTAGGAGACAGTATGGAGCCTTGGGGCACACCAGCGTTGATTGTGAAGGTGTCAGAAAGAAATCCGTCGACCGCCACTCGCAAGGAACGCACTCTGAGGAAACATGAGAGCCACAAACAGAACTTTTCAGACATACCACAAGAGCTTAACTTAGCCAACAGTCCATCGTGCCAAACAAGGTCGAATGTCTTCGATATGTCAAGAGCAACCGCTCGAGATTCTCCAAAGTGTTCAATTGCGTTGTTCCAAACATGTGTTACATAAGTCAGAAGATCTCCTGTTGATCTATGTTTACGAAAGCCATATTGGTGATCGCGAATAATATTGAATCCTTCAAGATGCTGATTGATAATCTTTTCCATGACTTTCGATATTATTGAAAGCAGTGCGACTGGTCCGTAGTTATTTGGCAAGGTCTTCTTGCCTTTATAGGGAATGGCTGAACCGTGGCATATTTCCGGCAGGAAGGAAATATTCCCTTTCTGTAGGATAGATTGAAAAGTCTACAGAAAACTGGTGTCAGTTCTCTTGCACAGTTTTTGAGAACTATGGCAGGTATTCCGTCAGCGCCAGAAGCCTTTTTGGTGTCTAGCTTCATTAAAATACGCTTCATGATACGCTGTCTGAAGACAATATCGGGCATCTTTGACTGCAATATAGGAATAGTAAGTGGTGTTTTTCCTTGGAAATCGACAGTAGAAATGTGAAGCAAAGAGTTCAGCTCGCTCTCTCAACAGGTGTGGTTGCAATGGAATTATCTGGCCGTGTGAGTGGTGGTATGCTGGATTTGGTGAAATTTTGACTAACTGCCTTAGCGACTGCCCAAAAGGACCTGGAATTGTTGGGACAAGCGAGAAGTTTTTTTGTATTCGTTGGTTTCGTCGATGATTCCTTTGCATATGTTCCGGGCACGAACAAAGGTGGACGATTTATGGTATTAGGATTTTCACGCCATTCTCGGTAGGCAATATGTTTAGAAGCAACAGCTTCTTTGCATTTTCGGTCAAACCAAGGCTTGCCGTTGAAGGGGCATTTCTTCGAAAAAGGGACTCTTGATGTCATATATTTATTTCTCGTCATATTACAACTTGTTTCGTTGCTAAAATACATAACTTTAACAAAGAGAAATAGGAAACACAATGTAAGTTTCTTTGCTTTAATTTTTTTTTTAAATTTATTGCAGCTTATTTAGTAATAATTTTAATTTTAACATATGTTACTATTTAAGTATGATACGTTTTACAGGTAGAGAAGGCTGTTGTAATCAATATTATTTAGTGAAAAATCTATAAAATACTAACGGTAAATAGATAGTTTTACAGTTAACTCCAATTAAGCTTTAAGATTAATTAAAAATAAACTGAAAAATACAGATTAAAACGCATCTAAACTCGACTACAGGCCATTTCAGTTTCACGTTCATTTAAATGGTTGTGCAATTACAGAATGGAGTTTAAAGCGAATTGAATAATAGAGACTATGGGTCTAAAAATGGCAATGTTAATTAATGGTTATTTACGCAACTAGTGCCTGAAATGGATCTGTTATAAAAACGAGCGAGCATTTGTCAATCGAGTCGCAGTTGAAATTGATAACCGAACACCTTTTACAAGTTTAAATTAAATACTGTAGTTCAGATTGTCTACGATTTTTTCCAGCGTTTTTGAAGTTACCAGCTCTGAAAGTTGTGTTTTTTTGTCAGTATTCTCAATTTAAAAAAAAAATAGTATGTAGAGGAAAATATCTGGGTTCAGTTGGAAATATCTCTAAACCCCTTTTTTGAATAAAGTACCTATTATTTAAAATGTTAATTTGTCTGCTCGGATTAGGTTATTCTTGAGTGTGAAACAAACAAATTTAGTATTTCTTGCTTTAATACTTCTGATAATTTACTCAATACTTACATCCAAATCACGCTGTTCTAGAATAAACACCAAATATTATTATTTTATATCTTCTTGTAATAATATTCATTTATTTGGAGGTGGTAGGTTCCCAGAACAAGCCTGTTTGTTTGTGACCCTAAATATTCGCTAAATATAGCTACATATATTTTCTTAGACTGATTTATTAACCTCATAATATTTTCCAGTTTTGAAAAAAACAATCAAATTTTATTTAAAATTAATATGAAGTTATATCACCATGAAGATCGCCTTCATTTCCTTTCATAATTCAACACTTTCGATATTTATATAAGAATTTCGGGAAATGTGCTCGTATCTTATTTTTTCTTTTTCATAGTGGCAAAAGTGTAGACATAGTAGTACATTAATATGGTTTTAGAATTTAGCTTGAGTATATTGGTACAGTAGATTACCTATCAGTAATTTCATATATTCGGAGGGAAATGGCGGTTCATTAAGTTTTGGAATATAATTTTCTCACGGTTCAACAAAAAAAAATTTTTGACGTCCACAGAAACAAATTTTTGACGCTTTCAAAAATATCTTTTCTTTGGAGAAATTCAGTAATACACTGAGTAATGATGGGAATCTGGTAGAAAGATTCTTATAATGGTGTAGGTATATTTATTTTTAGTCTGGTGTAGTGGTGATATATACTGAGTAGTATCATTGTGCCAAAGATTCCACATTCCCAACTTAGTTGAGATGGCTTCACGATCAACGGAATTAAACCTTTATCGTAAGTACAGTAGTAAGATTAGATTAGTAGGTGCAGATATTTGGTTTTTAAAGTCTTGCAAGAAATTTAAAGTTTTTCCTAATTTTATTAAGGTTAATTTACCAAAATCAAACATTTCAGAAAAAGTTTCATTCTTTGCTAAACAAAAATGGCTTGACTTAGAAATCAAGAATTTGTACACAAAACGTAGTAGAAGTAGAGTCATACAGCATATTCAAAAAACTTACTTCAGGATTAAACAATATTGAATATGAAGTATGGAGCGAGTTCCAGAGGAAAATGTTTTTAGTTATTGATATTCAATATAAAAAGAAATTCTCTATTCTAAGTAACAAATTAAAAAAGCTCTTACCGAAGAAAAATAGTCCTCAGGAACTCGTAAATATTGTAGAAAATCATTCATCTCAATCCTTTACACAAAATGAAATTCACATCTTAAACAAAGGTCCTAACTTTGCAGTACCCCCTCCTAGAGATAATTTATCAGAAATAGTTGCTCACATTGAAAGTTCCATTAGTACACTTCCAGAAAATAGTAAATCATTTGTTAGGGAAGCATGTCGTAATCAAATATCGAAAAACATGGTTAACAACACAAATTCTAATTCACGAAAAGACATAAAAGTAGTTAAAGGATTGAAAAAGAAAGATGTCTTCTATTTAAAAGTGGATAAAGCAAATAAGTTTGTTATATTGGATAAAAAAGATTACTATGAACGCGTAGATAATCTTATCGAATCCGGCCCTTATGAAAAGGTAATAAGAAATCCATTACCGAGAATGATATCAGAGGTTAAAAATTCTTTAAAAAAATGTAAAAACCTTGTCTCCGATTCGCTAAAATTTAAATTAAATGTGAGTAATCCGACTATACCAAAATTGTATTGCTTACCCAAAATTTATAAACCTGGAAAAGCAATGCGACCCATTGTTTCATCGGTCGGATCACCCACATATTTAGTATGCAAATAGTTATCAAAAGAACTTGAGAAGTTACCGTTAAATACTTTCGCAGTGAAGAATTCTTTAGAATTCATTAATAAAACAAAAAATCTAGTTCTTAATGAAGGTGAAGTCTTAATTTCTTTTGATGTTAGTTCTTTGTTCCCAAGTGTGCCAATTCCACACACTTTACAATATCTCGAAGAATTACTTAGAATGAATGACTTTGAAGATGAAATTATTCGTAAATACTTAACATTATCTAAACTTTGTATGGAACAAAATTATTTCCAATATAACAATCAATTTTATGTTCAGAAAGAAGGAACGGCTATGGGTAATTACTTATCACCTTTCATAGCCAATTTATTTATGAGTAAGTTTGAAATCGAAGCCAGTCAAGAATTCGAATATTTCCCAAGGGTATGGTATAGGTATGTGGATGATATTTTCGCGATTTTTGATACAAAGAAAGCAAATATTGATGATTTTGTTTCTAAATTAAATAGCCGGTATGATTCCATTAAATTCACTTACGAAATTGAGAACAAAGGAGAATTGCTTTTCTAGATATTTTAATTATTAAAAATAATAATAGATTAGAATTTGATATCTATAGGAAGGACACAGTAACAGATAGATATATTCCTAATGATTCATTTCATTGCAAACAACATAAATTAGCCTCATTAGATTTTTTAGTTCATCGTTTTGTCACTTTCCCTCTGAATAGAGTAAACTTTAATAAAGAAAGGAATCGTATTAGAAATATAACTAGAGTTAATGATTATGACGATGACTTAGTAAATAAGCTAATAAATAGACATAAGTTTAGGTTTAATATTCAGAATTCCACCTTTTTTACACGCGAAGAAAATAACACCATTATAGCAAGGGACTCGATAAGGTATTTAATAAGGTAGGCCTCACCTTAGTCTATAAGTCATCAGACAATCTGAGGAATATCTTAGGAAATCCCAAAGATAAGATTCCTAATTGTGAGAAAAGTGGAATTTATGAAATTGGTTGTAATGATTGTGACAAAAAGTATGTTGGGCAAACTAAAAGGTCAATTAAAACGAGATTTAAAGAACACTTAGCACACTTATAATACAATAGAACAGAAAAGTCTAGCATTGCCGAACATGCTCTTGAAGCTGATCATACTGTAACATTAGATAATCTAAGATTAATAAAAAATGTATCCGATAGGAGATTATTGAACGCATACGAAAGTATGGAAATCATAAAATGTAAAAATAGTTTAAATAAAGACAGAGGGCCTATTCCTTATAGTCCTCTCTACTGGTTACTTGACCGGAACTGATGGCCTTGCCTATGTCATTAGTTCCGCTTGAGTAATTCAAGGGTTAGGCTAAGTATAAATAGGGTAGATTTGTAGTTTAGCTTTAGTCAATCATCGCTTCTGATGAAGCTAACATGGTTAGCGAAACGCGCGTCGAGTGCAAAAATAAAGTGTTTGGTGTAGTGGTGATATATACTGAGTAGTTCAGAGATGATCGTTTAAATGTTTATTCTTCTAAACTTAAAATAAGTTAAAATTTTAAATACTCGTATGCACATTTCATTTATTTATTTTTTGTAAACACTAGCCTAAAGTTTGATTTGATACATAGTTATTATTTGTATTGAAATTAGTTAATGTATACAGATATTTTTAAAAAGATATGAACTTTTCTTTATACTAATGTGTTCTCCACTAAAAAAATGTATTGCCCACTTAAGCGAAGCGGCGTGTCTGAACAGATCATCGGAATTCTCCTGTTTATTGGATATAGAAGAATGAAGAACATTTACAGGTGCAAGACAAAATTGAACCCTCTCCATTTTTTCACAATTTTTTTTTCTCACGAAAAGTTTGATTAAGAATAAAATTGTTTGATATGTCATGTGGCAAAATGTTCATTCTTTTTCACTTTATATTTCTGGAAAGGCAAAACAAGAGAACCGTTTACTTAAAGTGTTTTTAAATCTTGTTGCTGTTTTGACATACATAATATATGAGGGTGTTGTAACTGCTATTAACTATATACCTTTCGAAATTCTTACAATATGGTTGAAGAAAATGACAGATGAAGCAAAAGTTTTTGATTAAAATATTTAACGTAACGGTAAGATACGATGAATTGTATCAAGTACGCACATATAACACTCCATCGTAGGCTGACACAGTTGCGACAAGCCAAAAGAGTGGTCGACAATGTTGGCACTGCAACGCAGGCGGCGCGACGCGGTTTTCAAGCAGTTCCCCTCAGACATACGAGGCCGGTTTTAAAAGTCCGTGCAAAAAATAAAAACTACTTATGTGTTTGGGGTAAACCTTTTTTATTTTTCGACATAGTCTCCTTTTAGGCTTATACACTTCGTCCAACGATGTTCTAGTTTGTTGATCCCTTCCGAATAATAGGATTTGTCCAAGTCTGCAAAATATCCATTAGTGTCTGCAATCACCTCCTCGTTTGAATAAAATCTTTGTCCCGCCAGCCATTTCTTCAAATTGGGGAACAAATAGTAGTCCGAGGGAGCCAAGTCTGGAGAATAGGGGGATGTGAAACGAGTTGCAATCCTATTTCCATTAATTTTGCGACCACAACTGCTGAGGTGTGTGCTGGTGCGTTGTCGTGATGGAAAAGGACTTTCTTGTGGGCCAATCGCGGGCGTTTTTCTTGCAGCTCGGTTTTCAAACGGTCCAATAACGATGAATAATATTCACCTGTAATAGTTTTACCCTTTTCCAGATAGTCGATGAGGATTATCCCTTGCGAATCCCAAAAGACAGTCGCCATAACCTTTCCGGCCGAAGGAACGGTCTTCGCCTTTTTTGGTGCAGATTCCCCCTTGGTAACCCATTGTTTAGATTGTTGTTTGGTCTCAGGAGTATAGTAATGTATCTATGTTTCATCCACAGTGACGAAACGACGCTTAAAGTCCTCCGGATTCTTCTGGAACAGCTGCAAACCATCCTTGCAACACACGATTCCGTTTTTGGTCAAGCGTGAGCAATCGCGGCACCCATCTTGCGGATAGCTTTCTGATGTCCAAATGTTTATGCAAAATATTATGTACCCGTTCAGTCGAGATGCCCACAGCACTAGCAATCTCACGCACCTTAACTCTTCTGTCATCCATCACCATATCATGGATTTGATCAATGATTTCTGGAGTCGTAACCTCCACAGGCCGTCCAGAACATTCAGCGTCACTTGTGCCCATATGGCCAGTCCGAAAATTTTGAAACCACTTATAAACTGTTCTAATCGAAGGTGCAGAGTCACCATAATGTTTATCAAGCTTCTCTTTAGTCTCCTGAGGCGTTTTGCCTTTCATAAAGTAATGTTTAATCACCACACGAAATTCTTTTTCATCCATTTCTTGAAAATCACTCGACTTCCTTGATTCACACGAATGCCAAACACAAAAAAATAAACCAATATGGCTGAAACTTGGTGTGCGTTCATTCAAGAGATGCTACTAACTAAACATGACCTCGATACGCGCCGGTGGTGCCATCTCTCGGACTTTGCACGGACTTTTCAAACCAGCCTCGTATGTGGTTTAATGTAAAACTACTGAAAAAAGACAAAGTCCATATTTCAGCGGTCTACCTACTGTTCTCTAATCCGAGACGCCTGCGTTGAAGTACTGACTTTGTCAACCACTCTGTCTTGTGGCTGCTATGTGAGCCTACGCTGGAGTATTAGGTTTGCGTACTTGATACAATTCGTTGTATCTTATCATTACGTTCAAGTCCGTGGATAAGGACTAGTAAATTCTGTTCTTTTGTTTGTCGATCCTAGCCCGGTTGATGAGCCGTGATACGGCGATGGATTGGCAAATAAGAAAACAGTGAGTAGACTGCTGAAATATGGACTTTATCTGTTTTCAGTAGTTTTACATTAAACTAAAATATTTAGGTTAAAAGTTTCCATTAGTTGCGACCTCTAACTAAAAAGTTTGGACTGATAGGAAGCCTTAACTCTCATTACTTTTAGTTTATATTGGTATACAACAGCTTATCAACTGTCATTTAATATTGTCTGCAGTTTTGACCAGAACTCTAGGTGCATACACTGATTTTTATTGTATTACGTTCGCTTTTACAATTATCCTTCCAAAAAAATCTATCGAAATATTTCAGCTTTCCTGATTTGAAACTTAGAAATTATACTCTATATATTCTACGCACAATGTCGGTTGAACTTACCATAAGTTTTCAAAACAGTCTCATTTTGACAAATTATTATTTTAATGTTTCTTATTATTTACTTGAGATTTTTCCATCTGGTGTGAGAATGGTAATTTTCAAAATACAATACTGATATAAAGCAATTTTTTCATGATACTACAATTTCTTCCTTAAGGTAAAATAATAACTGACCAACTGCAAGTCAGACTTGCACTTTCTATGTTCCGTACGTTGAATGCATTTAAAATAAAAATGTTTGTTATGGAGATATAAAATGATCAATGACTTCACAAAACACACTCCAAATGAGTTTTCAATAAAGTTTGCTTCCAATCTTTGTTGAAAACTGATCACCTTGGAATTTTTGCTTTTTTTATATAAATTATTAAACATAATGCACTCGTGATAATTTTCGTTTAACCTACACCCTATGGAGAATATTCTAGAATTTTTTTAAAATTTTTGGTTTTCGAGATAAAAGGGGGGATAGCAATTTTTTGCAATTTTTTTTAATATAATTCAAAGAAAAGTGTGCGCAACTCCTGTTTTCACAAGCTTTCATTTGACACCCCACTCGATGACCTGTTTTTTTCACTTCCGATTTTAGCCCCCAAAACTAACCCTTTATGTCAAGAATTAACTTTCAAAACTACACGGCTCTAATATGGTCATCAATTCCTATGTTAGTGCCAAATTTCAACTTTCTATGTCAAATAGTTTCGGAGAAAATCGGGCGGAACAGACAGACAGACAAACAGATATACAGACGAACAGGCGCCGAAGTGAGCTTATAAGTGTTTCATACGAAACACTAAAAAGGTAATCTAAAAATAAAGCGAATAATAAAATTTACCTTTCAAAATAATAACTAAAAAAATGTAATACTGTGAAATGTTAAATTAAATATTGTTGAATTGTTAAAAATCAATAGCTGAAAAAAATATTCCCTTTATATGTTCTGCTTTAGTGTTCGTAGAACTAAAAAAATGCCTACTACTCCACTTAAAATAATACAAAAGAATCAATGGTTGGTCATCTAGAGAAGGAGCAAGGAACAATATAAGAAACAGGTAATAGGTGATAATCACCATTGTGAGCGGCGTGACCCCAATGAGCTTTTAGTGTAATTCCAATAATAGAGTAATTTGTAAACCTAGAATTACCATGATGCAAATAAGGATCTTATTAACCTTATCAAGTTTTTCCTGTTTACGTTAAAAAACAAACAAATTTATGGATGTAGCAATATGGTTAAAATTTATCTATGCTGACTATGTTCGGTAGTTCAGATTTAAAAATAGACAATGTATGTTTTAGTATACAACCGCAAAAAAATAATTCAGCAATTTGAATAAGTATGTAAGATTGCAATATATTTTTTTAAGGTTAACTTTTTAAAAAAAATACCTATAATTGAATATATTAGGAACTTAAATTGGTCAAAAATGATTAAGGCTACTGAATTTTCAAGTGTTTACAAAAACACTAAGTAATTGCTTATATTTTTTTTATATAATTTACATTATTTAATCACGACAATTAAAACAAATCCATAACATATTAAAAATCTTTATGTAAAAGAAACTGAACGTATTAATTTGTTAGGCCTTCATTTTGATAGAATACACTTTTAGCGTCTAGACACAGTAAAAATTGGTGCTTCTATTTTTTTCTGAAGTAATCTATTTTAAATCTAAGAACATATCTAGCCTATCGGTCACCAGAACAAAAACTCAGTATCTATGTATTGAAAGAGAGATAACAGAGGATATTCAAATAGACCAGCAGCATGTAATCAAATCGTGTATAGGAACGAAAACAGAATGTAAATGCCCCACTGAAAAAGAGACAGAATATTGTATCATGAAAGGAATACAGGTAAGCATGGTTCTCTATGGGTGCGTAACATGGAAAATGAACAGAACAATAGAGCGCCGTCTATTGGTGCTAGAAATGGACTTCTGCGAAGAGTTGCTGGTAAGTCAAAATAGGAAAAAAACACTAAATAAACGAATAAGAGATGTGGATAGGAGGAATACGAAGAACAATGTCTGAACGGAACTTGCAATTGGGGGACTCGCAAAACCGATATATACATATATATACATATATATATATATATATATATATATATATATATATATATATATATATATATATATATATATATATATATATATATATATATATATATATATATATATATATATATATATATATATATATATATATTTATATATATATATATATATATATATATATATATATATATATATATATATATATATATATATATATATATATATATATATATATATATATATATATATATATATATATATATATATATATATATATATATATATATATATATATATATATATATATATATATATATATATATATATATATATATATATATATATATATATATATATATATATATATATATATATTTATATATATATATATATATATATATATATATATATATATATATATATATATATATATATATATATATATATATATATATATATATATATATATATATATATATATATATATTATATATATATATATATATATATATATATATATATATATATATATATATATATATATATATATTTATATATATATACGTGCCATCTTTTTCTGGTCGACCGGGAGGTAACCTTGTTTCTGGTTTTCCATTTTATGCCCAGCTTGGCCAGCTATTAGCTGGCATCCTACTTACGTGATCTCTCCAATATCGACGTTTTGAACTGTTGAAACGGACGATATCTTGAATCTTCTTCCATAGTTGTGCTTCGTGCCTGGTCTCTCAAGGTTATTCCTTTGTTAGTGCGCAGTGTTTTTATTTCTGTAGCTCTAATAAGGATTTATTTTAAATGTTTCTGCTCTTGTTTCTGCTGCATACTTTAGAACCGATCTTACCACGGTTCTATATATGCGTACTTTACATACATTTTTCCATATTAAGTTCGTGATTGAGTACTGCTTAATATAGATTTTTTGAGCTCGATAACTGTACTTCCAGGTAAGTGAAGTGCCTGTTCTGTACTGTTGTTTTGTTGTAGACGGCTAATTAACATCTGATGGGGTCTTCAGCTATAACCATTGATTCTGTTTTTTCCACTGATATTCTTATGTTGTAAGTTTCTGCTGTTGATAGGATACGATATGTTGGTCACTATAAGCCATCTTCATTTTTTGCTGTTAAGCAAAGCACAATATTTTTAGAGTTTTTTGTCCCATTTTGTATCCGCTATTAACCTCACTGACACCATTTATTTTTTTGTTCATTATTAAATTAAAATGTATTGGACTCATGCTCTCTGCCTTGTCGAATTCCAGATGATATTGATACTTCTTCGGTTAGTCCTTGCTGTGTCTTTAATACGTGTCCTATTGTTTTTATTGAGCTATTACTTTAATATGTTGTTGAAGTCATTATCTCCTAAAATTTGTAACACGTCTCCTAACCGTACCTTATCTAATGCTTTTCTTAAATCAACTAAGCACAGAAATAGAGGTTTATTGAATTCTAATGATTTTTTAATCAATTGTCGGATTGTAAATATAGCTTCCACTGTCGATCTATTTTTGTTATTTGTCATGATCTTGGCTAGACATTTTCTAGTGCTATTTGGAAAGGTAAAGGTTCTATAATTGCCGGGGTTGTTTTTATTTTCTTTTTTGAATATTGGGGTCGTAATACTATTCCTCCAGTCTTCAGGAATTTTCTGGCTTAAGATTATCTTTTGAAGCAAAGTTGCCAAGACTTTTTCAATTTATACAAAAATGTTTAGGAAACATAAGATAAGTTTACTACACAGTTTTAATCCACCCTGTTGATGTAAGAGTACCTATAAGTTATGCATCTCTCAAGATGCAATAAATTTTACTAAAAAAAAAAAACGGCATTTTAAACATCGTTATGATAACCAAAAACATCATAATTTTGCACGGAATGAACATGCATTTCCTTGCACTTAATTATCTATGCATTTATAAAGGAAGAATAAGGAGCATAAATTATTATTCTAAAACATACGAAAAACCAGCAGAAGAAGCCGGGTCGATCACGACTAAGAATAAGAAGGCTTAACCTCTCTTGCCCTCAATGGGTTCAGAAAAGAAAAATTGACTCTTTTCAAGTTATTAAAGTTAAATACATCACTATTTATTTACCACTAGGCCGATAATCACAGAATATTGAAATATGTGTCAAATATGATCCATTTACCGTTCAATACAGTTCAAATTTATTTTATATTAGATTTCTCGGTGCGAACATTGAAAGAGAAACCAGTGGATTAAATCAAGATATATCAAGTATTTGTAACTAACTATAAACGACTGTAATGTAAAAGTAATTATAACATTTTAAAATAATCATTTTTTAATAAAGCCCTGATTACCTTCTTGCGTAGTCTATTTATGTATAATACAGTCTATTTTTAAGCTGCCTAAAGCATTACATCAATATAGTTTTTAATGCAAAAATGAGCTAACCTAGAATAATAGGACTGGAAGTAAGCGAATTATTATCTCGAGTTTTGTTGAGTTCTGTAAGGTATGCCTTTCATTGATGATTATTTTTTACAATAACATGATAATCTGGGTCTGTTTTATTTTCGAATCCTTAAATAAGCTTTATAAACTCTCCATAAACAACACAAGACCAGCCGATTTCCCCTAACATTAATTCCTATTCTATTTCGCTTGAGACTTTTCTAACGGCTCGGCAGTTAGATGCAGCGCAATTCTGCATCTTTAAACACAACGTCCTGAGTTATTCTCCCGAATAAACCAGTGTAGAATGCTTCTTGCGTTTTATTTCCAAAAGTATACCCTTATGTTCTATTGTAAAAGTAGGTAGGTAGGTAGATTATAAAATATGAATAGACAAGAACATAATTTTTTGTTTATGTACAATCAATGCATGACAAGTTCCAAAATACAGTGTGTAACTTTTTAAGTGTCATATGTGGGAGTTTTATTTACATGATTTTTTTGAATCGTCGTTCTATTATTTCTAAACCCTACAAAAAGATAACGAACCTATACTTATAATTTTTCTGAATTTTTCCTGTGTCGTATGAATAATGATGCTGACGATCATCTTACCAGCTTCGTTACAGCTTGTTCTGCGAATTGATTTTTTTGGAACCAAAAGAATGTTTTAATTTTGCTTGCACACGCCTTCTAAATTAGTAAAGGAAGGGCTTCAGGGATAATCTGTGACCAGATTGGCGAGAGGTAAAGACTAGTGCCACGGTTAAAATAGTTTAGAGATTTAGATATCTTCCAGCACCATAAGAATGTTAAGCAAAGAATGGGCTTTTGTTACAATTGAAAGTTATGAATAATAAACATAACTAACCCCTTACATGTTTAATTATAAATAATTAAGTTTCAAATTTGTTCATTTTTGTAAACCAAGCGCCACAAAAAATCCTCACAATACCATTGAAAATATATAAAGTTAAGCGACCCTAATAGACAGATGGAAACAAAAATGGGAAACTATGTTTCTTGTGATCCAGGAACCCTGGAAGTGTAAAAAAGTTCAAATATCTCGTAACATGATTTTTCGTGTATACAATATTTCCAGCAAATGAAAGAAAAAAATATGAAGCCATCATTGTTCTTTTGTGAAATATACACATCATTGTTGCCTGGGTTTTAGATTGATCAAATAGAATCTGGAGTCCTGTTTCATGCTGGTGTTCTGTAAACGCTGAATTGGAAATGTTAAGAAGGCATACTACCTATTGATGTCCGTTAATTATAGTACATCTTCTTCTGCTCGTTTCGCCGATATAGATTTTACTATAACTACATAGGATACTGTAGACACCTGAATTTTCATAAGAATTTTATCTTTAACAGGTCTCAGATATTGTGAGAGTCTGGGACACTTCAGGTATCATGTCATTGTTTTGTGCTTCTGTAGATTTTTCGAAATGCAATTTGTGACATTCTCAATACATGGAGAAGTTGCTTGACTTCTAGTCTTTGGAGACACCTGGCAAGATATATATTTTTGGAGCATTTTTTATCACAATAATGGATATAGTGTGATTGAAGAATGGAAATAAGATGTCTTAGTTCTGATCTTAGAATTAAGGAAGCGGACGACTGAATGAATGTTTTTGAGCGGGATGGTGAAGCGAGAAAGCATTTCAATACTTATCCAGATGTTAGCTTTTAGTAAACTTAGTGGGCCAAAATCACATTTGATTTTTGATTATGTTTCAACTACTTAAATATTCCAAAAAACTTAATCGTGACACAGATCAACTCTCGCCAATCTGGAAACAGATTACCCATAAGTACCAATAAAAATTATATAAAGATATCGCAATAATAAAAAATATTTTTAACAATTACTTTTGTTAAATTTTAAACAATTTCTTACCTCTCAGCGGCATTTGAATTTCTACCTGAACTAACCTGAATCAACGCATCAACGCATCATTTAGAGAATTTAATGTGTTCCAGGTAATTTCATTATCATTACCAATTTCGTCTTTTTAAATACTTATAATTATATAAGAACGAACATTATTGCCTATTCGTATCTAGATTTCGTTAAATGTGTCCATATTTTGTATATAAAACAACACAACCTATTCTAGAACTAATCATTATTTAAAAAAAAATCTTGGTCAATAATTTGATCTCCACACTCTAAAAAAAACTTAATGCAAGCATTAAAAAACAATACTTTAAATAGAGTGGCATTTATAGTGAGATAGATATTAATTAACATTTATAAACAGTGTCAATACCGGAAGTGACCATAAAATCGTAAGGGCAAGAATAGAAATAAATGAAAAAATGGAAAGAAAAAGATTCATGACAAAAAGTAAGACAAAAATAGACACACAAATCTTAAGAGAGAATAGAACACAATATCAAAACGGAATAAAGAAAGTCATAGAAAGTCACAAAGATCTAAGTTACAAGAGCATAGATGAAATTAATGAAATACTGATAAAAGCCCTAGTCGACGTGGGACAGAAGATAGCTAAGAGAAAGCAACATAAGAAAAAAATATGGAGTAATAAAACAGAACAGCTGTTTGAAGAAAGAAGAAACCTATTCAGACAGAAAAAAAGAAACGCTAAAAAAATCAATCAGAGAAGACAAACAAAAACAATTGGAATACCAGACTGAAAAAATCATCGAAAAAAATAAAAACATAAAAGCAATCAGAGGAAATTTGGGTAAAGTTTCAGTTAATAGTCTAAAAGATGAAAATAGACAAGAAACAAAAGATCGAGACGAAATACTACGAATAATTGAAAGCTAATATAGTAAACTGTACGAATCAAAAAATGATCCACCAATGGAATTTAAAAAAGACATAAAGAGAAAAATACTCAACTCTGAGGAAATACCAGAAATAACAGAAGAAGAGATTATATCAACCTTGAGGAACATGAAAAACAACAAAGCACCAGGTACAGATGAAGTGATGGTTGATTTAATGAAGGAAGTAGGTGAACTGATTATACAAACATCGAAAATACTGTTCAATAAATGCCTAACTGAAAGACAAATACCAGCTTATTGGAATACTTCCTCAACAATATTACTCTTCAAGAAACGCGACAAAAAGATATTGGATCATTACCCTCCAATATCCCTATAAATCGTTTGCTAGAATCATCATTAATAGGCTAGAAAACAAACTGGAATCGAACCAAACAATTGAACAGGCAGGTTTCAGAAAAAACTTCAGCACTAGTGATCACTTGTTAACTATCCGAACACTTATTGAGAAAGCGACAGAATATAATTTAACACTTTACCTAATATTTATTGACTATCAAAAGGCATTCGATGGTATTGAAACCTGGGCGATGGAAAGGGCTCTGAATAATAATAGAATTGACTAGGGATACACACAGCTAATAATAATACGAAGATGACAATAGAAGCACACGAAAAAACAAAACCTATACCCATAAAACGAGGAGTGGGACAGGGAGAGCCAATGAGCCCTAAACTGTTTAATGCCGCATTGGAGGATATTTTTAGAGATCTTGAGTGGGATAAGATGGGGATAAATATAAATGGAGAGAGGCTACATCACTTGAGATATGCCGACAATGTGGTAATAATATCTAACAATGCAGAAGATATACAAAAGATGTTAAATGAGATTAAGGTAAAATCAGAAAACGCGGGATTAAAATTATATAAAAAGAAAACAAAAGCCATGACAAATGACCATAACCCGCAAGACATAAGGATAGACAACGAAAGACTTGATTATGTAGAAGAATATATATATATCTGGGACAAATGATACCATGCATTAAACCCAATCAAACCGCAGAAGTAGAAAGAAGGATCAGAGTGGCATGAGCAGCTATTGGTAAACAAAGATGCATCCTAAATAACAAGAAAATTCCTCTAAGACTAAGAAGAAATGTATATAACACTGACTAGGAATATAATGGATAGATTGGCCAAAACACAACGAGCTATGGAGCACCAGATGTTGAATATAAAGATAAAGGATAGGATACGGAACGAATATATTAGGGAAAAAAACTAAACTAATAGATGTAAAAGAACCTATAGCAAGACTAAAATGGAGATGGGCTGAACATACAATGCGACAACCGGACAATCGTTGGAATGGGAAGATGCAGGATTGGAGACCCTGGTTGGGAAAGAGATCAAGGGGCAGACCTCAAACCAGGTGAAAAGACGATCTAATACTTACAGCCAGCCTAACCTGGATAAGAGAAGCACAGGACCGAGATAAGTGGAGAACAAAAGGGGAGGCCTATGTCCGACAATGGATGTAAAAAGGCTATGAAGGAGAAGAAGCAGATATTAATCACAAAAAGAAAAGCTTTAGAGATATTTATAAGTGTAAGCTGACTTAGCCCATTGCAAACAGTTTTTGTTAAATTTAGAACTTAAAACTAATACAATTTTCAGATTCTTGAACTCTAAGAGCCCCAAAATAAATAACATGATATATATATATATATATATATATATATATATATATATATATATATATATATATATATATAACATGAGATATTTGAGGCAACTATTTTCCCCGAATCGATATTATATGATGTGTATACCAAATTTGAAATTTATTTCATTTTTATTCGGAAGTTTTCATGCCAACAGAGAGCTGGAGAGACAAACAGACCGATAGATAGACCGAATGAAATTGGGAAACTACGTTTTCGTTATCTAGGGCTCCCTAAACATGAAGAAATGAAAATACCTCGGTCATTTTCTCACGAACACAGTACTTCTCTTACAGAGAAAGTTAAAAATCCTTATTACTTTACATATCTTTTGCTTAAGCTCTTAAGAGTTCCACTATAAATTTAAACGACCGGCTGTCTAGCCAAATATCGATTTGCAAATTCCTAAATGCTCTTTTCTGTTAAAAAGAAACTACTCTACAAATCTGAAAATAGAACCTTAAAAATTAATGGGTGGATGAGAAGTTAAAAAAGGTAATCTTATAATTTTAAACGAGAGAGAAAATTTTTATAACAATTTTTGTTACATGAACAGTTAATCCTCTATCAACTAATATATATAAATATATAATAAATATATATATATATATATACATATATATATATATATATATATATATATATATATATATATATATATATATATATATATATATATATATATATATATATATATATATATATATATATATATATATATATATATATATATATATATATATATATATATAAATATATAAATATATATATATATATATATATATATATATATATATATATATATATATATATATATATATATATATATATATATATATATATATATATATATATATATATATATATATATATATATAATATATATATATATATATATATATATATATATATATATATATATATATATATATATATATATATATGTCATCAAATATTTGTTTAAATTTAAATCACAATAAGTATATATAATACACTATGGACATTTCGGCTAAAATAAATTTTATTATGTATTTAATTGTTTTCGAAACAATTTATTATTGTTTACGTGTTTCGTTTTTACAAGGGTAAAATAATAAGTGACTCGTTAGTACCGAATAGTTGGATTTTACAGGAGTTAGCAAAGCTACGAACCTATAAAAACACTGTCACTTACCGGTATCTTTTTTTGGGGTTTTAAATATATTACCAAAATTATTAATAATGTAAATAATTATTTACTTATTAGAATTTGCTCGACAGACATAGAATGCAGACAAATATTTCAACGTCATAATAACCCTATACAATGATTACTATTTTAACTCATGATACATTTTTGCTGAATTTTTTATCGCTCGTAAAAATATATTTTTCAGGCTAGAACATTAAAGACTATTTTACCTTTCCAAGACGAATGCACAAAAAAAGTTTAATATTGTTAATTACTAAGTTTTTCAGTAACTCACATAATGTAAACACGTCTATATCAATTTTTGATATACATTATATTGTAATAACATCTCATTTTTTATGCATATTCTTTAAACATTAAGTATATCAAACTGTCTCATTTTCATTTTGTAAAAAATATGCTATATATTTATTACGTTTGTTTTAACGGTAAGTATTTCACTGATTGTATCTCACCTTTTATTTTATTTTTTTAAAAAATAACCTCGAATTAATGTTCCTTTCCAATAAAAACTCAAAAAAATATTTTCTAAAGTCATACACACCATATTTAAAGTTTTCTAAATTTGCATAAAATACAAACACCCGCCGAGATTACGCGCGGGCGATATTTTAGGGTGTCGCCGGTAGAGGTCGCAACACCTGCTCGCGTCAGTTCGTCCAAATCATGACTACCGCATCGCCCGGGCTGGACCAGGATGCTGAGTATACCAAACATCCCTGAGTCCCAACGCATGCGGCGTTTTCAAATCGATATTATCATGGAACGGCACTCTTAGACTTCTTCTGGGCAGTGACGGACTGAAAACTAATGGATTTTTTGCTATAGAAAAAAAATGGAAGATAGGTATCGGATTTTGCTGACGGATAGACATACTTCTCGAAAAGTTTTTGTATCTAGAATATTCTTCAGTCATTTTAAAAGTGTGTAAGATGATGTTCAATTTTTTTTGGGTTTAGCAGGAATTATATCAGGATTTTTTTTTTATTTTCGCTTAATTAGCAGTATATAGTTTATTTTATTAGAAGTTTTTTTAGGAAATAACACTTCGTCCTTTGCTATATAAAAACAAGGTTTTTACTTAATTCACAATAGTTAAATTAATGACTTCAAGTTTTTAGTAAGGGAAATTATTTGTAATAAGTTACTTATTACTGAGAGAGAAAATCATTATTTTTGGGTAAAAAGCCGGTGGCATAATTTTCTAATAGGCCGACAAGTTTTTCTAAATATTGCATTTGTTTTGTAATTTAAATATTTAATACAAAAAAACTTAGTTTACTTTCAAAATAATGCGTTGTGTCTTTATTTAATAGAGATTAACTAACCTACGTTAAGCTATTTACACATTAATTTAATAATATTGTTTTTATACAAAACAATATTATTACTGTTTAAAGTGGAGGCCAGTGTAAAAAAAAAAATTGACAATTTTTTTTATAAAAAGTTAGTTTAAGAAGAAAGAATGTTCTCACTAAGTTTTAAATCAAAAAATTCAAACTCTAAATGTACCTATAATGACACGAAAAAATAGATAATGCTTTAACTGTAGTTTTTATGACTAAATAAACTACTTGTTTCACTATTTTGATAATAGATGGTATCACTGAAGAGAAGAATAGCAATATTTTTTCGTTGGGAAAGCGTCCCCGAGGTAGCGTCAACAGGTGATTAGCTGAGAAACAGCGTGCTTCGGTATTCCGCCTTTTTTCTCAAAACGTAAAATTTCGCACGCCGTACACCGTAGCTCAACAAGGAATTCACGGATTCATTTGAAATTCTATACAAATATTCATTAACCTATTGACCGTTGAATGAAGTTACAAAAATTATAAAAAGTTAATTATAAACATTATTTTTGGGCTATTGTTTATAAAAAAAAAAGGGTAATTTTTTCAAAATTGTCCCAAATTCGCATTTTTTTTTTTTAAGTAAATTTAAATTCATGTAAAGCGTATGACCAAACTCTAATGAATTTTTTCTTTGTTTTTTTTGTGCACTGTAGCGACGACGCAAATTTAAGGAGTCAACGCTGAGCAGGCAAGAAGTTGTTCTTTTTTGAGTACTCTTTCTTTATTGTATAAATATTATAGTTTCTCAATAAATGATTCACAAAAAAAATGGTCATTTACACAATTTCTTCTTAGGGAATTGTTAATTAGAGGAAGTTTCATAAGAAGTTCAAGACATCTGTTATAGATTTTTTCTTTAGTGATCATTTAAAGAGTTCTTGTTTTACTTAGCAAATATTTTTTTCTTGGTTTGGTTCATTGTTTGATACCAGATGGTGTCCGTGGTATTCACAGAATTGTTTTAATTAGTGATGGAGTAACAACGTTGAATTTTTTGCTGTGGCAAAGCGAAACTAATAATAACTAGTGGATTTTGTTAATTTAGTTTAATTAAGCCATAAGACATACTTTGCGTAAAGTGTTATATATAACTAAAACATTTAATTTGAAAAGCTTCTTTTTTTTTAAAGAGTCAGTTCTATTTAGGTCTGACTGGAATTATATTGGGATTAACATCTGTCATTTTCACATATATTTTTTTTTGTAATTTAGGCTTAGTACAAATTATACAGTTTCTTTGATTAGCGATTTTTAAGCGCACAAATGTTCGTACATTAGTGAGTAAGTCCATTGATCGTTTTTCACAATTGGTGATTGAATGATATTTTATTGGAAAAAATTTTTTTTCGTTAATAGTTGGAGAGAAAATCTTGATATTAATTGGCTTTATTGTTATATACAGAAAGAACAAAGGTAGGTAGCTGACACTAGTACACTGATTCGGTAGTGACGAACTTAGAACAAAGAATTTTTTGCTATAAAAAATAAAATATAAGTGCTAAATTTTGCTGACAGATACCTCTCGAAAAATTTAATGTTTTCTAACATTTACTACGAGGGAGTTCTGGTTCTTTTTAAAAGGATGTAAATTCATATTCAATTTTGCTTGCATTTGGCTGGAATTTCATCAGAATTCAGATTTTTTTTTATTATTACTTAATAGTAAACAGCTTCTTTGGTTATATATTTTTCCAGAAAATAAAACCTTCACACTTTGGCTTGAACTCGATGCTTTTGTGCATCGCCTCACAATAATTAATTTCACTTCCTCGTTTTTACTTAAGCAAATTGTTTGTCATAACTTTTTTAAATTAATTTGAAAAAGGAGATCTTTACGTTGGGAAGATTTTTTTATTTTCAGTTTAGGTAATATCTTTTTAAACCCAAAAAACTGCAAC
>CM032447.1:91632582-91695082 GCA_019049505.1 Pachyrhynchus sulphureomaculatus | reverse complement strand
GAGATCTTCTACCGTGACATCTTCAAGTTCAGACCCCTCAATCATTGCAGCAATGTCTTCAAGCACTTGTCTCTGCATCTGGACAATTCTTCTAGGTGCTTCCACTACATCTGGCCAAAGATTACGCCACACCCCATTCATACAACTCATTTTAACTTCCTTCCAAGCCTCTTCTATGTTGTGAATAGACTTCATAATGTTGTATGACTTCCACCACTCTCGCATAGACTGTCTTCCTTCCCCGTCAGTTTCATGAATTAGTTGGCTAAAAGTGCGGCGATGGTAATAAGCTTTGAAGTTTGCTATTGCTCCCTGGTCCATAGGTTGTAATATTGACGTAGTGTTTGGTGGAAGGAACTTTACGTACACTTTTAAGTCTCTGGGCGTATCAAGTGAGGTTGGATGTCCTGGGGCATTGTCTAAGAGTAATATAACTTTAGGTTCAAGCCCATTTCTGTCACAGTATGATTTGACTGATGGGCAAAAACTATTAGAATACCATTCTTGAAAAATTTCCCGTGTAACCCACGCCTTTCTGTTTGATCGCCACACAACTGGTAGACTTGTCTTGTCTGTGCCTCGCATTGCACGGGGTGTTTCTGAATGGTACACTAGTAAAGGTTTCAGTTTGAAATCACCAGTGGGATTACCACCCAGCAGAAGTGTTAGTCGATCTTTCGCAGCTTTGAAACCACTGGCTTGACGTTCTTCCTTAGAAATGAATGTTCGAGATGGCATTTTTTTTCCAGTAAAGTGCGGTCTCATCAACATTGAAGATGAGACAAGCAGGAATTTTCTCTCGTCTAACGAAGTCTTAAAACTTGTCTGGAAACTCAGCTGCAGCTTGAATGTCCGCGCTGGCCGCCTCGCCTGTTATGTGGATATTGTGAAGATTAGAACGCTGCTTGAACCCATGGAACCAGCCTCTGCTGGCAGCAAAAGTCGGAGTGGCACTCCCTTCTCCTTCTTTTGTTTTCAGCATCTCATACAAAGATTTTGCTTTTGTGCATATGAGATCTTGACTTAGTGGTGTGTTCTTCTTATTCAAATCTTCGATCCAGACTGACAGTAATTTCTCCATTCTTTCTAAGATAGATGATCTCGAACGAGAAAGTTTTGTTGCACTTATAGGTGTTGAACCTTCGCTGGAGATTTTAATTTTTTCCCGATTTTTATAAATCGTTCTCACAGTCGATTCTGAGAGTCCAAAATCTCTCCCAACAATTGTTGCTTTGCCTCCATTTTCCATTCTTCTTAACACTTTCATCTTCAATTCCAAAGTGACGCTTTTACGCTCTTTTTTCTTTACAGGCGGCATTTTTAACGTAGGGTTAAATTATGTATGTATGTATCTCCAATAAATATTAAAACAAAACTGCCAGCCGACCGAACTAACATTACGGAACAAATGAACACACGAAACGAACGAGGAAATCCCCATAGAACAAAGTCGAAGGACAGGGAATTCCCAATTCTTCAAAGAGAATATTCAGAGAAAGCGGGGATCCCCCCGCGACCATAGAGAAGTTAATGACTACATGAGCGCGAAATTTGAAATTCGCGTTATAGTGAAACCGCGCGTAACGGGGGTCGCGCTAAGCGGGGTATTACTGTATATACATATATATATATATATATATATATATATATATATATATATATATATATATATATATATATATGTATATATATATATATATATATATATATATATATATATATATATATATATATATATATATATATATATATATATATATATATATATATATATATATATATATATATATATATATATATATATATATATATATATATATATATATATATATATATATATATATATATATATATATATATATATATATATATATATATATATATATATATATATATATATATATATATATATATATATATATATATATATATATATATATATATATATATATATATATATATATATATATATATATATATATATATATATATATATATATATATATATATATATATATATATATATATATATATATGCCGGGTGTTATGGAATTCACTGCATATATTGGAACTGGCGGCTCCTTATGGCAAGACCGACTGCTGAAAATTCACCTTAAATAGCGGATCTCAATAATAAAGGAAAAAATTGGCCCTAAAGAAATGATGAATAAATGTGCCATAAATATTTTTTTTCACGTCGCCTCTGGGAAACCATCTAGAGTGTTGTCAAATTTAGCTAAACCTTTTCGAATAAATTTAATAACAAAAAATATATAAAAATATTGAATATATTAATCTTGAAAGAAACACTGTAAAAATTCTTATCCAAAGATGATCACTTACTAAAAATTTTAACCCATCTATACCAAAATGATTTCTTATTGTAAGGATAACTACTATTACAAAACTATAATCTGTCTAAAACAAGCCATAGGAGAATCTAATGCACTAAAATTTCTTATAAGATAACTTCCAATTATTCAAGAAACTTAAAAAAAAATTAAAAATTTAATAAAAAAATATATAAAAATGTTTACCTTACCTTTTAAAATAATTTTTTCGTAACACCAACAGTTTTGAAGGAACACTGTCAAAAATTGAATTTTATTGAACCATCATTTAAAACATAAAAATTTTAACACATCTAATGCACTAAAAATTTAATTTCTTTATGCTTTGTTTAAGACAATAGCTTCTTCTTCTTCTTCTTCTTCCCATGCCTTCTTCCAATGGAGGGTGTTGTCCACTTCTCTAAATATTTCTCTGTCCCTCGTAACATGAAACAACTCCCCTACATTCATGCTGGCCCATTCTCTCATGTTTCTCAGTCAAGACTTTTTCTTTTTTCCGACACCCTTTCTACCGTGAACTCTTACCTGCACGATATTTTGTAATAATGAATATTTATCATTTCTGAGCACATGACCTAAGTAAGATGTTTTTCGTACTTTTATGATTGTCAAGAGTTTTCTGCCTTGGCCTATCTTTCGTAGAACTTTCTCATTAGTGATCCTAGCTGTCCATGAGATTTTTAATATTCTTCGATAGATCCACATTTCAAATGCTTTTAGCTTCTTAGTAGTGTATTGTTTCAACTTCCTTGTGTGGACTCCATATAAAAGTTGAGACAACACTTCGTTCCCATAATGCTTTCTTGAAGGTAACTTGGAAATATAAGTTAAACAATACAGGTACGCAGCCTTGCCTGACTCCTCGCTGAATCGGTATTTCATTTACTACAGCAGTCTGCCAGTTGTTATTGTCAAGGCTGGCCATCGATAAACAAATAAAACATTCAAATATTTTAATTAAGGCATGAATTGAAATACCTTTTTTAGCTATTCTGATTTGCTATTTTGTTGTGAATTTCTTTTTTGCATAATTATTTAGGTCTTCAGGACTATATTTTGGAAAGTTAGTACATATATGGTAAACAAACTTGATTAACAGCTGAGAGCAAAAATGTCAAATATCTTTCACGTGGAAACAAGTCGTGTATGGTTGAATTAACCTACCGAATAGACCGGTTGCTTTTGGCTTAGGTATAAATAGTGTAAGTGGTAAAACTACGTGAGAAGCGTGCCTCAGTAGCTCTCTGGTGGCTCGAAGCCTTTCCATTTTTTGTATTGTAAGTGACATTAATGTATTTTATATTGCTACTAAGACATTGCCTACTGTAAGCACTATGTAGCGCATTGAGCTAAACCAAGTTTAGATCTATAGTTTTCTTGATAATTGGTTAAATTATAAATAGGTATATATCACCTATCTTAGGTGTAGTAGACTTCAAAATTTTCTTGTGGTAATAGCAAGACTTTAAATTTTATTTTAAATAGTGTAATATAATTGATTTATAACAACTAGTACTTTTCTAGAAAATGCAACTGTGTGGAGAGAGAGAATAGGTACGTGAGATCATTCTTCGTTCTATCATTACATTTCTCAACTTCCATCTACTTGTATTTTTGAGATACAATACTTTCCTAGTTTAATTCTTAAACAGACCCTACCATAATAGCGATACGAATAACGAACTTCAAATTACCTTTTCCAAATTTTTCATTTGGGCTATTCGTTTCTTAATTTTTTTAAATGTTTCTATAAATATTTTTTGCTTTCAGTTTAAATCATAACCATTATCAAATAGAAATTCTAAAAATGCCTATAAAGCAGAATTCACAAAAAATGGCTTATCTTCAAATATCAGTGTCAAAATTACTTGACAGACGAGACTTTATAATATATAATTCTAAATTAGAGAATAATTAGAAAGAAATATAAGAAAATTTAAAGTGGTTTAGTGATTATGTAACGCACAACTTAGGATATTTTATATGGAGAGCAATTGCCCATTTAAGGTACATCAAAATAAAAGAGCTAACTTCACTTAACGGTGGAGAGGCAATGACTTCAAGAATCAACGAACTTATTTTCAATTCTGACAGTAGACAACTTTTTTTCAGATTTTCACTTGCAAAGATCTTCGTTTATTATTATATTGGTGAAAAGTATATGTCATGTTTCGTTTTTTCCACTATCAGAACTGAATAAGATGAATTTTCATCACGTAATGGTCGAGTCAATTATGAGCTTGCTTTCGCCTGTAATCAAGGCGATATAATATAATAAATAAGAAATTAAGTTTAAATATATTATTTTTACTACGTATATGGTGTATTATCTATTATTAATTTGATTTGTTATATTAATTGTACCCAACACAGACCTGCGCGTACAATAACGGCTATTCAAGGGCGGGTCAATTTTGTAAATAAATTGGTAAAATGCAGTTTTGCACCTTTTTTTAAATTTTTTAAAACTTTTCGATTTTGAAAAAAAAAAGTATTGAATATGCTTCTATATGCCCCACGAGTCACCCATTTTAATATATGCAGTGAATTTCAAAACACTCTGTATATATATTCCAAGTGAAACCCCCTCGTATATTTGATTATAAATAAATATAACACTTTCTACGAAAAAAAATAAGGAAAAAAAATTTCACTATGCTATTGTAACTATACTAAGTTTACCGAGCTGTACGCCTTTCACCCCCTTTTCCTGAAGCGATATCGCTTAAAAATTAAAAGTGCCACATCTACTTCAAGTAATGTATGTCTTTCAAATTGTAAATTTATTTCTTAATTCATAAGGATGCAACGAGTTTTGTCCACCTTTTTTTTATCTTTGGTCATGGTTCGGTTTTTCATTTAAAATATGTTGATAGTATATTGGACAAGAAATATATCAAATTATTTTACATATTGCTTATAAATCAGATTTTTGTATTATCCGCTAGCACCGTCGCTAGGGCAGTTAGTCAAAATTGCACCAAATCCACCATACCACCACTTACATGGCCAAATAATTCTATTGCAACGACACCTGTTGAGAAAGCAAACTTGTTGACTGAACTCTGCTTCACATTCTACTGTCGATTTCCAAGGAAAAACACCACCTACTATTCCCATATTGCAGTCAAGGATGCCCGATGTTGTCTTCAGACAGCGTGTCATTCATTCATTTAATGAAGCTAAACACCAAAAAGGCTTCTGGTGCTGACGGAATACCAGCCATAGTTCTCAAAAACTGTGCGAGGGAACTAACACCAGTTTTCTCTAGACTTTTTAACCTATTCTACAGAAAGAGAATATTTTCTTCCTGCTGGAAATGTGCCACAGTTCAACCGATACCTAAAAAGGCAAGAGGACCTTGCCAAATAACTACCGACCAGTTGCACTGCGTTCAATAATATCGATAGTCATGGAAAAGGTTATCAATCAGCATCTTTTAAAATATCTTGACGGATTCAACATTACTAGCGATCACCAATATGGCTTCCGTAAACATAGATCAACAGGAGATCTTTTGACTTATGTAACATATGTTTGGAACAACGCAATTAAACACTTTGGAGAATCTCAAGCGGTTGCTCTTAACATATCCAGGGCATTCGACCGTGTTTGGCACGATGGACTGTTGGCTAAGCTACGCTCTTATGGTATGTTTGAAAAGTTCTGTTTGTGACTCTCATGTTTCCTCAAAAAGCGTTCTTTACGAGTGGTGGTCGACGGATTTCTTTCTAGCACCTTCACTATAAACGCCGGTGTGCCCCAAGGCTGTCTCCTACTCTCTTTCTCATTTATATTAACGATCTGCTGGAAAAGACCGGGAATCCAATCTACAGCTTTGCAGATGACAGTACGCTTATCTCTTCACTTTAAACGCTCGGACATCGGACAACTTAACAAAGACCTGGAAGAAATTCTATCTTGGGGTGACAGTAACTAAGTGGAATTTAATGCTACAAAAACCCAGGCGGCAGTTTTTTCTAAAAAAGTTAACGTTGCTGAAACCGACGTAGTCATGTCGGGGCACTCCATTTCCCTAGCATCGTCACTCAATTCGTTGAGCGTTAATTTGGGAACAAATATGTCCTGGCATGAACATGTTACAGGCATAGCAAGGAGAGCTTCTCAAAAGTTGGAAATATTATTTGGAACCAGAAAGCTTTACACTCCACAACAACTGTTAATTCTTTAAAAAGCTCAAATTCGACCAACTATGGAATACTGCTCCCATGTCTGAGGCTCCGCTCTCACTGCATTTGTTAGATTCGGTTTGGAGACCCGGAACTGACTGGCGGCCTTGATTCGCTGTAACATCGATGAACTGTTGGCGACTTGAGTCTGTTCTAAAAGTATTTTCATGGAAAGTGTTCGAAGGATGTAGACCGCTTAATTCCTCCCAGAGCGGTGGATGTTAGAAATACACATCGCGCTAATACTTCACATCCATATGAGGTTCAGCTTGTTACTCCGCGTACAACGCTTTTTAAGCAGTCTTTTATATGGAGAACATCATCCCTTTGAAATAATTTGCCCAGAGCTGTGTTTCCCACGGAGTACAATTTACAACGATTTAAAAACAACGTAATTCGCTTTTTCCGTACACATGCCGCTCCTGGAGCGCTTTAGGGACTTCCCTGTAGCACGTGTGCTAGACCCGTAAAAAAAAATCCAAAATTCCAAAGGCCAGAAAGTTATAGGAGTAAGCTACATTTGAATATTATTCGAGATGTTGCCAATAGGTAAACAGAACATTGAAAAAATATATTTAACAAGAAATTTTCTACATACGTAAGAGAATATCCATTATATATTTTTTTACGAAAAGCAAACATTTATTGCTTTAATAAAAAAGAAAAATCTCAAGGACTCTCAAGGTAGATAATAATATCATACTTATTTTTCAGATAAGAGGGCAAATCCAAACAATTTTAAAATTCTATTTATATATAATGCGTATTTTTTAGACCTTATTCCTTTATGTTCAGCTTTTTTGATTTTAATTTAAATTAAATAATAGAACCCAGCTGAAGTTTAATAAATTATTTTATTTACATTTAACTTGATACAAAGTGATTAAACTCAGATTATAAAGGTACTTTGTAAATGATAATGTTTGAAAAACACAAGTTTAGGGTAAAAGATGAGGTTCTCCAAATAAGAGAATATGACACCAATAATGACAAGCTGAACCTTATTCAGAGGTGCCGTAACAGTGCGATGAGTATTTCTAGCGTGTAGCCTTACAGAAATCAAGCGAGCTACATTGTTTACAAGAATATTAACAATAGAGCCTTAACTCACCAGGTTTCTTTCGAGGTCTCAAAGAATCAAGATTTCTGGTGAATTTTGGGTTTCCAGCGAGGCGTATAACTATTTTTTAGACAGAAGCTGAAAAATTCCGAGCTTGTTTGCATACAAAATATAAAATATTACAGTAGTAACGGTTAAATATGATATTTGCATTGCTTTAACAACTATTGTAGCGTAGACAGCTTTCTAGCACGAAATAATATTCCGCGTTTTTAGGAATACTTCTTTTTTCTGCAAACAACATGATCATCTTTAGACATATTTGATCCTTAGCGATGAGTAACAACGCTAATGGATTAGCAGGTTCTGATATATCTATACCGGGTCATATACGAGTATAACGTTAACTTGGTAAAGAAAAATGTTGCTAAAGTTATTGTAGAGCTAAATTCTACTTTATTACTACAAAGTAGAACATCTTCTAGGCCTTTGCTAAATTGTAGAAGTTTCTGCCATTTGGATTAACCAATGGTATTCTAAAGTCCAAAGTAAGTTAAAAGATAAAAGTAGTCTCATCATAATTAGACCGTATCTTTTTTCTCTGGTGCCTTAAAAAAAACCTTAGTTTTGCCAATAATTCTATATTTCAAATACTGTCAAATGCCCTGAATATACAAGTACAATCACTCCAAAATCCACAATGTGCAATTGCATTGTTCCGAAGATGAAAGATATAGGTTAAGAGACCGATTGTGAAACTTCGTTAATGAAAGTTATATTATTAATCGCCTCTCTTTCTTTGTATGAGTGAACATACAGGTCCTCTGTTTTCCTCCCTATATTTCCCTCCTGTACTACGTTGATGCATCTTTTTCCTACTACTTTCGTAATGTCTTCATATTTAATATGGTCCTACTGAATTTCTGTGTTCTCCCTATGGTTTTCACTTTGAGATTTTAATTGTCCATATTATCCTTTTCATGTGTATCTTCATTTTGCCTTTATTATTGTGTTTTTAACATCTTCCATTTTAGTAGGTTCTTTAACACATTTTATAAGATGCTTGTCCTTTAGCGTGATATTTTGGATTGCTCTCGTCATGTTAGGTTAGTTCACACCTTACTCATACATTTTAGCTCTGTATATGGGATAACAAATTGATTTTTAATGTTTTTGTTTTCATCTGTCTTAATCTTTTGTTTTTTTTTGTATGATGCATCCAAAAACTATCCATTCAACCCTTATACGTCCATTTTACCTTTTACATTTTTCTGTCTATTCTTATGTTTTGTCCCAGATTTATATATATATATATATATTATATATATATATATATATATATATATATATATATATATATATATATATATATATATATATATATATATATATATATATAAATATTGTATTATTTCTTTTATCCTCATTTCATTTACCATGATATTGTTATTGTGTGGGGAGGTAATCATTTTGTTTTCCTCATATTTATACTTAGTCCTATTTCTTCAGATCTCTCTGTAACAGTGACGAATAATCTTATCTAATAATCACTATATCGTCTGAATATTTTAGTGCGCTTAATATTTATCCCTGAATGGTCACTCTTATTAATTAATATTATTATTAAATTTTCCCAGATACTTTAAAACTATACAGAGTATAAATATTTGTATACATATATATGTATGTTATTTCAAATGTCATTTTTATATACCAAAAAAACATGTTTTATTTAAAATATATATATATATATATATATATATATATATATATATATATATATATATATATATATATATATATATATATGTTAGACTTTTTCTATTTTTGTCAAATATGAGCTAAAGAAATTTTTTAGGTTTACAATTATATAAAGACAACTATACGATTTTTTTAATCTCAGATGTTAAAAGACTATGCTTAGAAAAGTTTAACCTACTCTTTTAGACTATGATCTCTACTAAATGTATATTAGAAAAATAATAATATTACTTAAGTATTGTTTTTATCTGCTTTTTTAAGCGGAAATAAAACCTCTCGCTTTTTTAAATTACGATGTTTCGACTTTAAATCTCTCCTCCCCTCAAACAAAAAATACGTAAAAAACATCAAGGCCATAATAAAAAAGAAAACAAATTAAAAAGTGAAAGCTTTTAATTTTCTTTTCCTATATAATACTAAAGTAAAGAATATATCATTTTATTTTAAATAACAGAATAAAAAAGTAAAAATCACCGTAAGACTTTAATTAAGAATATAGCTAAGGATTTGATTTAAGAAATAAGGAATACAGGCTCAAAAGTGCTACGTACCTATTGATCCCATCCCGGGTGGTGCATCCTAGGAATATGAACCTCCTTAATACCAAGCTTTATGAACTCTTTTATATAGAAAACTACATCCTTCAGAATAAGCTGACCACGACTGTCCCCACCCATCAAATACATTCCGCAAAGATTAAAGACCAATGTAAAGTGGTATGTCTGTGTATTATTGTAGCAATTTAAATCAAATATTTCCCTGCAGCCCGTGAGCCTTGTTCATAAAGAAACTAAATAAAATAGATGGGAAATTAAAAGGTACTATCAAGAAAACATTTATAAAATAATTAATTCGCACCTACAAAACATGGATCATAACTGGACCAGCTCTAACAATAAGTAAGTGAATGTGACGAAACATGATTATTTTGTTTATGTTGTTATCTAAATTAAGTTTTTGTATTGTTAATATTTTACAGCTGGATTCACTAAAAGGGTCTAAAAGTTAGACCCAGTTCAATTGTCCTAAAATCTGAAACTTTTAGCTCTCCAGTTGACTTCGATTTTTGATAGTATAATATTTTTTTAGTGTGAATATCACCAAAAAAATGTTTTTACAGAAAATTTGCTATAAACAATAAAAAGATAACAGCTTTCAGAATTTTAACAGAATATTTCATTCATATTCATAAATAAAAACAAATTTTCTTGTATTATACTGCACAGCCTCTTAACTTTACTTGGCTTACTTGTTCTTCTAATTTAAACCTAGTTGTCAAATGAGACTAACGTTAAATCATTACTAAGGTAGTCAGTGTTTTTAAATTATTTGTTTATCCCCAAGTTTATTGAGGTTGGTTGCATTCCATTTTGTTTTAAATCGTTTGTATCACTTTTCGAATCAAATTTATTTAGACTAATGTGAATCAGTCAAGTTTAATGTATAGTTTAATATTTTATATTATTATTTTCATTCTCTCGAGTTAGAGTTTCTAGTGCTTTATAACTTATTAACTAGAGACATTCGGTATTTATATTATCTCGAATATTTTTTTCCTCGGTTCAGAGCAGAAAGCCGTTGCACTTAAATTATATGCACTTTGGAGTAAAATTTTTATAATGAATGGTGTCGTTAATGCATAATAAGCTCAGAAAATAATGAGTGTAAGGAACAAGTGTTCCTCCCCTGTGCTCAGTCTAAAAAAGATTCCATCTTATTAGTGCCCATTGATGTTACCTTTTTTCTCTTGAAAAAACGCTCTTTCAATAGATGTACCCGCTCAGCCCCTATTACTCAGCTACGCCACTGAGTCCAAGAAATTGATTTGCTCTTGATCTTTCAGTTTTATTGTAAATTTAAGGACTTTGTAAAAACTATTAAAATACTTGAAAAGTTATTTGATCTTACCTTGGTACCAAGGTGAAAGGATATCAAATACCTACTGGAAAGTTATTTGATCTTACCTTGGTACAAGGTGGAAGGATATCAAATACGTACAATTTAATGAAATTTCGCCTGAACGAAACAACTTGCTGTAATATTGTTGTAACTTCCTAGTGCACTCGCCATTCTGTCAAGAATAAGTGGTCAATTCCGTTTTTTCGTATATGAACTGTCAATAAATTAAGTTTATACTACTAATGCTACAAATTTGAAAAATATTTAATATAAGGTGTTCGATAAAAGTATATAGTTAGGTTTAAGTTAAAAATATCCTCGAAGCCCTTTTTGTACTCATTTTTTAGTGTTCCATACGGAACATTTATAAGATCACTTAGGTGTCCGTCTGTCACTCGATTTTCTCCAAAACTATTTGACATAGAAAGTTGAAATTTGGCCCTAATATAGAAATCAATGAGTCTTGCGATATGACCCGCCCATCTCCACTTCAACCTGCTTACCTTCTCAACTAGATCAGTTATCTTGGACCTTCCTCGAATTTCTTCATTAGTCAGCCTATCCCTCAACGATATTCCCAACATCCGTCTTTCCATCGCTCGTTAAGCTACTTGTCGGTGATTTATAATGTCTTGATTCAAAGCCCACGTTTCCGTTTCGTATGTCAATACTGGCAACACTCATTGATCAAATGTGTTCGCGCGAAGATGTTCCGCAATCTGCCAAATGCCGACCAAGCCAATGATATTCTCCTTGATAGATCCGCTTTCAAGTTTTCCTTGGTTATTATTATTTTTTGTCCAAGATATACGTATGAATCCGTTCTTGTGATTTTCGCGTTTTCAATGTTCAGTTCTGCTTCTTTATCACAGTCGTCATTTGTCATGAACATGGTTTTGGCTATGTTTATCTTCAGACCAATCTATCTGGACTTGTTGTTAAGTTCGTTCAACATTTCTTCCAATTCTTCTTTATTGTTAGATATAAGCACAATATCATTCGAGAATCGCAAATGATTGAGTTGCTCTCCTCCTATATTTATACCCTTAATTGTCTATAGAAGTTGTTTGAAAAGATCTTCTAGCGCCAACGTAAACAATTTGGGCGAGATGGTGTCCCCTTGACGTACCCCTCTTTTCATTTCTATCTTATTGGTGTTTTCTTTCAATACTATCTAAAATGTTGCATATTTATATATATTTTGAATAATCTGCGAGTACCTGCTGTCAATTCTACAGTTACTTAGACTATTTAATGTTGCTCAGATTTCAAGGGAGTCAAACGCTTTCTCGTAATCCACAAAGGCCACCCAAATCTTAAAATTATACTCATTTGGCTTTTCTATTAAAGTTCTTAATATTTGAAGGTGGTCCAGTGTACTAAAGCCTTTTCTAAATCTGGCTTGTTGTAACTGTCTAATTTCTTTGTGAGTCTCGCAGTTATTATTTTCAAAAATAACTTGTTCATTACGGACAGTACACATCGCAAGACTCTCTCATAATCGATAGACCCATAGGGTAATCAACTGGAGGCCCTGGAATGAGAAAAGAAGTAGAGGACGCCCGCAAACCCGATGGTCTGATGACATCAAAATACTAGTGGGATACAACTTAGATAAACAAGACCAAAAAGCGAAGAAGATGGACGTACTTAGGAGAGGCTTATGTCCAACGATGAACTGCATAGCTGATGATAGATAGAAATTGATAGCCTCATTAGATCAGTATAGTTTTCAAAGTTAAATTTTAACTTTAGGAGTTAGTTTTGAGGGGTGAAGTCGGAAGTGAAAAAAAAATTTACCAGGTCGTCAAGAGAAACACTAAGTAAATCACTTTACTGGTTCTTGTATTTAGTTTGTACTGTACTGTGTAATACCGATTTTATTCATAATACCAATTATGTATGCTATGCTTGAATCAGTAATCCGCTTAAATAAAATATAATATATAGTACATTTTATTTCATATTCCTTTTTACTCCTGATTAAATCAGAATTTAGCAGAGTACAGAAAACTAATAAAAGTGTATGTATTCTGTATAAATGAATAACCGGCCAAGTGCAAGTTGGACCTTCGCAATTAGTGTTCCGTACGTTGATTGCTTATAAAATAAAAATTATTGTTACGGAGGTATAAAATGATCAATGATTTTACAAAACACACCCCAAATGAGTTTTCAACAAAGTTTGTTTCCGATCTTTACGGAAAACTGATAACCTTGAAATTTTTGTTTTTTTTATATACCAGATAAATTATAAAGGTAATGCTGATAACTGATAATTTTCGTTTAATCTACACTCCGTGGAGAATATTCCAGAATTTTTTCAAAGTCAAGTGCAAGTTGAACTTTCGCAATTAGTGTTCCGTGCGTTGATTGCTCCTAAAATAAAAATTTTTGTTACGGAGGTATAAAATGATCAGTGACTTCACAAAACATACCCCAAATGAGTTGTCAACAATTTTTTTTTCCAATCTTTACGGGAAATTGATGACCTGGAAATTTTTATTTTTTTTTATATATCAGATAAATTATTAAAGATAATGCACTCGTGATAATTTCGTTCAATCTACACCGTGTAGAGAATATTCCAGAATTTTTTTAAACAACAACGAAAATCAAAAGCTGTTCTATGGAATGATGAGAAATCAAAGAAACCATACGAAGAAATATAAAAGATGAACAAGGGACAATATTAACCGAAGAACAAGAAATCATGGAAAGATGGAGGCAATACTTCAAGAACCTTTTAGAAGGGTGAGGTATTACACAACAAATAAACAGAGCAAACAACTTGAAGCAGACAAGGGGGAGGGAAAGAGATGAACATGAAGAAGAGATAACCAAAGAAGAAATCAAAGCAGCAATAGGAAAAATGAAAGCAGGCAAAGCGTCAGGACAGGACAACATAATGGTGGAAATGATAAAAGCCGGAAACGAAGAAATGGTAAGAATATTGCAAATCAGACATCTGGAGGACCCTGGAGAATAGAGGAATTGATGGAAAAACAATAAATGGAATAAAATGTCTATATAGACAAACAACAAATTATGTTAGAGTAAGACATGAAAAGTCAGAGAGTTTCGAAACATCTAAAGGCGTCAGAGAGGGGTGTATACTGAGTCCACTGCTGTTCTCGGTAGTGATGGACGAAGCCATAAAAACTGCATAAAGGCAAACAAAGAAATACTGGGTAGGGTCCCGGAATATGGAGTGAGTTGGAATAATGGAGACAACATACGCTGACGATATGGTAATGATCGCAAAAAACGAGAAAAACTTGAACGAAAGCCTAAAAGTGTACAACGAAAGCTTGGAACGCATGAGTATGAGCATAAATGTGAAAAAAACGTAGACTATGATCATAAGCAAGGAGAACAAAACGCATGAAATATACCTAAGAGAAGAAAAGATACTGCTGGTGGAGACTTTCAAATATTTGGGTGCAATGGTGACTAGGGATGGAGGGCTGGACGGGGAGATTAAGGCGAGGATAGAGGCAGCGGGGAAACTCTTTAATAATATCAAGAACACATTCCTAAGCAAAAAACAAATACCAAAATAAACAAAACTACAAATCTTCAAAAGGGTGGCGACACCAATAATTACGTACGGATCTGAAGTGTGGACAACAACACAAAGTCACAAAAGTAAGATACAAAGTATCGAAATGAGATTCCTCAGGAAGATTGAAGAAAGGACAAGACTGGATAGGATAAGAAACGTTGATATACGAGAAACACTGGAAATGAAGCCGATACAGGAGAAAATAGAAGAAAGTTAGTTGAGTTGGTTTGGACATATACAAAGAATGGGACAGGAAAGACTGGTAAGAAAAGTGTATGAAGCAAGAGAGAATAGAAAACGAAGTCTAGGAAGACCACGAAGAACACGGGGGAAGAAAGTAAGGGGAGCAATGGAGAAGAGGGGAGTCAGGTGGGAGGAGGTAACAAGGTTAGCCCGAAATAGAGAAAGATGGAGAGAAATATGGAAGACCTCAACATAACCCAACCCACTCACACCAGCCTACACCGAGAGGTATCATGGCTAAGGATTAAGTAAGTAAGTTTTTAAAATTTCTTGATCAGTACTTTTCGAGACAAGGGATGGACAGCGATTTTTTAAAAATAATACAAAGAAAAGTGTGAGCACATATTACATTTTATATATTTTTAAACTCGTGTTTTTACAAGCTTTCATTTGACACCCCACTCGATGACCTGGTAATTTTTTTTCACTTCCGATTTCACCCCCCAAAACTAACCCCTTAAGTCAAAATTTAACTTTCAAAACTACACGGCTCTTATGAGGCCATCAATTCCTCTTAGTGCCAAATTTCAACTTTCTATGTCTAATAATTCCGCTATAAACCCGGACAAACCCGGACAGACACTGAGGTGTTCTTATAAGTGTTCCGTATGGAACACTATAAACACCGTTAAGATGCCAACATTAAAAAGTTATGTTTTAAGTTTTAGGACAATTTTTTGCCGTACTTTTTTTTTGGTATTAAACATAAAGCATTATTGTAACTTTATTTATATAAACTTTATGATCACTAAAGGGACAATTTTGGAGTCCGTTTTAAAAAATTCTACCAAGTCCATCACTGAAAACCAAAATTAATTGTGTAGGAAGTTAGAACTTTTCCAATCAAAAATAGACAAAGAGGTAGCACAACTCCTTTAAGTAAAGTACACTTCGCTTCTTTTATTCCTCCTAAAAAATTTAATGTTCTTTTCCAAAGGAGTAAACAAGACGAGCCATTTAAAAAACTTTACATGCCAGCAGGCTCTTGTTTACTTCATTTACCTGCCCCTTTGTCTTTACAAAAGCAACAAATGGTTTCGTATAAATAAACTAAGAAGTAATTTACGAACAAAAATGGAACCTATTTATTTAAGTTGTGTCATCACAGCTGCTTTTTGTTCTGTTTAGAAAAAGAAAGATACTTAAAAAGTATACCTATTTATATTAATGGGTTTATTGTTCGGCTAAAAATGCAACAGAAACAGCTTTTTTTCATAATTATAAATTCTTTTCTACACAAAGTACTTTATTATGAACCAGAATACTTCATTGAAAAACTGCTGCAAAGTTAAAAAAATCACCGCAGTGACATTACCTATCCACTATTAACCCGAACTAAACTCCTAAGATTAAAAAAAAATCGGTAAAATAATTTACTTTCTTTGCAAAGGTGCAGTTCTAAAATAAGTAGCAAATTTGACTTTCTCGAGTGAAGTGAAAGTAAATATCCATAATACAATTAAAACAATACAAGTATCGACACCAACCCCTTTCATCCCTTTCATCCCCAAAAACGATATCATTTTTAAACTATAGGCTTAATTTATATTTCAAATATTATAATAATTTTGTTTGAGAATTATGGTGCCAACCGAGCGACTGGCCGGCAGTCCTAGAGATCCATCGACGGAAATAGGAAAATATGTTTTTCGTTATCTAAGAAACCTAAAATGTAAACAAAAGCAAAAATTGCGGAGGTTATTTTTCACGCATACAACACACCTTTAGCAAAAGACGTAAAAATAATAATTTACCTACTGAGTCGGAGGTAAGTTTCAGCCAAGTTTACTCTATTTCTAAATCTTGTTCTATATTCAACTTAATATTTTTTTAGGTCACCCTGTAACCAGATCTTAATCCCTTCCCAATTCTAACCCCCTAAATAATTAGCTAAGATTTTATAAAATGTTCAACCAAAAACAAGGAAGAATTCTCATAATAATATTAAAACTACACAGTACTTGATGACCCCCACCCCTTTTACCCCCTTCCACTGTTAACATTCAAAATAACGAAAAAATACTGAAATTTTTCACTTTTGGATTCAAAGAATTCTGAAACAGACCCGTAACACCATAAATACGAGGTCACCCCTCTAACTCCCTTCCCCACCACTTAACGTAGCATAGTTATTTATAGTAGATAAATTACTGTGCTTAAAATTTGATGTTTATCGCAACCAAAAACTTTCCGTAATATTATTAAAACTACACCATATTTGCTCACACCCTTCCCCCATTAAAAGGAGAAGTAATATAAAAAACTTAATTTTCAGAATTTTCCACTCCAGACACCGTAAAAAGACCTGTAACACGATACATACGAATCAATCTCTCTAGTCTCGTCGCCCACGCCTTATATGTTTTACTACAAATATTTAAGCTCAAAATGTATTTATTATTTCTACAAAAAAAAAAAATCAGAAAAAGTTACCATATTACTATTAAAATATATAAAATTTAATGACGCTCACACCTTTCTCCCCCTTATTTCGTTCGAGAGTTATCGTGCCAACAAACCGACAGACAGAAAGACAAAAATGGGTGACTATATTTTAAACGTGAAGAAAAGCGAAAATCTCGAAGTGTATTTTTTTCACTAATAAAATACTTTTCTTTAACAAGGAACGTAAAAAGTGAAAATATATTTTTTTTTTAAACTCATTAACACAAGACAAAGGAGTAGAGGAAAGGCAGATAGCTTGTTGATCACATTCCCACTTCTTTTCAAGTTAAGCCTTCATCGGTAATTTTACTTGAAAGTTTCTCTTAATTTTTATTACTATTTGATCGAATTAATTTTTTTTTCATGATAAAACGTTGATAAAAAAATATCTTTTTGACACTATTAAGCAGGTATTTTTAATTGAAGATAAAATAAAAGGATTTTTTTAATTGAAAATTTTTATCAGAAAGACCGCGTTAACTGGAGAAGCTTTTTGTAAATAAAAATTGGAAATTATATTTTCCGTTTTAACAATTTTTAGCACTAAATATTACAAAAGTTATATTTAAAATTGAAAATAATTTGTGTATGTTCTGTATCTGTCGTTTTCAATAATATCTGTGCACGTGTACAGGCGACGGCATAGCTTTATACCATTACTATATATTTGATTAAACTTTGATAATACTCTTGTTGTTAGTTATTTAAAGGAGGTTTCCCGCTTTCCAGTGAAGAGAGTTCGTTAGTAAAATTGTTTTCGGTTTCTAAATATTTTCATCGGAAAACTAAAACCTTGAATACACTATGTTGTCGGAAGAATGGGAGTTTTAAAAATGTATAAAATAATAACTTAGTACAATTGTTTATTTACTATTAATTATAAATACCAACTCAAATTTTCATTTTTTTTTATCTTTTATATTTGAAATTGTTGAACTATCCAAATGAATATTTTTTGCTAACTAATTTCATGTTTGAAATATACTGTTTTAATATTAGCTAATTTTTAATAAAATTTACCACCATTTTTATTATTATAACATGCAGGTGTGGATTGATATTGCTTCAAAGAAAGAAGCTGAAAGGGGTGAAGCTCTAAATTTGATGAAATTTCGAGAGTTGTTGATTGCCGAAATAAGCATATTATTAGCAAAAATTTTTATAGGTTCACGTATGAGTTGTCAGGGCTAGAGGGTGACGTAACTTCGAATATACTATATTATATATCTTTTTTAGAAATCACGAAATCAAATAATCTATAATAATATCAATAATAGTATTTTGCTTTTCATTGTTTATAGTTGAACTAACCCTATGTGTAATCGTGTTTAGTTAAACATGTATGGAAGACTGGTTGAGTTAAATGATTCAAATTAAGTTTTTATTTGACAAATTATATTTGCTAGATAACTGGATAGATAACTTTATCTATTTTCTCTCTCTGCTATCGTACAAACACACATAACTTACCTTCTTACAGTGTAAATGTGTGTGTGTAAATATTTTGAAGAGCCATGTTTCTTCGACTCTCCACAGCACCAGCAAGACTTCGACGGTCTTAAACAACAGCGTCAAAAGAATAACGCCGCGCAAGCGTAAAAACCAAGTGCAATAGATAATCGACTGTTTTATAGATTTTATTTTTTGTGAAAAACTAGTACTAGTTACACAACAGCATTTAAATATCATAAATGAATCTAATTTTGTCATCTTTGAGTAATTATATTTTATATTTGTAATTTTACTGCATAAATCCAGGTTTTTTGTTAATTTTTCTAAGTGAAAATAAATATTTATCAAATATTTGGTATGTAATTTTACGTATATTATATTCATTCTGAAATATGAAAAAAAGTTAGACTTGCGCAATTACTGTTCCGTACCGTGACTGCTAAAGTATTCTATGAAATTCAGTTACACATTCATCCTCAATAAAAGAATTACCAAGGATATATAAAAGCGGGACATCTTTGTAGTAAATGTTTTAAAAAAAATAATTACTACACAAATGTTTGTTTAATTATAAGCGAATAGAATAAAATTATTTTGTCTCGATATCTATCCGTTGGTCACCAGTCATCATGGAAACTTATTTTATTTATAATTAGCCAAATGTTTAAAGCAGTAATGTACTGAAAAGTATATGAGTATATTATCGATTGCACCGAATACCTATTAATATTTCTGCTCTGCTCTTAATCTCGGTTAAATTTACAACTTTCCATGGAAAAAATCTCCACTATATTGTCGAGTCGAATAGATTTTTTTTTAGCAGATAAATTATGCAAATGTTCAGTCATTCTACACCGTATTGAGAATATTCTTTTTTGAAATTTTTTAATCAGTACTCTCAGAGATAGAGTAGGGGGACAGCGATTTTTGGCCATTTTTTAAAATAATATAAAGACAAGTTTGCGCGAGTATTATATCTTATATATTTTTGAACTCATGTTTTCACAAGCTTTCATTTGATAACCGATAACTCGATAACCTTGCAATTTTTTTTTTTCACTTCCAATTTCAGCCCCCAAAACTAACCCCTTAAGTGAAAATATAACTTTCAAAATTACGTAGTTCTGATTGGACCGTCAATTCCTATAATTGTGCCAAATTTGATCTTTTTATGTCAAACAGTTTCGGAGAAAAACGTGCCATAAGTTTTCCATACGGAACACTAAAATGTACCAACACTCATGAGGGTTTTTTGTCAATATCATTCCTTCCTTAGCGAGAAAAATGAAATGCTTATCGGCTCTTTCTTAGAAATCCACTCATTTGTCTTCAACTGTCAACAACTTAATTTACCACACAACAATTATCACCACTATACCAAGCACATTATCCTTGCACTCGGCGTGCGCATGTTGTTAATCAGGTTAGCATCATCAAGGGCGGTGATTGAATCAACCATCGATGTTACTCGGCTAAATTAGATAAGAATGCTTACTTACAGCTCTTTAACGACCGAGCTATCCGGAACCGTTTCTACTAAGTTTTTCAGAAAATACCTACTTATCGTCCGGCGAAAAATAAATTATAGAAGTTGTCTGAGTACCGCTAGTAAAAAGAGACTGTAATAATGTAAGTGAAGTGAAACAACAAACATTATAAAAGTGCCTATATCCACTGCACGCGATTTTGTTAAGAAGCCATATTTGGAGAGAAAATTTCGACAAGATGTGTGTAAAACGAATTATTTAGATGAAAGTAGAATAGAACTCATTCGAAGAAGAGTGTATAAACTATTCAAAGAAAACAGTGTTTTACATTGTATTTTTTAAAATCATGTTTAAATACCGACGAAACCAATATATCATGCAGTAGAACGGGTCTCCACAACGCCCCGCCAAAGATAAGTTTTAAATATCGATTAATAAACAAAAGAAAAACTATACTAGAATCGCAGTATTAAGAAAATTAAGGTTTGAATATTTGCAAAATATCAAAAGAGATAAAGCCGAAAATCGACCCTTTGTTTACCTACACGAAACTTGGTTCCACACCCACAATACCATAAAAAAAAGGGTGGAGTGATTCAAGTTTCAATTATCGGACTAACGCTCCTTCAAACAATGGAAAAAGGACCAAATGATACACGCTGATTGGGAGAATTAAATTGTCTACTATTGTCGGCTATTTTTTTAAAACTCAAATTTACATTATCATCCAGATACTACTGCTGACCTTTTTTAAAGCTGATTTAAAAGAAGCCTCTTAAAGACTATTCAAGAAAATAGTGCTATTAGTAATTGACAATGCTAGATATCTCAGTCGACCAATAAAGATAGAACCAAATCTAGCAGACACAAAATCTAAAATGCAAGATTTTATTTGAAGGTGACATACTATATATTTCGACAGGAATTATAAAAAATTTGATTAGGCACAGACACTTAAAAAATCTAATATTATGTTTGCGAAAATATGGCAGAAGAAATTGGTCATACGGTTTTAAGATTGCCGCCATATTACTACATTTTTAACTTTATAGAATTGAAAATGCAAAAAATCGCAACTTTTTAGGGCAGCACCTTTTTACTTTTGAGCTATTCTTATAAATACAGTTTTTGAAAAAAATAAAAAACCCACATCTTCATAATTTGAAAAGTAGTAGACTCCTGAGTCACCAATTTCTTCACAGGGCGCAAATGGCTTGGGAGATGATCACGGTATACTTAACTTATTTTGGCCATTTTTCAATTTATGGTAACAACTCATTCCCTGTGACCACAGATCCATTACACCAGATTAAATCAAAAACAAAAGCCCACAATTAAACGCAAATTTTATGTTCAAATGTAATACGTCTTCTAAAGAAGGTTGGAAATGAAATCATAACGGATAGTTAGAAAAATTCTGATTAAAGTTAAAAATTTCTACATTTCACAGAATGATATTGAACCAATCATAATAAATTTGGATTACGTCAATGATAGTGACACCGAACTAGATATAATGAAATATTTCATATAATATATTAATTCTAGCTACTTTCTATTTTTGCCTTTGTACTTGATAATTAAATATTTGTTTAACTACTACGTTTTTTTTAGGACCCATTGAAACTCCTAACCACATTAAGTTAGACTCTGTGTTACTATTCTCCTATAATAATATATACGAGGCAGGGTTGCCAGGTAGTTGTGCAGTCACTTAAGCCAAAAAAGAGTGTCAACCTCGGAATGAGAGATAATAAGCTGTAAACTTGTATAAACCTTTATTTTGGCATTCTAAAAGTTGTCTCAAAAGTCTCATAAAATCTCGAGTTCGCGTCTTAAGATATTCAAGATCAAAGGTCACAAAAATCGGTTTTTCACAAATATCTCGCTTCCTATGGTTTCAATGATATTTGCATCTATTATGAAAACTGTAGAGCTAAAATTCTCTACAAATTTTGTTCTAAACATTTTTTTATACGCTTAACCGTTTTTTAGTGAGTCCCGGTAAATAATACGTCATATAAAGTTAATTAATCCCTAAAAAATGCATAATTATGAATAATTTGCATTATTTATTAATTAATACATTATATTTAATAATATTTTTTATTTATCAAATATATTCGTTTAATAATACTTACCTACTTCGTGTAATTAAACACGTTAAGTGAAATACTTTAAGTATATTTTAATTATATTCTAATATATCTTAATTTTATTTTAAGTAGAAAAAGAATTAAGTACTTTTTCTTTAAAATGTGTAAACTCTTAAATACTTATATTCCTATTAAACACACATAAACTACTTAAATACCTTAACCTCTGTGAATGTACATGTCGAGTGTCAAAAAGTGAACAAAATCTATTGCAGCGTCGAAACGACGCCTAGAAGAAGATGAACCTTCATGAATTGCACCTCGTAAAAAAGAAATGAAGTGTTCGATTTCAAAAAACTATGCTTATTTTGTGGCCAAGCAGCTGATGAAGCAGCAGAGACGAAAAAAAAAGAGAAGTTCCGACGCAAGACTAGTAAAGTATCTACTCTTGAATTCAATGACAATGTCATCAAAAAAGCAGAAGAACGAAGTGATTTCTTAGGAGAATTAGTAAAAGATCGTATACTTTATGAGTATGACTTGATCGCTGCTGAAGCCAAGTACCATACCATTTGCTATATTAATTTCTTAAGTCGAGTGCCATTTACTGATAAGAAGCCTCGCGAAGATGATCCGTCACACAAGCAATGAAAGAGATTTTTTTGTTATATAGAAAATCATTAAGATTCACAATTTACATTGAAAGAGCTTAAAAATGTCCTTGCGGAGTATGTACCAGATGATAAGACTATTCTTACAAGACTTCAACAAAAATATTTAACTGACATAATAATTACGAGAAAGGTAGGATCATTCTCTATCATATCTTATCGTGATACACAAGCTAATATATTATCAAAAGCTTGGTACGACAATAAAAAAAAGAATCCCGAAGCAGAACGGTTACGGATTGTAGAAGCTGCAGCAGCTATTGTTAGGGAAGATATTCGATCATCTGTAGTCGAAATTAAGTCTTATTCACCTCCAAGTAAAATGTTAGATGATATTAATGAAGAAATACCAAAAACTTTATTACATTTTTTACAAGAAGTCACAGCTACTATTAGGCGAGCGACCGGAAGACGATGATGAAGAAGAAGAAAATTGAGACTCATGTCCTTCTAATTATTAAAGTTAAGTAAATCGTCCTCACATTTGAACTTCAGTTGTAGTAAATGTATGATACATAATTGCTAAATAAAGATATAATTAAAATGTATTTACTCTATTCCTTTTCTACTTAAAATCTAATTTAGATATATTAGAATATAATTAAGATATACATAAAGTATTCTACTTAACAATTTTTTAATTACACGAAGTAGGTAAGTATTTTTAAACGAATATATTTGATAAATGAGAAATATTATTAAATATAATGTATTAATTAATAAATAATGCAAATTATTCATAATTATGGATTTTTCAGTGATTAATTAACATTATACGACGTATTAATTACCACTCACGGTTGACCTTGCATTATGCTATGTATGGCTGAGCGCTGCGCGCTCTCCGCGCTCTATCTCGAAAACGGTTAACCGTATAAAAAAATGTTTAGAACAAAATTTGTAGAGAATTTTATGCTCTACAATTTTCATAATAAATGCAAATTTTATTGAAACCATAGGAAGCGAGATATTTGCGAAAAATCGATTTTTGTGACCTTTGAATATCTTAAGACGCAGACACGAGATTTTATGAGACTTTTGAGACAACTTTTAGAATGCCAAAATAAAGGTTTATACAAGTTTACAGCTTATTATCTCTCATTCCGAGGCGAAACCCCTAATGTGACTGGACTATAGGTCAGATAAAATTACCAAAATCAATAAATTTCTTGGATTCCAAATATTTACAACCTCATTGAAAATATTTTAATTAACCAATCTTTGATTTTAGATATTATTGCAGGCAATTAGTTAAACGGAATATGTCAGAATAAACTTAACAGTCATATTTTCTTCTGAAGATGTTTCCGAAAACTAAGTATAGGAGGGTTTTTCCTCTAAATCCCTACGCGTAATATTTTACTTTAATTTAATTTTAACCACTTTTCTGAAATAAGAAAGTAAATTACATCATCATTTGACACAAACGATCTACTGTGTAATAAAAGCATAATATACCATCCTGAATAATAAATTTAATATTACGCACTAAAAAAAGATGGCCCCATTCGTCGGTGTGAAAAGACCTTCATTATTCTTGTGTTATGGCCCCCGTGCAAAAAGTCGACGCCATAACCCTTTTAGAAACGTGGGGTTGAGTAAAAGATGTTTGGAAACTGTCCAGAACGTTAAACGTGTCTTTAGATGGATTAGCCTATAAAGCTGTCAGAAAGGAACGCAATGAAAACGTCCCTATATGTCCATTCACTCCTACTTTTCTGTATCATTCTTTTCCTTTTTTTACGGTTTCGTGTATTCCGGTGAAAAGTATATGGAAATCTGAGGAAATCTTTCTTGAAGAATAAAATAGAATAAATCTGAATTCCGGTTATGAGCTGATTTTAATAAGTATATATTATATTGTGTTATTTGTCTCAATAAGTTCCTGTTGTTTCAAAAACAATATTTTATCAAACTTTTAGAAAATATTACTTTCTTGTTAGTTTCCTTGTTAAAGAAAAGTAACTTGTATTCATGAAAAAATAACAATTTACGATTTTTCCTTTTCTGTACGTTTTAGGGTTCCTAGGTCACGAAAAACATTCATTTCTATTGGTCTGTCTGTTTGTCGGCCTCTTTTCACAATAATTCTAGAATGAAACGAATTATGAATTTCAAACTTGGGGCGTGAATAAGCTCTAACGAGAGGATAAAGTCTATAATTTTTGAACGATATCGTTTTAGGCCAATGGGAGGATCTGTAAATTTTATATGATTTTAATAATAATATCGTAATTTTTTCTAGTCTTTTATTGAAATGATAAACAATTATGTATAAATATTTATAGGAAAACATATAGGAGGCGAAAGGGGTTGCCTCATATATATCATATCGTATGTGCTTTTACAGGGTTTTTAAATTCGAGGAATCCAAAAATAAGGTTATATTTTTCATTTTAACCCATAAAGGGGATGAAAAAGGTGAGGGTTGTATAATACTGTATAATTTCAATAGCATTTCGAAATCTTTACAGGTCTTTTAGTTTCCTAACAAAAGGAAAGTCTTGTAGTCTTAAAGAAAATCGCCCTCAGGGATTTTTACTTTTATTTACATTTTAAGGACCCTAGATCACATCTGACTGTCAATCTTTGAGTCTTTAAATCTGTTGGTATGATAACTCCCCAACAAAATAAGATCATCAATTTGGAATTTGGTATACAAATAATATCTACAGAAGAGATGAGACCTATAGTTTTTCAGTTATATCGCTTTTGGGGGAGGGAGAAAGGGGTGGTTTTCGATAATTCTCTTATAGTTTTAATAGTAATATGAACATTTTTCCTATTATTTTAATGAGATAAACAAATTTTATGCATAATTGCTTGTAGTTAGACTTGTAGGAGGTTAAAGTGTGGGGGAGGAAGTGCCTTGTTATATGTCCTTTTCAGTGTTCTTGAAGTCACGAGATCGGCGAATTAAATCATTTTGTCATTATATTCAATTTTCACAAAGTGAGGGAGTGTCAAATATTGTATAGTTTCAATAGTATTACCAGCATTTATGTGGTTCTTTGTTAATGGACTAATTTTAAACATATGATTTACAGTATTATATTTATGAGATTCAAGGGGTAGAAGGGGGAGATTATAGGGATTGCGTAGTGTATATCATGTTATATATCCTTTTCAAAATTCTTCAAGTAGAGAAATATAAAAATTAATTAGTTTTTCATAACTTTCACTTTTTTTCTTAATACTTCACCATAAAGTGCATTGTATTAAGTTTTTTGGCTTCAGAGAGTCAAATTTAATGTGTATCTTATAACAGCATGTTTGCAAGAAAAATACTGGTTAAATCACTTTACCAATTCTCTTTATTTTAAATAAAAGTATGCAAATGATAATTTGAAATTTTTCCTTCATTTTTCTAAATTAATATGGTATTTGCCGGCCTCGGTAGCGCGGTGGGTTGAGAGCTTCCCAAGTGACCTAATGGTAGCTGGTTCGAATCCGGCTGGGAGTTGTGACGTCCCAAACTTTAAATGAAAAGTCATAATATATATATATATATATATATATATATATATATATATATATATATATATATATATATATATATATATATATATATATATATATATATATATATATATATATATATATATATATATATATATATATATATATATATATATATATATATATATATATATATATATATATATATATATATATATATATATATAAAATAAATATGGGTTTGACTTCGGTGAAAAATATGTAGAAAAATGTGCAGTTGATTACTAGACGAAGATTATCAGTAAATTTCGCAAAAAATCCAAGAGTAAGAGACAACCTGGGAGTGCCATTAATTAATCAACAAGCCAGGACATACCATGTCTAACTCCATTTTAAAGGTCATCAGCTGACCTAGATAAAAAGGGCAATCACGGCAGCAAAAAAATATCCCAAAAGATATTAGTTGTTCACTTATTCCAGCATCATCTAATATGAAACCGCCCAAAGAGTAAATCCACTGACGGCAAACGATACATGCTCTACTGGTGACCCTGGTATGGATATAGAACTTTACCGTCTTTTTGATAATGTGAATTCAAAAAAGATCGTATTTACAATGTCAACTGAAGGAGAGAGCGTATTATACTTAGCCAGAAAATGTTTGTCAATAAGTTTAGCCGTTGCAAAAAATTTTTCTTTTCCCTTTTACAGCTACTAAACTAAAAAAATATTTGCCTGGTAATTATAAATATAATATTATTAACTTTCTTCTCCATTAGCTAAAGTATGCCCCTCAATTAACTGAACTTTTGAAAGTACTGTGAAAGCCGGAAACCAAGTTTTTTTTTTAAATTTTGGAAATCTGACAACACTATTATACTAAACTACTAAATTTGATCGAGTCATTATTATTCAAGGTAGTCACCAATTTTGAATGCACGTAACATGATTGCTCGTGTTTAAATGTAAATATGAATTGTGTTTGAATCCATACCGGAAGGTATATTCCGTTAATAAAAGAGATAAAGCTCCGAGTTAGTCAAATACTGTAGACCGTGATTCGAAGTCCACGTTAAAGTGTATATCCCGGTGCTGAAAGACCTTACACGGTGTCCTAGAACTAAATCAAATAAAAATATGGGTTGATTCTAAAATCTGCTAGGCGTTTTTTTAGGGAAAATTTGATATTAAAAATTATTAAGTCTGATGTAAACTTCTATGAAAAAAAGAAATTAAGTATAGTTGTTATTCATGTTTTAACCAAAAATAGTTTTATATTATTATTAATAAATTCAAGGCAAATGGAGCACAGAATTTTACAATATTAACGACAATAAGTTTACTTACTCTTGTGTGGTACACAGTCAATGGATAGCTACTTCAGTTAAAAGTTATCTCCACCGTCACGAATCAGTAAATAAATTCAGTTCAGTATATTTTATAGTCAGTTTTACTAACTAAAGGAAATAAAAGAGCGTATGTGTCATTAATCTACATACATAATGGTGTAACTTAGGCACGGTATCCTGCAGCCGAATCAAATAAAAATATAGGGTGACGTTTTTTTTTTTTAAACAAAAAACCGTTTTTTTAATATTTCTACTAATTTTAAAAAAAAAAAATTACTAAATTCCGCTGGGGCTAGTTTATATGATTTTCGTATTAATAGAAACCCGAAATTATTTGTCCCAGCTTATAGTAAAAATTATTAAAATTTGTTTTAAATATTGTTTAACCCATACGCAATCTAATTTAAAAATATTATAAGAAAATCGCAAAATATCGCCATAATTTCTCAATACAATTTTTAAATTCAATTGCGTATATGTAAAATTTTTTTATAGTAGTTTAAAATGGACATTAATCTTTGAAATAAAAACAAGGAAAAAATTTTAAGTTTCCTTTTTTTATTAAAATCGGTCTATAATAGAAGCTACCAAACAAAAACTAAGCAAAAGCGACATCTCAGCTCAAAGTAAAAATAAGAAAACCAAGACTATAATCGTTTGTATTAGTACGTAGGTCATTATCGGTTGAAAAGTATATCGTCAATAGTCAAAAATACCTCTTCTACTTATCAACTCCCACCACCAAGCGTAATAGTCACTGAGTTATTTTCTTACGCTAGCAAGTTAATTGATGAAAATAAAGCAATTTTGAAATAAAATAATCGGTCAAGTGCAGGTTGTTACGGATGTACAAAATGGTCAATGACTTCACAAAACATATCCCAAAAGAGTTTTCAACAAAATTTTTTTCGATTTTTACTAAAAACTGATGACCTTGAATTTTTTTTTACAGGTAACAGATAAATTAGTAAAGGTAACACAGTCGTGGTAATTTTCGTTCAATCTACACCCTGTGGAGAATATTCCAGAATTTTTTGAAAATTTTTTGAACAGTACTTCTCCAAATTTTTTTAAAATAATACAAAGAAAAGTGTGTGCAAGTATTACGTTATTATATATCTTTGAACTCATGTTTTTACAAGCTTTCATTTCACACCCCACTCGATGACTTAGTAAAAAAAATTTCTTTCACTTTCGATTTCACCCCCCAAAACTAATCCCTTAAGTCAAAATTTAACTTTTAAAACTACACAGCTCTGACGAGGCTGTCAATTCCTATATTAGTGCCAAATTTCAATTTTCTAGGTCAAAGAGTTTCGGAGAAAATCGGATGTGACAGACGAACAGACAGACGGACGGATGGACACCGAAGTGATCTTATAAGTGTTCCGTACGGAACACTAAAAAAGCATGTGTAAAAGAGAAAATATATTGTTATTAATTATGTAAAGGTAAATGCACATTTATAACATAATACTTAAATGGAAGAATGTATATCATTTATATCGAAAAGTAAAATTTAATTTTATATTGATGCTAACAAAAAGTAATCATTTAATAAAATATATCTTATTTTAGTATTGATAATATTATTTATAAATTATAAGTAGGTACTATAAACTACACTCTACATCTGTTTGAAAAATAACAAAAAAATATTTTTATATTAATAAGAATTTTTAAATAATAAATATTATCTTTCGAAAAATAAAACAAGCTGAAAAGTTTTTTCTTGCGTTTTCATGTACAAGCTATTGTACTGACATAAAGGTTTTAATAAATGCGTTGCATACTCAAGATAAATTTTTAGCACACCTTGTAACGCTCCCAGACGTTACTAAAGTCACTATGTGCAGACTTTACTGCCTGTTCACTGAAGTATGCCAGTCCTTTATTGGTTTGTGAGCAAAACTCCAATATGTGGTAGAAAATTGCGTATGTTTTATGATCAAATAAACAAATTTATATTAATGTAATATATTAATATAGCGTAAGAAACTAAATCAGTATTTATTTAGCTTGCAGGTGGCGCGGGAGTTGATGATGATATTTTAATTTTTAAACAAATAATGACATACGTATTATACTAATACAAACGATTATAGTCATCGTTTTCTTATTTTTACTTTGAGCTGAATGAGATGTCGCTTTTTTTTAGTATGGGTTAAACTATACTTAATTTTTTTTTTTTTCATAGAAGTTTACATCAGACTTAATAATTTAATATTAAAAATTATTAAATCTAATGTATACTTCTATGAAAAAAAAAATTAAGTATAGTTTCACCCATACTAAAAGCGACATCTCATTCAGCTCAAACTAAAAATAAGAAAACCACGACTATAATCATTTGTATTAGTATAATACGTACGTCATTATTGGTTTAAAAATTATAATATCGTCTATAGTCAAAAATACTCATTCCACTTATCAACTCCCGCGCCACCTGCAAGCTAAATAAATACTGATTTAGTTTCTTATGCTATACCAGTATAGTATAGAAATATAACATTTGTTTATTTGATCATAAAATACACGTAATTTTCTACCCGGTATTGGAGTTTTGCTCACAAACCCATAAACGACCGGCATACTTCAGAGAACAGACAGTAAAGTCTGCACATAGTGACTTTAGTAACGTCTGGGAGCGTTACAAGGTGTTAAAAATTCATGCTGAGTATGCAACGCACTTATTAAAAAGCTTTATGTCAGTACAATAGTTTACACATGTAAACGCAAGAAAAAACTTTTCAGCTTGTTTTATTTTTCGAAAGATAATATTTATTATTTAAAAATTCTTATTAATATTAGGAAAAATATTATTTTAATACTCACAATACATAAATATTTTTTTGTTATTTTTCAAACAAATTTATAGATAATGTTATCAATACTTAAATAAGATACATTTTATTAAATGATTACTTTTTGTTAGCATGAATATAAAATTAAATTTTACTTTTCGATATAAATGATATACATTCTTCCATTTATGTATTATGTTATAAATGTGCATTTATCTTTACATGATTGGTAACAATATATTTTCTCTCTTTACACATGCTTCGTTTTCGTCTGTCTGTCCGTCTGTCACACCCGATTTTCTCCGAAACTCTTTGACATAGAAAGTTGAAATTTGGTACTAATATAGGAATTGATAGCCTCATCAGAGCTGTGTAGTTTTGAAAGTTAACTTTTGACTTAAGGGGGTGAAATCGGAAGTGATTTTTTTTTTTTTACTAGGTCATCGAGTGGGGTGTCAAATGAAAGCTTGTAAACAACAACAAAGATATATAATAATGTAATACTGGCACGTACTTTTCTTTGCATTATTTTTTCAAAATTTGGAGAAGTACTGATTTAAAATTTTGAAAAAACTCTGAAATATTCTCCACAGGGTGTAGATGGGTCGAAAATTATCACGAGTGCGTTACCTTTACTAATTTATCTGGTATATAAAAAAAATTGAACGTCATCAGTTTTTAGTAAAAATCGGAATCAATCAATTAACTTGCGAGCGTAAGAAAATAAATCAGTGACTATTAAACTTACTGATGGGAGTTGATTTTTGACTATTTGACTATTGACGATATACCAATAATGACCTACGTACTAATACAAATGATTATAGCGTCGTTTTCTTATTTTTGCTTTGAGCTGAGATGTCGCTTTTGCTTACTTTTTGTTTGGTAGCTTTTGTTATAGACTAATTTAAAGTACTATAAAAAAAATTAAAATACGCAATTGAATTTAAAAATTATATTGACAAATTATAGCGATATTTTGCCATTTTCTTATAATATTTTTAAATTAGATTGCGAATGGGTTAAACAATATTTAAAACAAATTTTAATAATTTTTAATATAAGCTGGGAAAAACACTTTAGGGTTTGTGTTAATCGAAAAATCATATAAACTAGCCCCAGCGGAATTTAGTCATTTTTTTTTAAATAGTAAAAATATTAAAAAATGTTTTTTTTTTCTTTTTAAAAAAAGCGCCACCCTATATTTTTATTTGATTCGGCTCCAGGATAGCGTGCCTAAGCTACACCATTATGTAGGTAGATCAATGACCTTGTTAACAAATATGCTCTTTGATTTCCTTTAGTTAGTAAAACTGACTATATAATATACTAAACTGAATTTATTTACTGATTCGTAACCGTGGAGATAACTTTCAACTGAAGTAACTATCCATTGACTGTGGACCACACAAGAGTAAGTAAATTTATTGCAGTGAAAATTGTAAAATTCTGTGATCCATTTAACTTGAATTTATTAATAATAATAAAACTATCTTTGATTAAAACATAAATAACAACTCTGATTTAATTAGCTAAGGTATACAGAATCCCAAAACGACACTTTACAATAAATTCTTCCCAATCCCCAATCCATAATTACTGTCTTTCATTTAAAGCTTTCATCTTTCTAACAGGAAGCTTAAAATCCCCTTTCAAATCGGTATCGCGTGGCAAACCGAAGCTTTGTTACGTTTTAAAAACGCTACAGCTACAATCATGAAAGGCTTTAATAATAAAAACATCTTTTCGTGTCAATATTTGCTACCAGCATATTAACTATGTGTTTAAAAGGTAAACACACCTCTTTAGAAAAACGACGGCCTCGTTTAAAAGTATATAAGCAACCGAGTGAAGAAAGAAATAAATTAAAATTTGAAATTGCGTACTTGTTTACTTAAAAAAATGCTTTAAAAACATAAATTTTGTATAATCGAAGTTAGAAAGAATATACAGAAGAAATTTTTGCAGATGGGAGACAAATAAGTATATTAAACATCAAGAAGGTAGTGACAGAGCAGAAAAAACCAAAAAAAAAAAAAAACATTCCTGCTGTAAAACTTTTAAAATTTGGAAATTCTTTTGAACCGGATGAGTTACCTCCTGAAGTCCTCAAACTTATTAAAAAGAAACAGATTCATATTCTTGTAGACTTATTTACACTTTTGTAAAACAGAAATTAGACCATTCATTTGGTCATGTCAACAATCTGTATCAACAGTTTAATGTGTCCCAAGTTAAAAATCTTTCCAAAAGTAATCCATAACAGAATTTATAAAAAATGGCATGAGCAAAACTAAGACAGATTCTTGATATGACATAGGCACACGTGAAATACTCTTCGCATTGAATGTGCTTACACAACGATGCATGGATATGATCCAAGATCCCTATTGTAATTCATCGATAGCATAAAATTTTCAACAAAATACGCCTCTACTTTAGACCTGCATCTCATTCAAGAGAGCGCTATATACATACTTCGTCCGCCGTCCAATCCAAGTAATCATGCGCTAACAACATACCTTCGGCATTTTTTCCGTTGTAGCAGACTCACACCCATTCGAGGGAGGGTACCTTCATCGTCAGTCTTTCATATTACAGTCTCTCACCAACGACGTACCAGGTGTTTTTCCATCGGGGTTGGCACTCGATCGTCAAAGGTATTCTTCAAGTATTCACTCCATCCGCGAGGGGCTGTACCTTCATTGGCAGCCTTTTATAGTCCGAGCAGCTAGCAACCCACAATCAACTATGGCAGCTGGCAAGCTGAATCACGTGGAAGGTGGCCTAACCAGATACACTTCTAAAATAAAGGTGCACTTACCCACCGGGGATCGGCCCCGGGACTATGATCATGGTCATCAAGTGAGAACTATACCACAGAGCCAAAGCCGCCACTGACTGACGAGAAGGTAATCGCTAATCGCCAAAGATGAAGTATCATTTTTTTCGTGTAATTTTAGATACAATTTGGCATTCTGTACACTTATGCTAATTTCATAATAGTCAACTGCAGTACTTGCAAGACTTTATTAAGGGAGGGAAAAAAATTGAAGGAAGGAGAAGTGTAGGAAAAAGTTCATAGTTAGGGCTCGAGCCTGGCGTAACTGCATAACACAACTATATCGATCATCATTCCTGTTAATACGTTTAGCCCTTCGTAGTTAAGGTGACACCCACTAAACAACAATATGAAGCATACAATAGATAATAAGATGACTAACTGAAACAACTGGCATTTCAGGGACAGTCAAAATGAAAGTCGAATTATACATTGGTTTTTTTAAAACCTTTGCAAAATAACGAATATTTTGGGTTGGAAAAAGTGAAGTTATTTGTATAATTATAGTTTGGACATGAGATAGACATAATAGATTACTTTTTGGGTTCTTTTTTACCTTTGCTAGATTAATTATTCTTGGTAGTTATGTTAAATAGTCTTTGTTATGTAGAACATTTTTCACCCTGTTTCATTTCGAAATACATATAGATTCACCAAGAACAGTATAACATGTATTTGATAAGTATATTAACTATTAATTTGCATCTATAACAAGGTCTTTTTTCTGGTCTAATTCAGAAAAAAAAAAAAACATTCGTTTTATGCACAGTTCTGAAAAAAATAAAGATTTCTATAATTTCAATTCAAATTTTAAAAATATAATTTGTTTGCGAAGAATTAAAAAATTACCTTTCATCTACCTCTCCTCTTTAAAATAACGTGAACGTTTTTTTTGAAGGAATGTTTGCGGCTTGTGAAAGTATAATATGCAATCTGCTAGGGTTCATACCGACAGCAAACACTGGAACAAAACGATGTGCTCATTATTAAAACCGCGTATGAACACATTAAGGCCGTTTTTAAAATGCAACAAGCTCAAATTAAACCACATAATAACGATTGAAAAAGCCATTTAGCTGTTTAAATAGATGTGTTTACATGTCTGCATATCTAATGAAGTAAATAGAAACAAGAGGTGATTTTTTTTACAGCGTTTTACAGATGCTACCGCTGTAAAAATGTTTATTTTTACAACGAATTTGTTAGTATCTTCGACTGATGTTTGATAAGGTGTTTAAATCCTTATAAGAATATTTACTTCTTGGCACGCAGTATATGACGGTTTTTTTTAAGAACATCAAAAGAAAAAAACTTACATTCTCGGATTAAAAGGCTTTGAAACCTTCCCGAAAGCAAAATTTGGATGTAGTTAGTGATATATTCTTACTTTATTATAATAATACATGAAGCGAAAAGTCTCGAGACTTCTGAAGAAAAAACAATGTTATTGCCAAAAATTGATTTTATGCTTCACCATAGTTTCCTTTAAAAGCAATACACTTATTCCAGAGATCATCCAACATTTAGATACATTCCATATAGTACGATACTTCGAGCTCTCTAAAATAAACCTCAGGTTCCCATTTAACTTCTTCTTTTGGACCAAATCACTTTCCCTGTAGCGACCTTTTCAAATATGGAAAGAGGGAATAATCGCTGGTGGCTAGATGTGGTGAATATGGCGGATGACGAAGTAATTCATAGCCCAATTGTTCCAATTTTACCATCGATTTTATAGAGTTGTGCGCATCATCTTGGTGAAGAACACTTTTTTCTTAGCTAAATACGGTCTTTTTTCTTGATTTTTACCGTTCAAACGGGCCAATAAACCAACGCAATAGTGTCCGGTAATTGTTCGCCCCCTTCTCAGGATAGTCGATCAGTATTACTCCATGTACAGGATGGTCCAAACTGGACACTTTTAACGGTGATAGACGAAAGAAAAAGAGATGTCGGTGTCTGAGGCCCAATTTTTATGATAAACTCAATGGTGAAAACCGCATATCGATATCTAGTACCGTTTCAGATAAACAAGGTGTTTTTCAAAAATCTGCATTTTGGAAAAATGTTTGTAATTCTTTTCCTATTAAAAATTTTTGATTTGTGTAAAAACATTCTCAAAGCACTTTTTCACGTGGGTTTCAACAGTGTAAGTTACATTTTTTTACAACTAATATTTTAATAGTTATTAACGTAAAAATATATTTTTTAAATGAGACACCTTGTATATTTTTCCTTATCCGAATAGAGCTTTAAATTACCATTCTAACAATATAGCACATTTTATATTTTGCTTAAATATACTTCAACATGTAAAGGTTTTCAGTTTTTACGCGAGTTTTAAATGCACATTTTGTGAAGTAGGCTTTGGACGGAGCGGCAATATGGTTTAATTCAATTGTTTACTCGTAGTTGTCAAATTTTACTTCAGGATCAGTTATTGAATTGTCAAATAAATCACAATGAAGTTTGAGAATTACGAAAAATGGGATATGATAGTGTTTCATACAAACAAATAATTTGTACCACGAATGGTATCCAGAGAGGCGTGAACCCTTCAAGGATTCGCTCGATTACGACATAACCTAGTTAATAGTGGCCAGTTTGAAAAAAAACGACCCAAAAATTATGCATCAAACAGGGATAAAGAAATAATCCCAACACTTCAACCCGACAGTTAAAAGAATCCACTGGACTACCAAAAACTAACGTAAGTCGTACTTTGAAGGAGCACAAATTCAGGCCATAAAAGATAACAAAAGTTCATCACCTTAGAGACGGAGATTTTCAACGGCGTATGGATTTTTGCCAATGATTTCTGAAGAATTGTAACCATGTTCTGAATTTTTCATTAAATTGCATTTGGACAGACAAAGCTTATCTAAGCAATGCAAGTATTTTTAACCGTTACATTCTTATACGTGGGTACAAGAAAATCCTGATTTAGTTGTGGAGCAAAAAAATCAAGACAGATTTGGATTTAATGTGTGGGCAGGAATTTTTAGAGGCAGGGTTATAGGTCCGTTTATTTACGAAGGAACACTCACCTCTCAGAGATATTTAGAAATTTTAAGGCAGCAAATAGAACCTCTTGTTGATGAACTGCCGTTAATAGACCTCAGAAATATATTTTTTCAACACGACGGGGCACCCCCTCATAACGCTGCAGTTATCAGTAATTTTTTATCGATTAATTTCGACAATAACTGGATAGCCAACCAAGGTTCGAACCGGCAGGCAAGATCACCGGATTTAACACCCATTGAGTTCTATCTCTGGGGAAGATTGAAAGACCTAATTTTTTAATTGCCGACAAACAAGAGTTAGAAGTCGCAGTGATACAAAGTTTTGCAGCTCTCACTCCTCTTGAACTAATCATCTCGGTAAAAGTGTCCAGAAAAGGTGCCGCCTTTGTGTAAATGAAACTGATCGACATTTCGAACATATATAATATAGAAAATTGTTTTGTTTTAGTTTGCTCTACTCGGAATAAATTGTTTTATTGTTATTTTGTTTTTTTTTTCTACATAGTTTAACCTACTATAGCATTTAGTGAATTTCATTGCAGTTATGACTCTTAGAGTTACTTCTGGGAATTTTTTTTTACGATTTGACTGCTATCGGTAAACAATTGATACTGCCGCTCCGTCCAAAGCCCACTTCACAAAATGTGCGTTTAAAACTGCGTAAAAACTGAAAACCCTTATATTTTGAAGTAGATTTAAGCAAAATATAAAGTGTGCTATATTTTTAGAATGGTAATTTAAAGCTCTATTCGGATAAGGAAAAATATATAGGGTATCCCATTTAAAAATATATATTTTTGCGTTAATAACTATTAAAATATTAGTTGTAAAAAAATGTAACTTACACTGTTAAAATCCACGTGAAGAAGTGCTTTAACCCTGCGGGCGGGGCGCCTAGCCTCTGAGACCCGACGCTCCGACAATCAGTCGGCAATTTTCGTAACATCGTTGCAACCGCTTAGCGGTTCGTCTACCTGTTCATTTTTAGCCTCAATACTCGCATAACAATCGGTGGTTGTGTACGTATTTTAGTTTTTAAATTATTTTGATTTTGGTCTGTGAGACCCGCGCCCCGGTTTGCGCTTTTCTTTTTACATTCGGCTGGTTTTACTTTTCAACGGTAAGTTAGCATAAATAATATTTATTTTGCATTATTTTATGCATATTAATTATTTATTAGTTACTATTTTATAAAAAATAGTATCTCTTTTGTTTAGCAGCGATGTCTACTTATTATGAGAAAGAGCAGGAGAAACTCCGCCAATTATGGGAAGAAGCTGATTCAGATGAAGAGCCGGAGACGAAGAAGAGGAGTTAGCTTTAGAAGAAAATATAGTAGAAACCCGAAGTACCGATAGTGAATCAGAACAAGAGTGCGATGATAGCAGTGATGACAATGTACCTCTTGCAAAATTACCAAGAATTCCAGCTTTCATTGGTAAAAAACGGAACCACGCGATGGCAAAAACATTGTCCAAACAAAACCGTAAGAACGAGAAAAGAAAATATTATTGTTCGGCTACCAGGCGTCAGGAACTGTGGGAAAAACGCCAAAACAGCCATGGAGTGTTGGTCATTATTTTTCACAGATGAAATGCTTAACATTATAGTGGAAAACACAAATCTCTACATTTCTGGATTGGCTCAAAATTATGCAAGAGAGAGAAGAGGGAAACCCACGGACATTTGTGAAATAAAAGCTTTTCTTAGATTATTATATTTGGCGGGGACCCTCAAAAGTGGACGACTTAATACAAAAGAGCTATGGCAAAGAAATGAACTCGGGATTGAAAGATTTTGGTTGGTAATGTCTCACGATCGATTTCATTTTCTTCTTCGATGCCTTCGTTTTGATGACTTGACGACAAGAGAAGCAAGGAAACAATTTGACAAGCTAGCTCCAATCAGAAGCCTATTTGACCTTTTTGTTGAAAACTGTAAAAACACATATACTGTTGGAGCAAACACAACAATTGATGAAAAGCTTGAGGCATTTAGGGGGCGATGTGATTTCAAACAGTATATTCCAAGTAAACCTAACAGATACGGTATAAAAATATTTGCTTTAGTTGATTCCTCTACATCTTATGCTTCAAATCTGGAGGTTTACGTCGGAAAGCAGCCTGAAGGTATATATGAACGCCCTAACGATCCACAAAGTATAGTTTTGAGACTAATAGAACCTATATCTGGGACTAATCGTAATCTTACGTGTGATAATTGGTTTACCAGTATTGAATTGGTAAAAAAATTACTTGTGGAGCATAAAAACCACGTACGTGGGTACAATAAAAAAAAATAAAAGGGAATTGCCTCTAAAATTCTCCAACACAAGAGCTCGCCCTGAATTTTCTTCAATATTTGGCTTTCAAAAAGTTATGACTATTGTGTCATATATTCCAAAGAAATATAGAAATGTTAATCTTATATCCAGTTTACATCACGATGATAGGATTGATCCCTCTACGGCAGAAAAATGCAAACCCGATATAATTACTTATTACAATCATACCAAAGGAGGTGTAGATAATCTCGACAAATTGTCTGCTACCTATAACGTAGCAAGGAATACAAAAAGGTGGCCGATGGTTATTTTTTTTTCAATTATGAATATGGGTGGTGTAAATTCCCAAATTATTTTTGCTTGCAATAATAAAACTTATAAGATTGAAAGACGATTATATCTAAGAGATGTTGGACTATCCTTGACAAAAGAACACTTGGAGCGACGTTCTTATGAAACAAATGTTCCAAGGTCGGTAAGGGAAAGAAGACAAGAAGTTGCTGGAACACAAGAACCCAATAGAAATGAAGAAGTCCAACCAGGTAACAGAAAAAGATGTTTTTTTTGTAAAAAAGATTCAAAAACCAAATATTTTTGCAAAAAATGTGGAAAATTTGTATGTCTTACTCATATCCATGCATGGTGTTCTGAGTGCTCAGAAATTGCAATGAATCAATAAAATCTGTTGATTTATGATATTTTTACAATGTTTTACTAAAAATTTTTTTTTTCATCTTCAAGTTATTTTGTTTGTAGTTTTTAGGAAATGTTTAATTTTTTTGACAACAAATATTTAAAAATTAGATTTTTGACTGTGTATACTTAAACCAGTTTTATAATATAAGGTTTTGTATTTTAAAAAGTGTATTTTTTTTTCAATAAAATATTAATTTATCACTTTTTTTTTAAAAAAAGATTTTTTATTGATGGGTTTGCGAGACCCGGCGCCCTGGTTGGAGATTTAGTCGGCGGCGCCCGGCCCGCAGGGTTAAGAATTTTTTACAGAAATCAAAAATTTTCTATAAGAAAAGAATTACAAACATTTTTCCAAAATGCAGATTTTTGAAAAACACCCTGTATATCTTAAACGGTACTAGATATCGATATGCGGTTTGTACCATTGAGTTTATCATAAAAATTGAGCTTCAGGCACCGACATCAGTTTTCGTCTATCTACTTTAGTTAAAGGGGTTTATCTTTAAAAGTATCCAATTTGGACCACCCTGTACATTCCAAAAAATACTTGTCCAAACCATTCCAGCCAATGTTTGTGCTTTTAGACGCTTCGGTCGGCTTTTATTCGGTCACAGCCATCTGAGGAGTGCCTGTTGGACTCAGGCGTATATAGTGGATCTGTGCTTCGTCTATTGTTACGAATCGACGTAAAAACTTTAGACTACGCCGAAATAATGCCAAACAGCATTCTGAATCTTTGACACGTTGCTGTTGTTGATAAGTTGTGAAAGTGCGCGGCACCCTTCGAACACATAGCTTGCTCATTTGCTTGTTCATATGTTCATGCAAAATATACCTCAACCGCTCTATTGATATCTTCACGCTGTCAGCTATCTCTCTCATTTTCACTTTCGTCATTCGGAACAATATGGTGGTTTTTTTGTGTTTTTTGGATTGACTGTCTCATTTAGACGTCCGGAACGTGGTGCATCATTGGTGCTTATACTACCGCATTTAAATTCACTAAACCATTGGCATATAGTTGCTTGCTACTTTTTTTAAAAAAAAAAAAATACTCTTCTCGACGACTACATTAAGGAAAAAATATTACGACTGCTGAAAAATTGAGGCAACACCCTCAAAAATGGGAGCTTTGACTCGTTTTTAGATTTTTTAGCGTATTTTTGTAATTTTATAATAAATTTATGGAAGATAAACTAAAAATTCTGACAGATCTTGATTCTAGATAAAAAAAAAAACTAAAAATTTAAAGAAATTGGCCGTTTTTGTCGTTTGTTTTGTCATTTTTTATGATTGAACAGCTGTAACGTACGCTAATTTTTTTTAGTTAGCTCTGGAAATATGTTCCATGGACATTACTTTACTTATTCCAAACATGATTTTAGCCATTTTTTACATATTAGATATATTTTCCACTCCTCATAATATTGATAAATTTTACTGATTCACGTTTCTTTCTTCTGAGGAATTTTTTAAACAACTTTTTTTCAGTATACTACTACCGTACCTAAAATACCAAAAAATATTTTTTAGTCCCTAAGCTTTCGTTTGAGGTACTTAAGAACTCGTTTAAACAATTTAGGCCCTAGAAATTGGCCGTTAAAAAATTGTTTTTTCTTGAGTCTTATAATATTTTCAGTAACCAAAGTTATTTTTAATTATTATACACAGGTTACTTTACATGTTGAGTGACTAAGAAAGTCATTGGGCCATTTAGGCTGAAAAAGCTGACGATTTTACTTTCAATTTTATGGTTTTTTGTTTCAAATTTACAGTTACTTTTAAAAAAATAATTTTTCTTGAATTATGTCATATTTGCCGTAACGAAGATCATTTTTATTAGTTATAAAATGACTACACGGAGAGCATTTAGATAACTGGTTTGGATGAAACTTGGTGGAGAGTCAAGTTTCACAGATATATTAAGAACCCCGTTTTATGTTTTATCTCATAGGCTTTTTTTTTAAAGAAAATTAATTATATTTAAAGCAGTAATATTTCTCTTAAATAAAAAATACATTACTGCAACAATTTAAATATAATTTATTATTTTCTTTGACTAGTTAAACTTGTATCATTAAAATTATTATTTTGTGTAGTAACTTTATAATTTTATTAATTTAATTATTATATCTCCATATAAAATTGACATTTACAGTTAATATAAGAGTGAACAAGAAGAGAAAATGAATTTTTCGTTTACAAAATCGGATTGTTACAAAGAGAACTATTTTTTGCTCAATTTTTTTGCAAAACGTCACTACTATACTATAGGGTACTATTAGTATGTATTACGAGTATGTAGTCAGCATGGTCTTAAAAGCACCAGAACTATATCTAGTTATATATCTAAGGCCACCGTTTCTGATTGGATGAATATCGCTGAGTAACTAGTCGTATAAGTAAAGTAGGAGCAATAGCATTAAAAAATATAGTTTAAAGCAACATTATACTAGTTACTTTAAAGATATAAAAAACAAAACTAATCAAAGTAAAACAGGGAAATAATTATATTTTTAAATGTAGTAATTATTAAGTAATTGAAATTAAATAAATATGTTAATAAAAATATTTACAAATTATACAGAAAATTATTTAATAATAATTAATAATGAGTCTATGCTCATAGATCGGTAATAAATTATGATTTACTTCCTCGTAAAGGTTCAAATTACTTGCTGATACTTATGCTAACAAGAGAAGGAATGAGGATTTGGATCACCAATTTTACAATTTAACTCAGCCAGTCAACATGTACAGTAACCTGTGTATAATAATTAAAAATAACTTTGGTTAATAAAAATATTATAAAACTTAAGAAAAAATATTTTTTAAAAAGAAATCGTAAATTTGCATTAAAAAAAATAAATTTGAGACTAAAATAGCCAATTTCTCGGTCCTAAAATTGTTTAAATGACTTCTTAAGTACCTCAAATGAAAACTTAAGGACTAAGGAACATTTTCTAATATTTTAGCTAAAGTAGTAGTAGACTGAAAAAAAGTTATTTAAAAAATTTGCCAGAAGAAAAAACTTGAATCGTTAAAATTTGGCAATAATATAAGGAGTGAAAAATATATCTAATATGTAAAAAATGGCTGAACATATTTCCAGAGTTAACTAAAAGAAATTAGCTTACAGTTGCAAGTACACCAATTTAATCATAAATAACCGGTCAAGTGCAAGTTGAACTTGCACAATTAGTGTTCCGTACGTTGATCGCTTTTAAAATAAAAAATTTGTTACGGTAGTATAAAATGATCAGTGACTTCACAAAACACACCCCAAAGGAGTTTTCAACAAAGTTTGTTTCCAATCTTTATTGAAAAATAATGACCTTGAAATTTTTGTTTTTTTTTTTTATATGCCAAATAAATTATTAAAGGTAATGCACTCGTGATAATTTTCGTTCAATCTACACCCCATGAAGAATATTCCAGAATTTTTTCAAAATTTTTTGATCGGTACTTTTCGAGATAAGGATAATACAAAGAAAAGTGAGCCCAAGTATTACATTATATATATATATATATATATATATATATATATATATATATATATATATATATATTATTACTCGTGTTTTCACAAGCTTTCATTTAACACCACACTCGATAACCTAGTAAAATTTTTTTTTTTACTTCCGATTTCACCCTCCAAAACTAACCCCTTAAGTCAAAATTTAACTTTCAAAACTACACAGCTCTGATGAGGCCATCAATTCCTATATTAACAAATTTCAACTTTCTATGACAAATAGTTTCGGAGAAAATCGGGTGTGGCAGACAGACAGACGGACAGACAGACAGACACCGAAGTCATCTTATAAGTGTTCCGTACGGAAAAAAAAAGTCGAAAATGGCCAATTTCTTCCATTAAATTATTCGTTTTTTTTATATAGAATCAAAACATGTCAGAATTTTTATTTTATCTTCCATAAATTTAAAAATACGAGAAAAAAAAAAAACCAAAAACGGGCCAAGTCTCCCATTTTTGAGGGTGACCAAATTTTTCAGCAGACGCAATATTTTTTCCTTAATGTACTCGTCGAAACAAGTTTTTTTTTAAAAAAAAAAAAAAAGTATCAGTATCCGACGATTTCTGTTTTGGGCCTGTTTTGGTCGTGTTCTGACCGGACTATTAGTAATATTAATAGCTCTAACTGAAAAAAAACTATGCAATTTTTAAAAATAAATATTTTATTATAAGTTACATTTATAATATAATTTATCATTCAAGCAATAACTTTTTCAGTTTTTTTCTTTTTCTCTTTGTCAAACGAAATATTTGTTGTTAATGTGGCCCCAGATGAAAATGAAATTTTTCTTAGCTTCTGGACACTGGCATGAGTTTTCACATTGTTTATTACTTTTTTCTTACATAAAAAGATGACGAAGATAAATACTCCTAAAAACAAACAAAAAAGTAAATCCAGGAAACACTAGGTCTAGTTTCTATTATTTTCTTACCGTGTAGGCAATTAAATACATCCCATACAATTTCAAAATATTTAGTAACCTTGGTTTGACTAAAATCGTAAAACGACGATACGACTTCAAACATATAGGACGATCCCATAATTATGGATAATTTTATTACTAGCATAAACCTAAAAATACAACAGTTTAATATTGGTAGTTAATAATTGAAAAGGATTTAACTTATATGGGTGTTCCATAAAAACGTGTATCATCAAAAAACAGTTCTTAAATAAAATCTCTTTTAATAATGTACAAATGAGCAGTTACGTTCTTGGCACCATTCTAAGCAAGCGGTGATAATAGGATCACTGCTCTCCATGTGGTTTCCATAACCTCTGGAATTTTTTACCGAATCTTTTCTTTTAAATATTCTAGACCGCAAGGATAATTACTACAAACGGTGGTTTTGAGATATCACTAAAAACTGAGTGCTGACACCAGATTCTCCGTTGGCTCCCAAGTTTGACCGATTATTCCACAGGCAGTGCGCACAAGCCGTTATTTTACGGGAATATTAAGGATTTTTATTTTTATTGAAGGTTCCGTTAAGGTAGAAATGTGTCTCTTTCAAAAGTAAGATGTCGGAAATATCAGAAATCGTTCAAACATTTTATTAACGAAGGTTACCCACTGAATAGTACCAATTTTGCGTTTTAAGGGTACAGAGGCACGAATTTCTGAGTACATTTATATAACTTGATCTTGTACGTACAGAAAAGTTAGGATTCTCGCGAACTGACACTCTAACACATTGATCTTAATCGCCCTCCTCTAAGTCTACTTAAGATCTAACCAGTTCCTTCATGCTTCTACATCAATTTTTTATTAAATTGAACACTGAAGTCTTTATTTACACAGCATAAATGATACGGAATAAGAGATTTTGACCTGTACGCCACTTACCTCCCTCCAATTAAATTCACAATAGGCATATCTAATTATGAAACACCCAAACATACAATGTTGGTAAAAAGTTAACGAATAGTTTAACATTGACAGAAATTATGAAATCTCTTCTGTTAAAGAATTTGAAGGTGTTCCTTTCTGGTCTCGCAAACATATTTATAATAAAAACTAAAGTAAATTCGCAAAAAAAAGAAACAAATTATTAAATAAAAAGCAGAAAGTTTTCGTATATTCTGACTAGAGAAAATGTTGGCCTAGTCGTGGAATTCAGTACTTTATTTGGTAGACCTTAACCATGATAACGATCTTATATCTTTAGGGCACAGAATTTACTAGCCCGGCACCTAGTGAAACGAGTAGTTTATTCTCTAGGTAAGGTCCAAAGATATTCAATTTGGGTTAGGTCGAGGGACTGTGGAGGAGTTTATACTTGTTTAGGTTTATTGTACAGCCAACGCTTCGCGTTCTTCCATATATTCATTGTCTTTCTGAAAAAGAAAATCATTACCCATCCCCATTTTTCAGCATTACGCTGCAAACTGAATTTTAGAATATCCATATACTTCTTATGCTCCATTTTTCTGTAAATAAACTTCAAGTTTCTTACAGCAAAAGTACTCATGCAGGTCTATACGAACACCAAGCGGCCCCTGCATGTTACCGTTGGAATTAAATTCAGTTGTTCCAACTCGTGTATTTTTGGTGACAAACTTTAGCACTGCTATCTTCTCTGCGATGATAGTTTTGTTTTGGAACTTAAGTGGTTTGCTCTTTTGACTGCACTTCTTTTGTTGCGTGCGCCCATGATAGCATCTTAATGCGTATCGGGCAATCTTATATTTAGTCCCAAGTATGCTCTACTTAGCCACAAACTAGGAAGCACTTGATCACAAAACGTCTCCATCTGTAAAAGCCCAACTCGTCCAAGGTTTCTTTTTAATATTTCATTTTCGCCAAAGCCATCTATGATGGACTGGACTGTTAATAGATCTAGGTCAACCAACTTCGAAACCTCATTAGCGATTTGCATTGCTTATTGAGTTTTATAACCAGTTTTCGCTCCTGTTCCGGCCCCTTAGTTTAGTTTTTGGAGTGATATAAGTGATGGTGCGTGATGACCGAGTACTTTTCATTCATACTGTTCACTCCAAAAGAGATCACAGATCATTGAGCGTATAAAAAAAGTCGGCAAGAACATATGATAGTTATGGTAATATAATTGTTGTACGAATAAATTTTACTGTCCCTTACTCATGATCCCCCATAACGTTAGTTTTTTTTACGGCTGTTTTTTAAAGTTTCTTGTAGTCAAATATGTATAATCTCTAGACGAGTATCATCAGAATCACTAATTTTTCTAGTTTTTAATGATTTTCCTGACGGCAGATATAGTTCTGCAAAATGAGACATTGTAGAATACTTTTTACATTCACTATATATAAATTAATTATATTTTGAAATGATAAGTCGATACACAGATCTAGCTGATTAATTACAATTTAGTTCCTCGTTTTTCTTAAGGTAATATCAAAATACGTGACAGTAACAAAAAGTAAAATAAATCTTAGATTTAAACATTAGATATGTGACTTCAATACCATCTTATGAGACTTCGTAACGGGTTCACCATAAGTTAGTCTACTAGCCAATAATTTAGTAAATAAAAATGTGCAGACTAATCTATACTATTAACTTTTACTGTCCGTATACAATTAGGCTTCAGACAGCGTATCATAAAACGTATTTTAATCAAGCTAGGCACTAAAAAAGCTTCTAGCGCTGGCATAGTACACAAAAAATACTTTCCGAAGACTTTTCAACCTATCCCACCCTGCTGGAAGTATACTACAGCTCAGCCGATACCCGGAAAATGTAAGAAAACCTTCTCAAACAACTACCGACCATTTGCACTGCTTTCAATAATATCGAAAATCACGGAAAAGTCCATCGATCATCATGTACTAAAATATCTTGAAGGATTAAATATTATTAGCAACAATCAATACGGCTTTCATAAGCAAAGATCGACAGGAGATCTTCTAACTTATGTAGCACATGTTTGAAACAACACAATCGAACACTTTGGAGAATCTCGAGCGGTTTTACTTGATATATCCAAGGCATTCGACCGTGTTTGGCACAATTGCACTTTAGCTAAGCTACGCTCTTATGGTATCTCTAAAAAATTCTATTTATAGCTCTCGTGTTTCCTCAGAGAGCGTTCTTTACGAGTAACAGTCGACGGATTTCTCTCCAGCACCTCCACTGTCAACGCCGGTGTGTACCCCAAGGCTCCATACTGTTTCTTAGTCTCTTTCACATGTATATAAAAGATCTGCTGGGAAGGACCAGGAATCCAATCTACAGCTTTGAAAATGACAGTACGCTTATTTTTTCATTCATTTTTAACGCACGAACATTGGCTACTCATGCCAAAATCCACAGACAGCAGGAAGTCGTTCAACTTAACAAAGACCTGGAAGAAATTCTATCTTGGGGTGACAGTAACCAAGTAGAATTTGACGCTACAAAAGGCCAGGGGGCAGTTTTTTTCTAAAAAAGTTACGGTTTTTGAACCCAACATAGTTCTGGGCACGAACATGTTGAAAACATAGCAAATAGAGCTTCTCAACAGCTGGGAATATTATTTCGAATTAGAAAGCTTTACGCTCCACAACAACTGTTAATTCTGTACAAAGCTCAAACCGACCAACGATGGAATACTGCTCCCATGTTTGGAGCTCTGCTTTCAAACATGCACTACATTTGTTGGAATATATTTAGAAGAGAGCTGTTCGACTGATTGGATACCCAAAACTGAGCAGCAACCTTGATTCCTCGGAGCATCGAAGAACGGTGGGCGACTTGAGTCTATTCTACAAGTATTTTCATGAAAAGTGTCCGATGAGAGAGAGAGAGAACTTCATTCCTTTGGAATGATTTGCTCAGGAATGTGTTTCCAACCGAGTACAATTTACAGCGATTCAATATCAATATTTTCCTGCAGCACGTGTAAAAAAGGCTTTTCAATACAGTTACTAAAGTAGTACTAGCCATAAAAAATAATTTATTTTTTATATACGTATAGAATTTAACGAATGGCTTTACATGCAACTAAAGATAATTTGTCCGTTACCTTTCTTTATTACGTAAAAACTTGTTGGTTTGATCTTGATTGTAGTTAGTCAATTTTCCAATTTCCTTTTTGACTTTCATACAAGACATAATAGTTTTAACAAATAAAAACAGATTTACAGTTTGTATAATAGTCAGTGGTACTGTCCTAAATATAATATCAGCATAATTTCCATCCACTAAAAATAATAATGACAAAAATAACCATACTCATAAACTTATAACCTAAAAAATTATTTTACGGGGTTACCCGACAAGAGTTATTTCACCTACACAAAAATGCAAATTTAAAAAGAAAACATTTTATTCTTACTTTTTATCAAAAATTAATATTTTTCTATGAAAAATCCCTAAGAAATTAGTCAAATTCTTTGCTAGAAAATAGTCTACAAGAATCAAATATTGTGGTCAAATTTATTAAAACCGTCCAAGCAAAGCATTGGCACCAAAAATCTATCAAGCCGTTTTGTATAATAGATTGTCAAAATTTGACCTTTAAAAATAACTCGACTAGCTAAAACCTTACTACAACTTTGATTTTGATATTTGAAATAACACTTATAATCGGTTCTCTATTTTTACAGTTACTATTATTCATTAATAGAGATATTAGTACCCTATTCGCTTATAATAACAAAGGGTACTAGTCTTATTTTACTTATGTTATGTGTTTTGCTCTTGAATTTCGTAGCCACTGCCACTATAGGGTGTATGCTTCTTAAATGTTTCCAGATGATACCGGTATTTACGATTTGTCTCTTCAGCTACATTCTAATATGCCGCAAAATATGCATGTCCTAGTTCGGTGATTCAGAGATAGCGTCCCCGAACAGTCCTCTATCACTTTGAACGCCCGTACATTCAATGCAAGATATATATATATATATATATATATATATATATATATATATATATATATATATATATATATATATATATATATATATATATATATATATATATATATATATATATATATATATATATATATATATATATATATATATATATAGGTATATATATATATATATATATATATATATATATATATATATATATATATATATATATATATATAAGAAAGAGGAAGGACAGTAACAGGGCACCGGTAACAAACAATCGGAAGTTTAACTACTGGGAAGCCCTTATAAGCAGAAGAGATGAGCAATCAAAGATCTAAAGGCTCTAGTATCTGCTTTTTATTTTTGTTATCGAGCTTTCGCTGCCTAAAGGTACCTTCTTCTGGATTCTAAAAATGCAAACAAGGTTCAGAGAAATAAATAAAAAAATAAAATAATAACATTTCAAAAACGAACGTCTTAAGTTTAAGAGCTTAAGCAAAGACTGGTAAGAGAGGATTAGGCAGCGACAACAACGGCGGTGTGCCCCAAAGCTCTATATTGTCTCCTACTCTCTTTCTTTCCTACATTAACGATCTGCGACCAGGAATCCAATCCACATATTTGCAAATGACAGTACGCCTATTTCTTCATTCACTATGAACGCTCGAACATCTACTACTTATGCAAATATCAGCAGACAGCAGGAAGTCGTTCAACTTAACACAGATCTGAAAGAAATTCTATCTTGAGGTGAAAGTAACCAACTACAATTTAACGCTACAGAAACCCAGGTGACCCTGGCGGCAGTTTTTTCTAAAAAAGTTAACGTTGCTGAACCTGACATAGTTATATGGGGACACTCCATTCCTCTAGCAACGTCACTAAATTTGCTGGGCGGTAATTTGGGAGCAAATATGTCTTGACATGAATATGTTGCAAGCATAGTAAAAAGAGCTTCTCAAAAGCTGGGAATATTATTTCGAACTCGAAAGCTTTACACTTCACAACAACTGTTAATTCTGTACAAAGCTCATATTCGACAAACCATGAAATACTGCTCCCATTGAGTCTATTCTACAAGTAGTTTTATGGAAAATGTTCGATGGATATATCCCACTTAATTCCTCCCAAAGCGGCGCATCCTAGGAATACACGTCGCGCTAATAGTTTACATACGTATGAAGTTCAGCTTGTCACTCCTCGTACAACCTTTCTCGAGCATCTTTTTATATGAAGAACCTCATCCCTTTGGAATGATTTACCCAGGACTGTGTTTACCACCAGATTGTAAAACAATACAGTTGTAACAGAAATGCTTACAACACGTTCTCCAGGCGACTAACATATCAATCCAACGATTCGCAAAAGCTTCAAACCGAATAAAAATATTAAGGGAACTTACTAAACGATCTCATACTAGATATTAACGTAGTTGGTGGGAGATGTTAAACAAAAATGTAGCTTTGTTTTCAAAATAAAAATTTTTAAAATACATCAATTCAGTATTCATTTTTTTCTTTATTTTTCATGGATTTGTAATAGTAAATTAGACGATGTTGACATTTCCTTTTATTAGCATAGCATGCGTGCCACAGGGAGCTCTATAATGAGCTATAGGAGCGAAGCGTATGCAGAAAAAGCGATTCACATTGGTCTTGAATCGCTACAAATTGTATTCGATAAGAAATTTGGTTCTCTACATAAAAGAATTCTTGAAAAGGATAGCACGAGAAGTGATAAGCTGAACCTCATATGGACGTGAGACACTAGCGCTCTCGGAGTCACTAAGCAGGGTTCATTCGTTGAACATTTTCCATGAATGTATTTGTAGAATAAGCTCAAGTCGTCAACAGCTTTCTTATGAATAGAATCTAATAAATCTAGGGTATGTTTAGGAGCAGAGCCCCAAATGTGAAAGAAGTATTCCATCGTTGGTCGAATTTAAGGTTTGTACAGGATTAAAACCTGTGGAGCCTGCTAGTACAAAATTATATTCCCAGGTTTTGAGAACCTTTTTTTTGCTATGGATGCAATATGTTCGTGCCAAAGCATATTTACTCCCAAGTTAACGTCCAGCAACTCGAATGATGCTGCTAGAGAAATTGGGTGTCCCGACATAATTATGGAGGATTCCCTAGAGTTAATTTTTCTAGAAATAACTGCTGCCTAGATTTTTGTAGGATTAAATTCTATTTCTCCAAATATTTGCATAAGTAGTAGAAGACAATATCGCAAAAAATTAAAGAATTATATTTATACTATCTATTTATTCTTAAATAATTTACGACATTTTCAAAGCATAGTTGTTAAAAATATTTCAAGATTTCGAGGATAATTTAAAAGCTTGATAAAAATCAATCAATAAACAGAAAATATTAATTAATTGCGCATCCTGTTACATGCAAATTTCAGAATTATTAATTTTAGAGCATTTTAAATAAATGTATATCTGTCAGTAAGAACGGTTTCAGGGTTTAGTTACAAGCTAATCGTTCATCATTTGGCTGTATTACAAGATTTTACTAAAATAAATAAAAGTCGAAATAGATGTTTTATGTTTTTAATAAGATAATAACAATATATTCGAATTATCGTTTATTTGAGAAGACACAAGGAATAAAATTAAATGTAATTAATTGATTGGGTATCTAAGTATTAATTAATTTTATATACATTTGTCCGGAAACTTAATGTTTGACGTACAATTTTTTGTTTGAAAAATAGTTTTTTTGGGAGTAGATCTCGAAAAATGCAATTTTAAATACGCAGCAGCAAATAATGCGATGCGTTTGTCAATATTTCACGCATGACAGTTTTTATATTATACGAATTTACAAAAAAAATTGTATATTTTAAAAGCACTAGTGTTCTAGAAGGAGGCAAATCATTGAAACACTCGGTAAAGTCATTTGAAAAACTCGTCGCTTGAGTATTTAAACAGTTACTGTGATAATAATAATTACCAAGAAAGTATTAGAATATCGAACCAAAGTACTAGTTACATATAAAGACGCTCCAATAAACATATGTACTGAAATTCTGAAAAAACATCAAATAGGCCCTAACTTTAAAAGATAATAATAACCTGTAATGAATCATGTTTTTTTACATATAGTCCTGAAACTAAGCGCCAATCAATGTACTTGAGGGGTCTCAATATGTACCTTTAGCACCATTTTAGATAGTTTTACAGACTTTCAATTAAATTGGACTTACTAGGCACTGCTGCATTCGTCCGCTGCGAACTAAGTAGTGATATCAGTCTTTTTTTGTGTCGAAATGTATAATAAGCATCACATTATTGGCATTATTGTATAACATTGATACAAATAAACTTCTCACCTTGGAAGTGTGTATATTTTTAAAATTACTTAGTGGATATATATATATATATATATATATATATATATATATATATATATATATATATATATATATATATATATATATATATATATAAACTTGCGTGCATAGAAATCGGCCCATTGTAAACTTTTGACTTTAATTTTTTTTTTATTATTCATCAGAAAAAAAGAAATATGCTGTTTGAAAGACAATTTAATATGCTTTAATGTGAGTATAAATTTACGAAAACTTATTTCGACTTCCTATGTTTAACATAGTGAAATTAATGCATTAAGCAAATTAAGCTTTTTTATTATTAACATAAATAGGGTTATTGACAATTTAAAACTTAAAGCTTAATTTTTTAATAATGGGTATGACCTCCTCTTGCCCTAATAACATCTCTCATACGATTAGGCAAAGATCTAATCAAGTTTGCTATTGTTTCTTGAGGGATGTTAAACCACTCTTCTTCTACTGCAACAATAAGCTCTGCGATCGAGTTTGGGGTATGAAGTTTAGCTCGAATTCTTCGTTTTAACTCATCCCATAAATGTTCTATCGGATTTAGATCAGGACTGTATGCTGGCCACTCCATAACCCGAAAACCGACTTCTGCAATGTAATCTTGCACGATTCTTGCGGTGTGCGGCCTTGCATTGTCATGCATAAAGGTAAATTCGTCTCCAATGTAGTCGACGTAAGGTACCACATAAATTGCTAAAATCTCCTCGATATATCTAGCAGCCGTTAAACCTCTTCTTCCGTGAACACGGTCGCCCCTGCGAATGAACTCAGGGTCGGTTCGTGCTCCTATAGAAATTGCACCCCAGATCATACAGGAACCACCTCCATAAGCACTCCGCTCTTCAAAGCAGCAATCTGCAAATCGCTCTCTTGGTCTTCGGTACACTTTCGTTCTTCGGTCGCTACCATGGAGGCATATTCTGGTCTCATCTGAGAACAGAACAGATCCCCATTGTTCCAACGTCCAATTCAGATGATCCCGTGCAAAACGCAGGCGGGCTTGCCGATGAGCTGGAGTAAGTTTTGGACCAATCGCAGGTGTTTTAGGGGTCAGGTTATTTTCCTGCAGTCTTCGTCTTACTGTCCACTGACTAATAGCCACTCCTCGCACCTCACGGAGCTGTCGTTGCACTTGAACGGCATTAAGGTGACGATTTCTTAATGTTGTTGACACAATAAAGCGGTCATCACGAGCGATTGTAAATCGCCTTCTGCCTGTTCCAGGTCGCCTATGAAAGGATCCAGTCTCCTCATAACGTTTGCACACTCTTCGAACCGCTGCGCGTGTCATATTCAATTGTCTAGCAACAGCTCGCTGACTAAGTCCATTTTCGATTAAAGCAAAAACTTGGGCGGCTTTTTGTGGTGTAGTATGCATTAAACTAACACACTTAAACACTACTGAGATTATGAAAAACGAATTAATATGCAAATTTCAGTTGCAAACGGAATAATTTTAATATTTGACAAATTTGTTATTTTCGTTACAATCACCACATAAACACGTTTCATTTGTTTACCGGTTGCTACGCATATAAACGATAAGCCTTCTTGATAAATTTATACTCACATTAAATTGTCTTTCAAACAGCATATTTCTTTTTTTGATCTGATGAATAATTTAAAAAAAAAATATAGTTAAAGTCAAAAGTTTACAGTGGGCCGATTTCTATGCACGTTAGTGTATATATATATATATATATATATATATATATATATATATATATATATATATATATATATATATATATATATATATATATAGCTTACTAACTAACAGTGACTATTATGAATATAATATATGGATCTAAGCTTGGTCTCATTATTTTAACATGCTATCACCATCATTAAAAATAAAGTAACCGGTTAAGTGCAGGTTGGACTTGTGCAATTAGTGTTCCGTACGTTGATTGCCTTTCAAATACAAATTTTTTACGGAGATATAAAATGATCAATGTCTTAACCAAACACATCTCAAATTAGTCTTCAGCAAAGTTTTTTTCCGATCTTTACTGAAAACTGATGACCTTGAAATTTTTGTTTTTTATATATACGAGATAAATTATTAAAGGTAATGCACTCGTGATAATTTTAGTTCAATCTGCTCCCTGTGAAGAATATTCCAGAATTTGTTCATAATTTTTTGATCAGTACTTTTCGAGATAAGGGGAGAAGACAGCGATTTTTTGTGATTTTTTAAAAATACAAAAAAAAGTAAGTGCGAGTTTTTACAAGCTTTCGTTTGACACTGCACTCGATGATTTGGTAAAAAAAAAATTTTTTTCACTTCCGATTTCACACCCAAAAACTAACCCCGCAAGTTAAAATTTAACTTTCAAAACTACGCGGCTCTGATGAGGCCATCAGTTCCTCTATTAGTACCAAATTTCAACTTTTTATGTGTGACAGACAGACCGACACCGAAGTGATCTTATAAGTGTTCCGTACGGAACACCAAAAAACAACTTCTGTCTTTAAACGTGGTCAAAAAGGCTTCCTGATAGAAAATTGTTTCCATTCTTTATAAGAGTTCTTTGTTTACATACAATACCACTTTAAATTTTATTTTTCAGATTACAGTATTACGAGTATATATTTTTTTAAATTTGTTTAATATAATATTTGAATAATAATATTTGAAAATATTATATGTTGTATTATTAGTGCGGTAACATTTTCATAAAGCCATGAATATAATGAAGTAATTATATGTAATGACCTTGTGCATGCAATGAACCAGGAATCCTAAACTAACCTGAACATTTCGCAAATTAAGCTAGATAAAAAGATCTGTAAGCACGAGGGCCGCCTTTTAAGTTTTTACAAACGCCCACTAGATGGCGCTATTGAGATATGGCATTACCATTGTTGTAAAATTTGCCATTTGTTATTTTTAAAACAAGTGCAGCTCAGAAATTGGGCAAGTAGTTTGTTTACAGTGAGCGTTTAAAAAAAGTTTTGTGAACAAATAAAAATTTCACGTGATGACATTTTACGATACTCAACAACAACGTCTCGAAATGCTTCTTTCAACTTTTGGTAATAGATCACCATCAGAAAAGACTGATTAAAATTGGTTTGCAGAAATTCGTCATAGTCATGCTTTCGTCAGCGATGAATCTCTTGAAGGTCGACCAAAATTGGTTCTTGTTCCAAAAAAACATCGATGCTGTGCGCAACATGATTGAAAAAGATCGGCATGTGACTTACCGTGAGGCAGCATATCGAAGACAGTAGTATATTAGATTTTGCCTGAACATTTAGCTGTGCAAAAGGTCTGTTCCCGATGGATTCCGCATAATTTGACAGAAACTCAAAAACAGACTAGTGTCAATTGGTGTAAGGAAATGTTCAAAAAATTCGACCGAGGACATGCAAAATCCGTACACAACATCGTTACAGGAGACAAAAACTTGGATATATTCATAAAAGCCGGAAACTAAGCAACAATCAATTGTTTGGATGTTCCAACATGAACCGAATCCAACAAAAGTGGTTCGTTCGCGGAGCACTTCCAAGAAAACGTTCGCTTGTTTCTTTGATTATACTGGACATGTTACAACCATTGTTTTAGAGGATCGAAGAAGAGTTAATGTTGAATGATATATAACAATTTGTTTGCCAGAACTCATCGATAAAATCAGGGAAAACAACCAATAACGTCACATCACTCTTCAACATGACAATACCTGCTCTCACACAGCTCGTCAAACAATTCATTATTTGACGGAGAAAAACAACGGATTAATGTCTTATTGCCCGTATTCACCTGATTTATCGCCTAATGATTTCTTCTTATTCCAGAATGTCAAAAAAAAAATGGGTGGACAACGATTTTCATCACCTCAAGAAGCTGTTGAATCCTTCCAAAACCATGTTTTCGAGGTACCAACTTCAGAGTGGAAAAAATGTTTCGAGGACTGGTTCGAACGCATACAAAAGTGTATAAATCTTAAAGACTAATATTTTGAAAAACAATAAAAGAATTTGTGCCAAAAAAAAACAAAATTTTTTCATTGTTATTGTAAAAACTTAAAAGGTAGCCCTCGTACGTACATATAAGACTCCTTAGCTACCAGTTTGATTGTGATACATGTAAATATATAAGCTTTTTTTTTCTTGCCTTACCCTCAGACTAACATAAATTATCTATGACATCACTGAATATATTAGAAAAAGTATACTTACGCCTGTCTATGGCACATCTGTAGATTCCCATATTGATCTTAATTGGTTCAGGTAAAACATCCAGATAATAAAGGCACATAGGTATGCTTGTTAAAACTAAAGATAATCCCCAACCGTAAAGGGAATATATAAGAAACCTTTTTATGTTTTTCTTTTTGTGAGGCTCGTTCCGGATTCTTCCAGATCTGAAAATTGGAAAAATAATATATTGTTAGGGTAACGCAAGAAGGAAATTTTATAAACGATGAAAGATGTGCGATATAAGAGCCTTTATCTGAAAAATTATTTTTAAGTCCTTTGCTTTCATCCTTAGGATACTTAGGAAATACCGAGAAGTATTAGATTAGTAACAGTAAACCAGTAATGATCCGACAGTAAACTAATGGTAGTAGTATTAGTGATGATATTGGAAGTAACAGTAGTAATAATAGTACTACTTGGGTTACTTGAGAATTTAGGTAAATATTTAGGAGATGGCGCTACTATGTGTTTGGTAGCATAAAATAACCGGCAAGTAAACAAAATCATGTCAAATTGAACACCAAAGTCTTGCATTCTTTGTGATCTATAGACGTTGAAAATGACACCATACTTATGAACATAAAAATAGAAAATGCTTTATTTCGTACAGCCAGAAAACATTTTTATTTTAAGAAGTAGACGGCTACTCAGAATAAGGCGCATTTTAGTCAAATTCATAGCACCGTCGCTGAAGAAGGATAAGTGGTCGAACGAGAACCGAAGAGGAAATCCGCTCTACGAAAAAGATCATTGAAACAATTCTTTTGGAAGACGCCGAGTAAAATTAAGTGACATTGCTGAGGCTATACACATCTTATCTGAACAGGTCGTATATAACCATAGTTTGTGTGCGGTGAATGATGCGACTGTTGGCTAATTACTAAAAATGAACAGGACAAGAAATTTCATGATAGTATTTCGCAGTATTTAACCGCAATCTAAAGAATTTCATGCAGCGATTCGTTAACATTGAGGAAAAATGAATACCCCACTTAACCTGAGGTGAAGCAGCAGATAAAACAGTGGACAGCATATATGATGAAGTGCACATAAGATAGCAAGAGCGGTTTTGTTTACGAGAAAGGCAATGGTTACTGTTTGTAGTGTTCCATAAGGAACACTTATGGGATCACTTCAGTGTCCGTCCGTTCGTCTGTCTGTCTGTCTATCTTTGTATCACACCCGCTTTTCTCCGAAACTATTTAACGTAGAAAGTTGAAATTTGTCACGAAATAATAATAAAAAAACGTGACGGTCGCCTCTCTCGGAATGACAATGGCAAACCACCGGTTGTATCATGCCTAGTGAAGCCCTCTCACTTTGACCGTTCGGAACCGGCATTAAACTGTAGATCCTCTTTATCTGTAAAAACACTTAAAAAGACACCAACCACGGGCAAAGACGAGAGGGTCGCCTACGTCCGCATCGGATATAACACTTCAAGAAAAAGAAGAAATTCACGAGAATATGACATAACTTTACAGTTAGAGATATCTAAGTCGGTTATAAGCACCAAATTTTGTGTGGTGAGGTAATTTTTGAAAAACCTTACCAATGTATCACTAATTCTAAATGAACAAAGTTTCTTCAGAATGATCAGATAATCTATATGTTCAAATGGTTTGATACTCTTGAGACACTCCATATAATTTAACAATTTGACTATAATAAGTAAAATTTTATTAGGCATATATATTTTTAAAACCAACAGTTCCTTTTTAAAAACAAACAATTATATCACTCTAAAGTATAAACAAACTTCAATATGTTATTATGTTGATTTATGACTAATTAGACAGGCTACTTACCCAAATGTGTAATAAATGTCAAAACATAATAATTTCAACCAGAGGAAAGTGCTAAATCCTCCGTATAACTGCAGGAATCCTAAAAATTAAATAAACAATGGTTATTTGAAAAGCTTTTTGTTCGAACTATACAAAATAGAAAATATTTTAAAACATGTTAAGCGCAAAAAGCACAAGAAACATTGATTGTTTTATTTCCATTGTAAATTTGTGCGTTACTTCTGTAAACTTTTAGACAAAAAAGCACCATATTGTTTTGTTTACATTGAAACTTGTCAGTGAATCGTGCTTCGGAATTAAATATTCCCTGATGGTAAGGTGACAGTTAACCAACAACATTAACGCTACTTTTATTATAAGAGTAAACCATATTAGCAAAATCAGAATGAATTATTCATAGTAGATGTTAACGGATATATAAGATAGAATACGATCTAATACCATTTGTATCCCTATTACCCTAGCTATATCACTATACAGGAGTCTAGATACATAAAAAGTAGTATTTAGGGGTAGTTGGACGAGTATAGACGAAAAATGTTTTAAATCTTTTATCTCTGTATACATTTTAGATAACCAAATAAATTATAATGGTATAGTGCATTTTAATAGTATATAGATTTCATCAGAACTTGTGTTAATAAAGTATGGACATGTAAGTTTCTAAGGCCTTCAAACGAATTTTAAATTCTGTTGAGTAGCTGGCATACATATGTACTTACATACCTATATATATATATATATATATATATATATATATATATATATATATATATATATATATATATATATATATATATATATATATATACATATATATATATATATATATATATATATATATATATATATATATATATATATATATATATATATATATATATATATATATATAATAAACATTTTTATTTTTCAATTCCATAAATATTACAGAAAATTATTTAAAGAGACGGCGACATCTAACCAGAGCTACTCGTCTAACTATATTCTTTCAGTGACAGGTAGAGAGTGTGCTATATACGAGATTTTTCTTTATTAATAAATATAGAAAAAAGTGAATTTATAGGTAAATTCTGCATCCCTTGAAACCAAAAAATGATTTTGCTCTACCGATTATCATTTGTCATTTGGTGCGAAATTCGAATCCAAACTAAATCATTTTTTTCAGTTCATGCTTTTTTTTCGATTTAATTTGCGAAGTGTCTGTAATTTATTTAGCCATGTAATTTGGAAAGTTAAATTTTGACTTAAAAGGTTAGTTTTGGGGGGTGAAATCGAAAGTGAAAAAAAAAAAAATTTTACCATGTCATCGAGTGGGGTGTCAAATGAAAGCTTGTGAAAACGCGAGTTCAAAGATATATATAATGTAATACTTGAGCACACTTTTCTTTGTATTATTGTTAAAAAATTGCCAAAAATCGCTGTCCTGCCACTTATATTTGATCAAAAAATTTTGAAAAAATTCTGAATTATTCTTCACAGGGTGTAGATTGAACGAAAAATATGATCACCTTTAATAAAATTTATCTACTATATAAAAAAAACAAAAATTTCAAAATCTTCGGTTTTCAACAAAGATAGGAAACAAACCTAGTTGAAAACTCATTTGGGGTGTGTTTTATGAAGTCGTTGATAATTTTATATCTCCATAACAAATTTTTTTATTTTAAAGACAATCAACGTACGGAACACTAATTGCGCAAGTTCGACTTGCACTTGGTCGGTCATTTTTTTTTCTAAATTTAGTAATAAAGGAAAATTCCATATATTGTACACTTTTTACCTGTCACTGGATATATATATATATATATATATATATATATATATATATATATATATATATATATATATATATATATTATATACATATCAAAGTAGCTAATTCCAAATTAATAAACAAAAATAGCGAAACTTAATCAATCAACAACCAACTTCAAAGTTTCGACAAGATCCTAGAAAACTGATTATGCAATTTTATTCTCAATGCACAAATATTTATAAGGTAAAGCGCCCGAAAGTTAGTATAGTAATACGTAAATAGATAATCGAACCTTGGTCACTTTATTACTCCAATTATGCAAATAGTATGGTCTATGCTGGCAGAGTAGCGGGCATATGCTAATAATTAATAATTAAATGTTTTATCTATTTAACAATAACTTACCAAACGCACGACAAAGAGCAATATTGTCTTTCACTTCCTTTTGGTTAAAAGTACTGTAAATTAACAAAAAGCAAGTCGAAATCAAACATAAACAAAAACTGATCAATGTTTTACCAAAAAGCTTCTTAGTTTCTCCCAAAAATATGTAAAAAATAATAGTCAGCAAAAGAAATATGCTCGAGATTATCATAACATAACCATTTATAATATATTTATATTCTAATTGTTGTTCTGGATATTTCCTAGAATAAAAGTACTAAATTAACGTTTATTTTACAGTTGGAATATAAAGCATATTGTTATCAAATGTATGTCATATTATTATGATATCGTTAAGACATTCCAATAAAATCGAATTTTAACGTCATTATTATTCGAATTTTGTTAATTATAATTTTGATTTTATTTCTTTGATTAAGCAAATTGTAGGTTTATTGATAAAAAAATATATTTAATTATGAGTTATAGTAATGGGATCAGTTGGGTGTCCCATTTTCTCCGGAACTATTTGATAAATAAAGTTGAAATTTGGCACACATATAGAAATTAATAGTCCATTCAGAGCCGTGAAAATTAAATTTTGACTTAAGAGGGAACTTCAGCAGCTCACTTTTTAATCTTCGAAAACGAAGAGGAAGAATTATTTAAGGTGATATTTAACTCTTTTTGAATGTCCATAGGAGTAAAACCTTTTAAAACAAAGTCTTTTATAACAGCTCGCAGCTCAATTTTAGCTATTTGTTAGAAAATGTTAAAACCTGTTTGTTTACACAATTGCTACAAAAAGATAACTAAACACACGTGTTCAAAACTTCACAGCGCACAATCTAGTAGATGACACTTACAAATATCATAATAATTTGATCATCTTGGCGCCATATCTGTATCAGACCGAGAATTTTTGGAACGACCCTCGTACGTCCGTCCTGTCAACATTAGGGAATCAATCCAAATTTACAAATGCTCTAGTAACAGAAATACGGATGAAGATGTGCACTAATCGTGGAAATCGGTTATTCCACAGACTCGCGGTTTGGGTATAAATTGTTAGCCTGCGCTTCTCTTGGCTCATTCAGTGTTCTAATGACGAAGAGTAAAAATCGTTAAAAATATCTAGTGAAATCGTAAGCGAAACGTCGAGAAAACGCTCTAATTTCTCAAAGCGGTGAAAGCTTCCTTTTCGTGTTATTCTAGTAGCTTAAATTATTTAATTGTAATCAATATTTTCAAAGGATTATAACTTGCAACTCGGTTAAGCGACTTTAATCTGTCATAAAACATTTTATTCAGTAGATCTATATTTACTACACCAAATATAAAGAAATAGCGAAATTCGACTAAATTGTTAAACAAAACGTTATTTTAAAAATTTCTAAAGATTTTAAAGTGATTTTCGGAAAATTCATTTCTTGGTTTTATAAACACAGTCTATTGTATCAATCATAACAAACAAATCGACGACTGTTCATATTATCTACGCACTTGATTACTTTTAGCTATACTGTGAAATAACAATGTGCATACTTTGTTTAAAAATTACAAAAAATATTTATTTTCTTAAAACTGTGTATTTGAATCTTTATCAATAACTAATAAATAAATTTTACCTTCTGTAATTACTATTTAATAGCTAATACAAGAACCCTGAAAAGAAATGACATGAAATATTCGAGTTAACCTCTCTAACGCCCTTTTTCATCCTTTTAATCCCTTATAAGTTAATTTATGGTTAAAGTTTGCCAAAAATTAGGAAATATTCTCATGATATTGAAAATGTCCAAAATTTATCAATCCCAAATCCTTTCTTCAAGTGATATCGCTTAAAAATGATATGTTCCATTCCCCCTTCAAAAATTAAACGAGACTTGTCATGCTAACCCACCATGCTTTCGTAAACATACATCA
>CM032447.1:91560082-91627582 GCA_019049505.1 Pachyrhynchus sulphureomaculatus | reverse complement strand
TATGAGAGGTTTTAATCGTTTGGAACAAATCGTACAGATAATTATTTACAGTGAGCTATATAAGGGCTTAAAAAGGTGGGGACTGATCAATTTTGTATAGTTTCATTAAAACTATCATAATATTTTCTAACTGGGGGAGTAGACGCACTGCTTTTTTCAAATGGCCTTATATCTTCTTTTTAGGATTAGAGGAATCTTGACAATCATGTCATTTTTTATTTTTTCCAATTCCAATAAAATATTGGGCAAAAATAATTTAAAATTTTTTTACCAATAAAATTGGACGGTACAGGGAATAGGTCAGCCTTAACAAAAAAAATCAGTTGTAGTATTTTCTTCTAAAATAGGAATTATTCTATAATCAAACCAAGATGTTATAATTTTACAGAAATAGATAAAAATCTAACGATTGTCCATTGCTTCGGTGGTTACGGTCTTCAAAAATTAATGCAACTTGACCCCATTACTTGCTACAACTTTTTTTCATCTCTACTCATCTACAACATACCAATAAAATAATCAAAATAACTGTCTATGTACGATTTAGCCATAACAATGATTACCAAATTTAGAATTTTGTATGTGCACATAGGTAAAATATCACACATAACAACAGTGCGCTCCAGCAAAATACTTCCAAAATAATGCCCTAGTAGATGAGAAACAACCCGTGCAACTTATCATATGAAAAAAAATATGTACTGACGTCCAACGATACAAACATGTACAGCGCTTTATGACAAAACTTTATAACGAAAACAAAAACCAGTCAAGAGCAAGTTGGTCTTGCGCAATTAGGCCGCTCCCTGATTTGTAGGTGCGGTATCGTTTTTCTCGGGGTGCCTGATTTATGCGGGATGCGCGGGCGCGGAGCAACTCAGGTGGGCTTCATTGAAGTATAGGCGTTCGGCATGTTTTCGTTACCAAATCGGTACCGAGCACACCGAAAAAAACGATACCGCACCGACAAATCATGGAGCGACCTTAGTGTTCCGTACTGTAATTTCCTTTAAAATAAAAAATTTTTGTTACGGAAGTACAAAATGATCAGCGACTTCTCAAAACACCCCCCAAATAAGTTTTTAATAAAAGAATTAAGAGCCCAGATTACAAACATGTTTATTCGAATATTGACTCAGCAGGCTAAACAGACCAACCTGAATAAGATAAAAAGTTCCATGTGACATGTAAGATCTTAAGATCCAATGTGTATTTTCAAGGTTTTTCTTAGTAAATAATGTACACGTATAATATTTATAGCATCTTAGCTACCTACTAGCCAATAAATCAATCTAACTCAATCTAAAATCTAATATTAAAAATTTAAAACAAATATTTGTTTAATTATAAATAAATAAAATAAAATAAAATTATTTTGTCTCGGAACCTAATGCTTAAAGCAGTAGCTATCAGTCCCGGTTCAATTCACAACTTTTATAAACCTTCAGAATTTTGGCGGTCAAATAATTTTTTATGTACACACACATATATATATATATATATATATATATATATATATATATATATATATATATATATGTATATATTTATATATATATACATATATATATATATATATATATATATATATATATATATATATATATATATATATATATATATATATATATATATATATATATATATATATATATATATATATATATATATATATATATATATATATATATATATATATATATATATATATATTTATTTATTATATATATATATATACATATATATATATATATATATATATATATATATATATATATATATATATATGTATATATATATATATATATATATATTTATATATATATATATATATATATATATATATATATATATATATATATATATATATATATATACATATATATATATATATATATATATATATATATATATATATATATATATATATATATATATATCAGATAAATTATCTAACGTAATCCACACGTGATAATTTTCGCTCAACCTACACTTGTTGGAGACTATTCCAGAATTTTTGCAAAATTTTTGATAAGTACTTTTCGAGATAGGGTGGGTGGACAAAGGATTTTGCTCATTCTTTTTAAAATAATATACAGTAAAGGGTGCGTAAGTATTACATCATATATATTTTTGAACTCGTGCTTTCACAAGCTTTCATTTGACACCGCACTCTATAATCCTGGTAATTTTTTTTTCATTTCCGATTACACAAGGGATGGACAGCGATTTTTTAAAAATAATACAAAGGAAAGTGTGAGCACATATTACATTTTATATATTTTTAAACTCGTGTTTTTACAAGCTTTCATTTGACACCCCACTCGATGACCTGGTAATTTTTTTCACATCCGATTTCAAAAACTAACCCCTTAAGTCAAAATTTACCTTTCAAAACCACACGGATCTAATTGTGCAATCAGTTTCTATATTTGTGCCAAGTTTCAACGCTTTATGTCAAATAGTTTCGGAGAAAATCGGGTGTGACAGACAGACAGATATACAGACGGACGGACGGACGGACATCGAAATGATCCCATAAGTATTCATACGGAACTCTAAAAATGATCTGGGTCAATTAAACTTAAATAGGTTTAACCCTATTTTATAAATTTTGAAGCAAATACATTTAATTAGATAAATCAGTAATTTTTTTTTAAACTATAAAATCGTTCTACTATAATATTTAAAGTAAACAGACAAAAACAAATCTTGATCAGTTTTCTTTAAGTGTAATACCAGTAAAAATGATACAACACTGTAGTGAAAATGATTAATATAGAAAGAACAAAACAACAATTTATCTTTCCCATGATCATTTTTTATTAGAAGACCAATTATGTTTGAGTCTGTTTGTCATTAAACTACCGAGGGAAGTACCCTGGACGTTTTTGGGTCACCAGTATGTATCTTAAGGGATGACGGATATACAATAAATAACTATTAGGTGTTCCAAGGTTTGTGTACTTTTATATAATTCGACATAAAGTTTATCAATTACAAATTTCATATAAAAACTCAAGTTATTAAATAATTTATGAAATTAGCCGATACTTGCTAGAAATATATTTTCAAAAGTACTGTGTACCGTGAGATGACTTGCGACTAGTAAGCATTTACACGTGAAAAATTTTAAATATGTATTGCTAATATGATTTGATGAGGTATATATATGGAAAACTATAAGACAATAGAGTATCAGTAGTAAAAATTCAATCAAGGGTAATTGCTGACATTTAATTGTCCAATTAAATGGATAAATTTGATAAATAGTTTCATGTTTGGTAAGATTTTAGCAGGTATATTACAGAATTCAAAGGCGGAAGTTACAATCTGAATTTATTTTGTTTCAAAGTGTTCGTTCATTTATTTAGTACGACACTTAATTTTTAAAATAATACAAAAAATCATTGAAATGTCATTTGTACTCTATATAAAAAAGGCTATAGTGAGCGACAAGTCGCAAAAAACTCAGTATTTCAAATAAAGGAGTAAACAACACCCAACAAGTAATAAGGAAAAATGAACGCAGAAGAAGGTTTGCCGGCCCAAAGCCACTACAGTACGTGAAGATCAATTCATTACATGTATAAATAATATAGTCGCTTAACTACCCCTCAAATTGCCGCTGTTTTAATTGAAACTCCTGTATAACCACTCCAGACTATCCCTTTTAAGAGGGGATCACTATCTGCAGACATAAGAACATGTGATGTGTATCTGCCGTTAAAAAGAAACTAACAATCAACAAGCAAAATATAATATAGCTCAACTAACGAAAGGCCCCCTGCATTGTACCAGCTGTTAAGTATTGAGGTAGCAGCGTTATGATTTGGAGATATTTTGGTGGCAGTTTGGTAAAAATAAACGAGAACTTAATAGATACGGATTCTTGAAAATCTTGCAAGGGTACATCATGCCATCCATAAATATTATGGTCGTAATTTTGATCTTTCAACAATAACTTTCAGAACTATGTCCAGGGTATGTTTAAGAGAAAAAAGGAGAAAAGCTAATAGGTATAATTCAAAGGCCATCTTAATCCATTGATCTGTCTCTCATGGAACTAGTATTGGATGTCTTTCATCAAGCTCCGCAGAGCTTCGGGAATCCTCAAAAAATGAGTGAAAGTCGAACGTCGAGTATTTTAATAAATTAAGAAATGAGATACCGAACATTTGTGATGCATTAATTATAAATAAAATGGTAATTTTGACGAAAATAAAATTTTGTGTGAAGATTTTTTGAACAATATATTTATGACCGATTTTGTAAGCAACACCTTATTATAAAAATAAACAATTATTTTAAGATATTAGAAACTTTTTCATTTGGTATTTTTAGTTTTAAAAATTCATTACTGCCTGCATTCAAATTTAAGACGATATATATATATATATATATATATATATATATATATATATATATATATATATATATATATATATATATATATATATATATACATATATGTATATATATATATATATATATATATATATATATATATATATACATATACGTATATATATATATATATATATATATATATATATATATATATATATATATATATATATATATATATATATATATATATATATATATATATATATATATATATATATATATATATATATATATATATATATATATACATATACGTATATATATATATATATATATATATATATATATATATATATATATATATATATATATATATATATATATATATATATATATATGTATATACTCGTATATATATATATATATATATATATATATATATATATATATATATATATATGACTGATCGTTCATATAAAGTACTTTAGGTTAAGTGTTTTATTTGTTGTATGTAAAAATGTGTTTTTGACAATATTTAAAATAGATACCCCAATATAATGAACTACGTTCTAAGAGCACATTTTGAAGAAGACCTCTTTTGAAGGTCGAAATGTTAATAAATATATAACAAATCCAAGAATACGTAAAATAATATATATATATATATATATATATATATATATATATATATATATATATATATATATATATGTATATAAAGGGTGATTCATTTAGAGGTACTTTTTGTGATGGGGATTTAATTGCAGATTGCGCATGCGTCGTGTCAACCTAAGTGGCATTCCTGTTCAGTAGTGTTTGACAATTCATAATGGAAAGACTTAGCCTGGCACAGCGTCTACAAATTGTTCAACTTTATTACGAAAATGGGCGTTCTACGAGGAATGTGTATCGGGCGCTTAGAGCAACTTATGGTCCACATAATCGGCCTACCGAACGCACAATTCGCTCTACCATCAATAAGTTTGAGACCCAATTTTCATTATTGGATAATGCTCGACCGAATAGACCACATCCAGCACGTAGTGAAGAAAATATAGGGGCGGTAGCGGAGAGTGTACGCGAAGACCGTGAAGTGTCGATTTGTCGCCGTTCTCAACAGCTTGACCTGTCATATTCAACAACTTGGCGTATTTTACGTAAGGATCTTTCTTTAAAAGCATACAAAATTCAACTAGTGCAACAACTGAAGCCGACCGACCTTCCGAATCGTTTCCGTTTTAGTCGTTGGGCTCTTGACAAGCTTGCAGAAGATCCACTGTTTTCGAGAAAAATTGACTTGACTTTTTCCTTTGGGGTTATGTAAAGTCCAAAGTCTACATGGATAAGCCAGCTACAATTGAGGCATTGGAGGCCAATATTACTCGAGTCATTGGCCAAATACCACTCGAAATACTCACACGCGTCATTGAAAATTGGAACTTCAGAATGGACGTTGTTAACCGTAGTCGCGGACAACATTTGAAAGAAATTATCTTTAAGAAATAATTGTAAAGAATGGTTCTTTTATATGATAATAAAGATTATAAAATAAAATTGTTTTTATTCATTTTTTTTGTATTTAAAAAAAAGTACCTCTAAATGAATCACCCTTTATATATATATATATATATATATATATATATATATATATATATATATATATATATATATATATATATATATATATATATATATATATATTTGAAAAAGTGCACTGCGGCCTAAATAGAAACTACCCTTAAGAAAGTTCATGGGGACTCTACACCAGCTCTCAATACTATGTATTAGTGGATAAATGAATTTAAACGTGGCGGTATGAGCATTGCAGATGCTGAACGTTCAGAACACCTGATTGATATTTCTTCTGTATGTATGGTATCATGATGGAAGATCGTCGCACTAAACTTCGTGAGATTGCTAAAATGGTAGGCATCTCATATGAAGATGGTGCATGAAGTTCTCAAATGAAAAAGCTGCGAGCGCGATGAGTGTCGCGTTTGTTGACCCTTGACCAAAAACGCACAAGAAAGGACATTTAAAAATGGTGTTTGGAAAAGGTGCGGCGTTATCTGAAAGACTTCTGGCATCATCTTGAGATTGTAGACGAAACGTGAATCCCCATCACACTGCGGAGACAAAACAGCATTCAAAACAGGGTTGGTGAAAGTGAACGTCCACCAAGAGAGCGAAAACAGTCTCATCGGTAAAAGTAATGGAAACTGTTTCTTGAGACTCACAGGGTATCATTATAACTGACTATTTGGAAAAGGATAAAGTAGTGACTGGCTCTTATTACGCAATGTGATTAGACCGTTTGCATAGTCAGTTGAAGCAAAAGAGCCCAAGATTAGCGCACCAAGATAATGCACCTGCTCACACATCGGCCATTGTACGAGCTGGATTTCGAAAAAGTTCCCCGCTCACACTATTTCCCAGATATGGTCCCAAGTGAGTTTTTTTTTTCATTTCCTAACTCCAAAAATTTTCAAAAAATTTTTCGTCGAATGAAGAGGTTATCTAAGCTGTAAATAATATCATTCACAGTTCGAAACATTTTTTTTTGTCAGAGAATACAGAAATTGGAATATCACTGGATCATTTGTATTGAGCGCAATTGGAATTATGTTAAGAAATAAATTTTATTTTTGTAAAAAACGTTAATTATCTTGTTTTATACAAGACTTTTGAATCCACCCTCGTAAGCTAAGTAGGCTGTAGTTTAAACCTCCTTGTTTAAGTAAACGCCCTTGATTTCGAGTTAATTTACGAAATTTGAATTAGGGATAAAATGAAGTAATATAATCTTCTTTTTTTCTCTTTTTTTAGTCTAAAATTAAAAATTAATTTTCTGTCAACAGTAATAATGTAAAGGAACAGGTTACATGGAGGTCATAATTTTAAAGAAAGAAGAGAGAAGAAATATCTATATGAGTTTCTCTAAAAAACAAATATAAAATAAATCCTTGAGTTAGTGCCAATTTTTAAAATTTATCGCAAAAATTTTTTGTTTACATTGTTTATAATTGCATTGCACTGCATTTAAACTAGAGTAACTAAATTGGCCTCCGAGAACTTTCATAATAATAATATTTACAAGCGAGGCTTTTAAATATATATTAACCTGGATTTCAAAGTCTCGAATCGCTAGTGGCTAAAGTATACCTACGCCTCTGATTTTCTATTTCTTATCCCTAACAAAGCAAGTGATTAAGAACAAAAGTACTTTAATACCTAAAAAGTCGATGACCAAAGTTAACTCCATTTTTAGTAGCGTGTTCGATGCAGTAGGTTTCTTCTGTCGGTCCATAAATTTCATTTCCAATTTTTTCGCCGAAAAGGCGAAAAACGCCTTTAGAATCTAAATGAAATTCCCAGTCGATAGGTTGGAAATAAATCTTGCCTGTATACCCGTGAATTATGCCAAAATCGTCTGAAAATTAATAATTCGGTTTAGAATTTGATATTGAATAAAATATTTTATAATATATTAATGAGGAAGGGGGAGGGATTTTTTACAGTTTGCATCACAAAAATGACATATGTTAATAAAAAATTAGTATTCTCTCATTTAGAACCCTAGTTTAGAAATAAATTTTAATTGTATCATGTTTATGTTAAAAAGTCAATTACTAATTCAAAAAACTATTATTATATATCCAACTATAGTTAAATTAGTGCCACCTAAATGTGAATGGTCACGTTCTCGGTACTCTTCTAAGCGATCAGTGAAAATCAGTGATCACTATGCGGTACCTAGTTTCCGTAATTATTCCTAATTCTTGCCGGATATGTTCTCCTTAAATACTACTGTAAACCCGAATTTTAAGATATTCCCATCCAATGACAGCTACGTGGAGGCCAACTTAAGACTTTTTTTGGTAATCAATGGATTCGAAAAAAGTTTGGTATGAATGGTACAGATGTCTTTGAAGGGCTACGCTCTACGAGTATGCTACTAAAACAACGTGAACCTTAAAGTAAAAATGAAATAAGAAAAGCATTGTAACGAACTCCTATGAAAATTTGCGGTACTCGATAGATTGTGTATTGGAAGTCTTTGGAACTGATACTGGAATGCCGCCTCGTCTGAAGTCCATCTGCTTAGCAAATCATAACGAAAGAAATTTTTGCCGCGCAATAATCTCATAATTATTTTAAATTTGAACTTATTTATAGGACACACTAAACTAATTTAATTTACAGCCCATTTTTACTAGTTCTCCTTAAATTCCTAGCCTTCAGATATATTCATATGCCATTACGTAACTGTTTTTATTTCGAAACTGCGTCTTAAAATATAGGGTGTACGAAAAAGTTTGTTATAAATGGAAAACAATGTTATTTGCAACTTTTCTAAACTAGGTTTCGCTAAAATAAGTATTATTAAAAAAAACTTTTTTCGACTTGAAAAAATCCCTGAAAAATATATATACGATGTAAAGAAATAAAAAAAGTATTCTGACGTAACTAAAATGACCTTAAAAATGTAAATTAAAGGGCCTAATTACAATTTTTTTGTTGAAAGCATTCGTTTTTAAATAAATTAGCCTTAAAAATGCAAAAGATCACATAGAATGAAATTGGATAGTTCGATATTTGTTGTGCCTACATCGGACATATAAATGAGATAGAGCCAATTTTACTATGAGGTAATGCACAATCATCGCTCCTGATGAAGCTAACATGGTTAGAGAAACGCGGGTCTAGAACAAAAAAAAAGTGTTTGGAGTAGTGGTGACATATACTGAGTAGTGTCATTGTGCCAAAGATTCCACATTCCCAACTTAACATTGTCACGTTCTTGTTAACAATCGATCATACTGTTTGGTTGTTTTGTTTACCAGTGGCGGAGCGAAAAGAATATCTTCATTTTATCATTTCTTTAGGGTCGATTTTTTACTTTCTTAATGAGATCCGCTATTTAAGTCTTGCTACAAGGAGGTGCCAGTTCCAGTAGATGCAGCAATTTTCATAACATCCTATACATATATATATATATATATATATATATATATATATATATATATATATATATATATATATATATATATATATATATATATATATATATATATATATATATATAAACTATAATGTTTTGACTAATTCCGATATAAGAAAATTCAAGACTCTATCCATTTTATTTCTCTAATAATAACTTAATACACGCATACAGAGGGATCCAAACTCTAGACAGCACATTTTATAGAAATCTCAAGATCTTTATGCTTTTTACCATTGTCGTCACATTCTTAAAAAAAAATCTTTCCGAATATCTTTTATATATTTTTAATAAATTATAATTGCTACTTTTGTGCCTAGGATTGAGTATTAGAGTTTTAATATTAATAAATGGAAACCAGTATGTTACAGAATTAGTTGAACATAAATAAGATAGTGTGGAGATGTAGAGGCGGCCATAGCGTGGTGGTTGAGGTGTCTGCCTTCTATGCCGGAGACCCAAGTTCGAATCTCGGGTCAAAAAAAAAATGAATAAATTTTAAAAAAGTATATAAAAAAAAAATGACCGTCGCCTCTCCCGTGAAAGCAATGGCAAACCACCCATGCCTAGTTTAATGCAGATTCCGAACTGCCAAAGGGAAAGGGCTTTACCCTTTCCCTTTGACCGTTCGGAATCGGCATTAAACTGCAAGTCCCCTTTGTTTGTGGGAACACTTAAAAAGGCACCGACGACAAGCGAAGGCGATAGATCGCCTACATCCGTATCGAATATGACACTTCAAGAAGAAGAAAGAGATGTATTTTTATCAGAGATCTTCGTATGCGGTTTTTTTAATATGGATTAAATTACAAACTTTGTAATCAGCTTACAGATAATAATAATTTAAAAATATTTGTAATAAAGTGAAATCTTACTTTTTTCTCCGAAATCCGTCGCAATATGGATCCACTCTCTATCAACTTGCAAGCAATCATGATGGTTTATATGGCTAATATTCCACAAAATTCTACAGTTTTTTAATGCACTCATAAATGTGTCTTTAAAATTATACTATATTTTTTGTAAAAGCATTTAAGTCGTGACAAAGCCAACTCTCAGTTGTTGCAAGTCGAGCTATTACGCCAAAAAATTTATTGATATTGTCCCTCACGCCCCCCGCCCACATCGTTCAAGGTAAGACATAGCTTTAATTAAAACCAAGAAACGTTGATCAGCATTTATTAATCAATATAATAAATATATTGAAAACCCCATTAAATTTATTACTAGATTTAACAAATGTTTATAAATAATTTATGTTACTTTCAATTACTCCCCAGTTTTTTTTGGTATTGTAGGTTTTCTTGGAATACAATTAATATAAGAAAAATTATTACTCTTTTCACGCAATCAAGCTTCTAGAAATGTTATGGTAACAATAAAAGTTTTTCTTTCTTTTTTTACACTTATGTTCTTGCCTCTATTCTTGTATCCTAATGTTGTTTCACCAATTTTGATTGTGTTTATTACTCCGCCGCCTTTCTAACAAGCTTCTTATCTAGTCAGTTAGAGTTTTTCGAATTGATTTTAAGAAAATAGAAAATATTTACGTGTTTTTGTTGTGTTAGTTACCTAAATATAATGTCAGGATCAGAATATAAATTTTTACCTTCGAGAACAATAAGTTATAGACGCATGTAAGACGAAGTGTTTAAGGTGGACTAAATTAACTTATTAAAGTTACTTGACCTTAAGAATTGATTTCCGGTACTCTTTTGGTTCAACTGAGGGTAATAATTTTGTGAATCAGTCGCTCATACTTCTAACGGTATTACTTTGTTTCTGCCTGTATTTGTTTTATGTTAAAATTACAAGATTGATGCATTACTTGATATTTTTAACAGCCATTTTTTCAAAAACTGTAAAAGAGGACAATTATATAACATTCGTAATGTTGATTCCATTTTCAGCTAAATTGGAAGCGATAGTCAGTTGTATTTACGGTCAAATTCTGAATTTATTTGAACCATAGCAGTTTGTAAAATTTGAACTTTTTATGTTATAATAAGAGCTTGGTTAATAATCTCGGGGTCACCAACTTATGGTGATAAAGCTCCATAAAGCATTTTACATTATTTATGTTAAGAAGTTGTGAAAAGTGCTACAGGAAACAAATATTAGCTTCACCTTAAGAATTGATATGACAGATCAGCAACAAAAACAAAATGGACCACAGAATGTCACGGCGATGATTTCTAGTAAATTAGGATTTTAAGCAAATAGAATGCTGTATACGCTTTAAAATATATATTGCAAAAGACCGAAATCTATGGAAGGAAATGTAAGGGCATATGCACTGAGTTAGATAAAAAAAATGTTTACGTACTGTCCACTTCACCGATGACCAAGTCATTATCATAACCAATTGAATGTATGACGTGACACTAGTAACACAGTAGGAATACCAAAAGCGGAGACTAGAACTTGAACACTCAAAAAACAAAGTATTTACCTATAGGGGCAGATTCAACAAACACATGGTTAGAGATAGAGGAGATCATAACTTTCTAATTACTTACTCAATCACACAGGGACAATAATAAAAAAAATAGTACAAGAAAGTAAAAAAATTAACTGCATAAATAAACTGCTTTGAAGCTATGAGATTGGAATGACACAAAAATATAACGTCCGGCCCAGTCGTCAGAGGCAAATTTTGACGAAAAGCTCTAATTAAATATTGACAGGCTACATTTTGGCATACAGGTAGTTTTTTGAACGTAGAATACAATAAAAAAAAAGTTTGCTGCTCTAAAATATACGCTAAACCTACAAAATCGAAAATAAAATGAAAAATTCAGTTTTTCGTAAATATCTCTAAAAATAAATAACCGGTCAAGTGCAAGTTGAACTTGCGCAATTAGTGTTCCCTACGTTGATTGTTTCTGAAATAAAAATCTTTGTTACGGAGGTATAAAAGGATCAGCGGACTTTACAAAAAACACCCCAAATGGGTTTTCAACAAGGTGTGTTTCTGATTTTTACTGAAAACTGATGACCGTGAAATTTTGTTTTTTTTATAGCAGATAAATTATTAAAGGTAATGTACTCGTAACAATTTTTGATTAATCTACACCCCTTGGAGAATATTCCAGAATTTTTTCAAAAGTTTTTGGTCAGTACTTTTCGAGATATAGAGGAGGACAGCGATTTTGCGCGATTTTTTCAAGATACATATTCGGTTTTTCGCAAATACCTCTAAAAATAAATAACCGGTCAAGTGCAAGTTGAACTTGCGCAATTAGTGTTCATTACGATGATTGTTTCTGAAATAAAAAAAATTTGTTACGGAGGTATAAAAGGATCAGTGACTTCACAAAAACACACCCCAAATAAATTTTCAACAAGGTTTGTTTCTGATTTTTACTGAAAACTGATGACCGTAAAATTTTGTTTTTTTTTATATACCAGATAAATTATTAAAGGTATTACACTCGTCATAATTTTCGATTAATCTACACCCCGTGGAGAATATTTCAGAATTTTTTCAAAAGTTTTTGATCGGTACTTTTCGAAATATAGGGGGACAGCGATTTTTTCGATTTTTTCAAAATAATACAAAGAAAAGTATACACAAGTATTACATTATATATATTTTTGAACTCGTGTTTTTACAAGCTACTACACACCTAGTTAATTTTTTTTTCACTTTCGATTTCACCCCCCAAAACTAATCTCTTAAGTCATAATTTAACTTTACAAACTGCACAGTTCTGATGAGGCCACCAATTCCTATACTAGTACCAAATTTCAACTTTCTATGTCAAATAGTTTCGGAGACAATCGGGTGTGACAGACAGACAGACAGACTGACGACAGACACCGAAGTGATCTTATAAGTGTTCCATACGGAACACTAAAAAGATATCGGAAAACTAATAGCACCACGTGAAAGAACAAGAAATTTTACAAAAAATAGTATATAGATTATTTTTTTTTAGTTCTACCGTAATTTTAAAAAATATATTTAAAATAAAATGGCTGGTTTAACCCCTTCAGTTGTAGTGGTAATCATGCTTTCAACCTCATTTATGATTAAATTAACGTTTCTGTATACTGTTAAATATTTTGAAATTGGTCATTAAGGGGTTTCTCGGGGAATCCCCTGAGAAATTTAAAAAATTCAAAATGGTGGATCCAATATGACGGCCAGAGGGTACGTAATTCATTTAGTTTCTTGAAGTATTTTAGAATTATTGTGCTTTCAAGAACTGTTTTCTTTGTACCTGGATGTTTAGATGAAATGTAAATAATTTATTTTAAAGCTTAGACTTTTATTTTCCATTTTCTACCTTTAAATTTTTTTTTTTTTATTTTAAGTTCTATGATTAATAATAAGCAAAAAATATGTTTATCATGAACAAGCAACATTATAAAAAAAAAGTTTTTTTAAGTTTTTAATGATTTTCTAATATCAAGTATACTTTTAACTGTAATTAAAAGAAAAAATATCCGACTTTTTTTGACCATTTCGCACTGCTTTGAACGTAAAATTGCCGGCGGCGAACTACAGCAGGCAATTTTTCATATTTTAAAACTCAATTTTTAAATAACACAGACAATATGAGTATTTTTAATTATTCTTATATCGAAACTTAAGGTATAATAATGATATATGCACAAGGATTTTTTCAATACTATATTTTATGAAATATTTGTTCTGTATGCCCGTTAAAATCATGCAGACAAAAATTTTGTTTTGAGTTTTACAAATTATAATGCAACAACTGAAATAAAAACTATTAATATCACCGGAAATCTGAAAATCTCCTATTTAAAAAGCTATCTTTTAATTTTTTTTACACTCTGAAAACAAGTAATATCGATTAACCTTCGAGCGGTTCGCGTAACCTGTTTGGCGCGCTACACTTTTTGAGTCAGCTATCCAAATTTTCAATAAATTGTCACGCTAATAAAAAAAAAGTCTATATACTATTTTTTTGTAAAATTTCCCCTTCTTTCATGTAGTGCTGTTAGTTTATCGATATCTTTTCCATTTTTCGGTTTATTACCAAAAAATCGAATTTTTTATTTTATTTTTGATTTTGTGGGCTTAGCATACATCAAACTTTAGTAAATTTTATCGTATTCTACGTCCAAAAAACTACCTGTATACATTTAATAAGAGCTCAGAACCCCTGGCAACTGGGCTATAATTAAAAGTATCCTAATTTATGGTGCAGAGGCAGGATAAAAAAAAAGATAGAAGAAAACTGATGTCGACGGTTATGGATGTGTTCAGGCGATCTCTGGGAAAATCTAGAAAATACAGAATTCGAAATGAAGATGTGCTACTACGAATGGGAGAGAGAGATAATTCTATTTTATGGATCGACTGTTTTCTACTTGACGTCACTGACACTGTTGCTTAACAGTGTCAGAACGATTATTTAAATTTAATTACAAAAAATAACCAAAATAATTTTGCACCAAATCGATGAAATATATCCAGAATACAGAATAAATTAAGATTTCATACTATACATGAACGTGAAGTAATTATTAAACCTATTATAACTTCTAATAAATCTAATCTGGAACATTAAGAAGTAACTTCCTACACTTTTAACATAAATAAGTATTTTAATATATTAATCATGCAGCATGCTTAAAATAGGGTAGCACTTTCCGTTAGACGTTTTATGTGCTATACCCAGAGTTTATGAAAGTTAAAAGATTTTGTAAATTTAGCTTGAAAAGATAAGACTTGCATTAGAATTTGACTCTCAATATAGAAAAATATATAAAAAGATATAAAACGTGAAATAAATTATTCTGGCCATTTCGCAGTACACAGAAAGTAATAAATAAAAGTTTGTGTGTATTTCTCTATTTTATATCCCTGGTTTTACCTTGTACGTATATGGTTATTACCATTTACTTGTGACTCAAATAATCTATCCAATGACTTCCAATTTAGAGGAAAATTGTATTTTCGGCCCCAGTTCGAAAAATATTGGTTACCAACGAAAATAATTTAGGAAGTAATAATTTTCCATATAACTTCACAAAATAAAATAATAGCTAAAATATGACAGAATATCTTTATAGAAAAATAAACAACAAAGGCATAGCAATTTTAGAGAAGAATATCAATCCATTTTAACCGGAATTCAATTCATATTTTTATGAATATTGTATAAACAAGGATTGTAAAAACGAAAGCATATCTCAATAATCAATAACGGCATTACTTACGGTTACTGTATGGTAATATTGTACATTTTTTACCGATTTTTAGCAATAGCAGTGGATAATTAAGCTAAAATCTCTGTCCTGTGATCTTTATTTTATTTTCAGACATGTTTAGAGTATACTCTCAGTCAATACTAAAGTAACCTAAACATTTATGTAAAATGTAAAAAATGTAATTATTTATAATTTTTTGCCAATTTCAAACAATAAAGTTTAAGCAGTTCCTTAGGCTTTGAAGCAATGGTACCTGGTGCTAAGTTGTTGTCGCTAAGAATATTAAATTTTGCTTGTAGTTAAACATATGGAGCTCCTCTCATATTTTTTTTACTATAAGTACATATATTTACACAGTACATATATTCACAGTACACTGTACAGTACGTAGTGACGGTGACCTAGTTTTTTCAGGCGTTTCTTCAAATTATCTTTTTCTTTTACATGCAATATAGGCTTTGATCCTGAGTTAAATTAAATAATATTCTACCAGGTGTACAAGTATGAAATGCGGATTTTTTTTCTAAAAAAAACATGTTCAATTTGGAAGAATGATAAAAAGTGCTTTATTCAAAGTATGCTCCATCGCTTGTTATACATTTTTCCCATCTTTCGGGCAAATTGTAAATACTACGCCAGTAAAAATCTTCCCCTTTTGCTGCAAACCATTCACCGCAAAGCGCTGCTCAGCAAGTGCGTGACCCATCGATGCAAAGAAGTGGTAATCGGAAGGAGCCAAGTCTGGTGAGTAAGCCGCATGAGGTAGATCTTCCCAGCTGAGTGCTTCCAACGTGTCGCGAACTGGTTTCGCCGTATGTGATGGAGCATTGTCATGAAGACAAATGACTTTGTGTTGCCCCTTTCGGTATTCTGGCCTTTTTTCAAGCTCATAATAGACCACGCTCCTCTGGTCCCACCAAACACAGAACATCGTCTTTCTACCAAAGCGATTCGGTCTTGCGGTCGATGTGGATAGTGCGCCTGGGTCTACCCATGATTTTTTGCGCTTGGGATTCTCAAAATAAATCCACTTTTCAGCCCCTGTAACTATACGATGCAAAAACGACTTCCTTTTCTACCGAGCGAGCAAAATGTCACACGTGTTTTTGCGCTTTTCCATTTACCTGTCGTTCAATTCATGCGGTACCGGTCTTCTGAATCTTTCCCATCTCTCGTAGCCGATTGGAAACAGCTTGTTGACTAACGCCCAATTGCTCGGCAAGTTGTTTTTGTGTTTGCGAATCATCTTCGTCCAACAATGCTTGCAATTCCATATCTTCGTATTTTTTTGGCGATTTTCCACGTTCCGTGTCTGCAACATCGAAGTCACCACTTTTGAAACGCCGAAACCATCGTTCACACGTATCTTGCGATGGAGCATGTTCACCATAAGCTTCTCGAAGTAATCGGTATGATTCAACAGCAGTTTTCTTCAAATGAAAACAAAAAATTAATGCTGTCCGCGAATGCTCTTTGTTGGATATAAATTTCGACATATTGAATACAACAACACAACACTATGCACACACTTTTCCAATTTATCACTTGATGACAGAACAAAATGGAGCAGAGTCAAATCTTTACAGCACAAACTGCATTGGTGCACCATCTGTTGTCTGAAATCCGCATTTGATACTTGTACACCTGGTATTTAGAATAACATGCAGTTTATGTCGTGGTCTTTATAAACCTTTTATTCTCCAAACGAAATAAGTTTCGCTTATCTTTGAAGTAGATACAAAATAATGTAAATTGATTACAAAATTTCAAATGAAAATTAACACCTTCCGTCGTCTAGCCGAACAAGATAGACAAATGACTAAATTGTGATTTTCTTTAAATGCCCTGCTGCTGTATTAAATGTAATATTCTTAGCGCCGGCAAAATAGTGAGCCAGCCATACTGTTTCCATGAAGAATATTTTTTTAATAAAAAATTGATCCAAAATTTTTGCTTTTCTGGATCGGTACACGAAAATATATTGTTAATTCTCTATTGGTCGCTAAACTTATTTTTTTATCTTACAATTATTTGAGAATAACAACCTTACCCTAAAAAGCTTAGTTGCTCAGACTTCATAATTACACTGGTCGACGAAATTTCGTAACAAGAAAACTGCTTGCTAATTATAAATTCATATTTATTTTGATTTGTTCGGATGTTGTTTTTGTGTTACAGTTACTACCAATCTATCTGGCTATCCTGTCTTTTATTGAATTATTGTGACTTCGTTACTTGTGAAACAGTTGTGTTTTATTAGTGTTCCGTACGGAACACTTATAAGATCACTTCGGTGTCTGTCTGTCTATCTGTCTGTACATCTGTCTATCTGTCCGTCTGTCTGTCTGTTTGTACGTTACACCCGATTTTCTCCGAAACTACGGAATACATAGAAAGTTGAAATTTGGCACTAATCGTCATCATTGATAGCCTTATCAGAGCAGTGTAGTTTTAAAAGTTAAATTTTGACTTAAGTGGTTAGTTTTGAGGGCGATATCGAAAGTAAAAAAAAAAATTATCAGTTCATCGAGTGGAGTGTCAAGTGAAAGGTTGTAAAAACACGAGTATATATAATGTAATACTTTCGCTGATCAAAAAATTTTGAAAAAATTCTAGAATATTCTCCACAGGGTGTAGATTGAACGAAAATTATCACGAGTGCATTACATTTAATAACACAGCCACACAAGGAAATTTCATTACCACGAACCAAAATAAATGGATGTAGTGTATTTTTCGACGCTGAATTCGAATCTGTAGTAAAAACAAAATGTCATTTTTTTTTTGCCAGAAACATCCCTTGAAATGGGGTAAAACTGTAATAATAATGTGTGATATATGGTAGATATTTTATAGTCTAGAGAAGAGAATATGCATTCGAATCACAGCAAGATGTTTCTATTAATTAAGCCATAACCCACCCTTATAAGGGGTGAAAAATATCTCTAAAACTCAAATAACGCACGAGTGTACAAATTCTTGTAGCTCTTAAAAGACAAAATATATGAATCTGGTGTGACAACCAGGGTTGAGACTATAGGGTGTAAAAACCACCCCCTCCTACGTCACTAGCGACGAAAAAAGGTCAGGCTTTTGTAGTTTTAGGCAGGGTGAACAAATACGGATTAGATTCGTTTGAACCACCGATACATGACTATCAACTACCCTTAGAGGGTGGTAGAAACTACCCCTACACTCTAATGATTCACATGGTTGTTATTACAATTAGGAAATGATCAAGTACTTTTAACTCATTGTGTCAAACATTCAAGACAACTAGATCATCTTCCTAATAAAATCGAAAATCATCCCTAGTAGGGGGAAACTACCCCGTGGGATTGATGGATCTTGGAAGTTGTAGCATCTGAGAAAAAAAATAAGCTTTCGTAGTCTCAGGCAGGATAGACAAATACAGTAGTTTATAGTCGTGCATCGGTGGTTCAAGTGAATCTACTCCATATGTGTTCACCCTGCCTAAAACTACAAAAGCCTTAACTTTTTTCGTCGTTATTGAAACTTATAAGGTACCTCCGTAAGTGTGGGTGATTGTTACACCCTATAGGCTCGAGTCTCAACCCTTTAAGGATAATGTCTGATTGTCACACCAGATTCAGATATTTTTTCCTAAGAGCTACAAAAATTTGTCCTTTCTCCATATTATTTAAACTAACGTGTGTTATTTGAGTTTTAGAGGTACTTTTCACCCTCTGTAACGGTTGATTTGGTTTAATTAATAGAAACGGCTTGCTATGGTTTGAATGCATATTTTTTTCTCTAGACTATAAAATATCCACCATTTATCATACTTCATTAAAAGGCATTAGGTTATTACTATAGTTTTACCCCATTTGAAGGGATATTTTTGGATAAAAAAAAATGACACCATAAATCTTTTTTTTCAACTACGAATTCGAATTCAGCGTCGAAAAACACCCTAGATCCATGTGGCTGTGTAATTTATCTGGTATATAAAAAAAAAAAAATTTCAAGGTAAGCAGTTTTCAGTAAAGATCAGAAAAAAACTCATTTTGGGTGTGTTGTGTCATTGATCATTTTATACCTCCGTAACAACAGCTTTTATTTTAAAAGCAATCAACGTACGGAACACTAATTGCGCAAGTTCGACTTGCACTAGGCCGGTTTTTTTATTATCAAGATTTAGTGATTCTAAAGTATGTCTATAAAGTTTAATGACCCTGTCAGGTTTTATTATATTTGTGAGAAACTAACTTTTAAAAGTCAACAAAAAAATTTCACACGATTAGTGAAAAATTTAAGTCAAAGTTGGATTTGATGTGAGCCAACAAAATAATAGATTCCTCACATCTGTTGCATAACCTATGTGGCCTTCTTACTGGGTAGACAAAAATGTCTTGATATATCGATATATGCCTTTCGGAATTCCCATGACTTGGATGGAAGCGAGCGACCGATCATCATCAGATTGTTATTTTTGCCTAGCCAATACAAGAGAAATCACTGTTAAGACTAAAAGCAAAGTTACGTATGCGCACCTACTGTCTGAAAACAAAAAGATTCCTAATAGCGAAGAACTGCCTGTAGCAGAACCACCTCAAACCTCTGATTCAAGTGTTGAATCCATCCAAGTAGATAACGTTGCGGTTGATCCTGAATTTCAAGCAACTTCTTCATCAAACGAGCCACATTTACTAATACATGATTTAGTAGGCGACTTAGGTTTGTCAATACAACAGGCAGAACTTCTAGGATCTCGATTGAAAGGTTGGAATTTGTTGCAACCAAAAACAAGAATATGTTACTTTTGGCATCGTGACGAAACGCTAAAAACTTTCTCCTCCCAGGAGACTGATCTAGTTTTTTGTAATGACATTAATACCATAATGATTATTGGGCCTGAAATACAATTCAAAAGACTGGAGTTTATTTATTGACTGGTCAGTGTTAGTTTGAAGGCTGTACGTTTACATAACGGAAATAAACTTCCCATCATACCAATAGCTCATGCTGCCGACATGAAAGAGTCCTATGAAAACTTGAGATTTCTTTTGAAAAAGTATCAATATGATTCATATATTCAATATAAATGGAAGATTTGTGGAGATTTAAAAGTCGTTGCTTTTAGGGTTACAGCTTGGGTATACAAAATACTGCTGTTTTATTTATGAATAGTATGGTAGAGACATGAAAAATCACTATGTGGCCCAAAAGAGAATCCCTTATTCCGGGTAAGAAGAATGTCAAGTATACTCCCTTAGTGAAACCTAATGATGTATTTTTACCACCTTTACACATCAGACTTGGACTTATAAAACATTTTGTGAAGGCAATCGGTCGAGATGGTGCTGGATTTTTATATTTCAAAGAAAAATTTCGGAAAATCAGTGACGCTACTATCAGGGAGGAAACATTTGTAGGTCCTCAAATAAGGCAATTAATCAGAGACGAAATTTTAATGAAAAACTAAACCGTCTTGAACAATCTGGTTGGACATCTTTCAAAAATGTTACCTCGAATTTTTTGGAAGATCACCGATCAGAAAACTACAAAAGCTTAGTCGAAGATCTCTTAATTGCTTATAAGTCTTTGGTATATAACATAAAAATATATTTTTTACATTCTCACTTGGACTTTTTTCCTGCAAATTTGGGAGCCATCAGCGATGAGCATGAAGAGAGATTCGACCAGAAGATTTTAGCAATTCAAAAACGATACAAGGGCAAGTAAAATCCAAGTATGTTAGCGGATTATTACTGGACACCAAAGGTTGATTATATATACCATTATTTTCATGAATTAATTTTTTTTTTCAAGAATAAAAATTTTGTGTTGCAAGAAAACTATTCGTATGTGAATTTATTTGATATTATTTCTTTCTTAAATAACCTTGTCTCTAATAGAATCAGGATTAAGTGTTTATGTTATAACAGAAGTTCGATTTTGTTGACCAGTGTAATATACCAACTGAGACAATTTTAAAACGAGTCACCAACAGATATGAAATTCAAACATGTGTTTTTAGATGAAGTACTTTGGAATTTTTAATTGAGAAAGAAATCTGAAAATGTTGTCTATTCCAGTGTTTTGTATATTATTTTTTAAACTAAAATATTATGTTGCCTACGAACAAATTACGTAATGACTCACTTGACTGCTACTCAATTAGCTTTGTAATTATTTGTTAATAACATTTTTTATTTTAAAAATTTTAAAAAAGTTGATATGTTTTGAAATTGTTTGAAATTTATTTACGTTTAGAATATATGATAAACTCGGTACACACTATGACTCCGCTCACATTTACATTTTGCATTACTATAGACGGGATATAACTTAAAAATTTTCACTGGATTCAGCGTTTCAAAAGTTAAATTTCTGATTTATTGTAACTTATTTCTTTTGTTGTTTTTAACAGTAATTTAGGTTTTACGACATTATCTTCAAATGTTATCCTTATGTCTAATATTAAAAAATCAGTCAAGTGCAAGTTGGACTTGCGCAATTAATGTTCCGTACTGTGATTTTCTTTAAAATAAAAGTTTTTGTACCGGAGGTTTAAAATAATCAGTGACTTCATAAAATACATCCCAAATAAGTTTTCAATAAAGGAATTAAGAGCTCAGATTACAAACATGTCTAGTAAAATACTGACTCAGCAAGCAAATCAGATCAACCAGAATAAGACAAAAAGTTCCTAACATGAATATATATCTTAAGATCCAATATGTATTTTCACGTTTTTTCTTAGATATAATGTATAATAGTTGAAGCATCTTAGCGAACTAATAGCCAATAAATCAATCTAACTCACCTAGTGGCAAAAATTTAAAACAAATATTTATTACCCAAATATTTGTTTAACAACAAAAAACAAATAAAATTATTTTAACACGTAGGCTGAAAAGTTTTTGGTCTGATACTTAGATATCGCCCTTTCCATATTATTTTTAGGAAATACCAACTTTCAAAAGATACGTGTCAAAATGTCATGATATTTCGACGATTAGTTTTCAAGTTACAGTGGTTTTAGTGACGCTACTTTTGATATTTTCAAAACAATGGGAAAAATCACAAACACTGTTTTTAATGGGAAAAAATACCGTGCAAGCAAAGCAATGGTTTGATAAGTGCTACGGGGTTCTGCCCCTGGAAAATCACTCACTATTTACTGGTATGCTGTATTTAAACGCGGTCGTACAGATACAAATGATGCTGAATGCTCTGGACGCCAAAATGGCACCGGAAAACATAAAAAAATCCACAAAATTGTTTTGGATGACCGTAAAGTGAAATTGCGTGAGATAGCTGACACCCTAAAGATAACAAAAGTATTGGTCATATATTGCTTGAATATTTGGGCATGAGAAAGCTCTGTTCGAAATGGGTACCGCGTTTGCTCACAGTGGACCAAAAACAACAACGTGTTGGTGATTCTGAGCGCGCTGTTTGGACCTTTAAGAGCAATAAAAAGCATTTTTTTATGCAATATGTGACAATGGATGAAACACAGATCCACCACTACACACCGAAATCAAATCGGTAGTCAGTTGTGTGGACAGCAGCCGGTGAAAGTCACCGGACGCAACCAAAGACACAACAGTCGGCTGGGAAGGTTTTGGCCTCTGTATTTTGTGTGCACATGGAATAATTTTCATCGACTATGCATAAATAGCAAAGAAACGTCCCAAATGAACAAGAAAAAAGTGCTCTTTCATCAAGACAATGCACCGTATCACAAGTCAATCGTTACCATGACAAAACTGCATGAATGGAAGTTCGAATTGCTTCCTCATCCACCGTATTCTCCAGATTTGGCCCCAGCGACTATTATTTATTCTCAAACCTCAAAAAAATGCTCGTGGGAAAAAGATTTGGCTCCAATGAGGAAGTAATCGCCGAAACTGAGGCCTATTTTGAAGGCAAAGTCAAATACTTCTACAAGAAACGTATAGAAATGTTAGAAAAGCGTTGGACTGATTGTATCGCTCTTGAAGTAGACCATATTGATGAATAAAGTCGAATTTTGCTAAAAAAAGTGTGTTTTAAGTAACTAGACCAACAACTTTTCAGCCTACGTATTATCTCAATAGAGGAGCGACCCACGAGTGCACTGAAATGTGCACTAAACCTCCAACATTTGTCAAGGAACATAATTTTCATAACTTTTAGCTTCCATACCAGATAAATTATCAAACATAATGCACTAGTGATAATTTTCGCTCAACCACACTTTATTAAGACTATTCCAGAATTTTTTAAAAATTTTTTGATGAGTTCTTTTCGAGATAGGGTCGGGAGACAATGATTTTTAACCATTTTTTTTAAAATAATACAAAGAAAATTATGCGCAAGTATTACATCATATATATATATATATATATATATATATATATATATATATATATATATATATATATATATATATTTGAACTTGTATTTTTAGAACCTTGCATTTGACACCCCAATAGATGACCTGGTAAAAAAATTTCTTTTTCCCCCCAAACCAGCGCCTTAAATCAAAATTTAACTTTCGGTGTGACAGACACCAAACTGTCTGTCCGTCTGTCCGCACGGAAAACTAAAAATAAAATTTCTCGTATACTATATATGGTACATCGTCTTAGATGACAACGACATCAGCTTAACCTTGTCCTTTGAAACTTAATTCAGTTATACATGTAATAATGCAATAATTATTTCTTTAACATCCAGTTATTTATTTCTTCTCACCATTTTGTTCGATATATTCCGAAAAATTGAGATTGAATTCCATGGTAATTGATAGGTTTACAACGAGAACCATTCACAAAACTGTGGCCGTCGGGACAGCATTTGTGAATACATTGGGTTGTTTCGCAAATATCAAAATTATTTGTACAAATTCTTAATATATCAAAATTATCTTCTGTTTTGTCTATACAATAATCTTCTGCTTTGACGACTAGTTCTTTTTTCTGAAAACTATGTGTTTTATAATCCAGAATTATTTTGCAGTGTGGTAAGCCGATTCGAAGAAACCTGAAACTAAAAATACTAATTTTAAAGGTAGACAAATAAAATTTAAGATTATTCGTTCAATTAATTAGTTTCAGAGAGTTTATTCTTTACAGGAATTTTAAAAAACGAAGAGGTGATACATGATTTATGACAAGTAATGCCTCCACTTATGAATTGGGTCCAATTTTATTAGAAAATCTACAAGAGAATCGCTTTTAAAAAATAGAAAGGTTTAACAAATTTGTAAAGTGTTATTTTAGGTGGCTTTATTGTTCTTTGTTCATTGAGGTTATTCTTTTAGAAAAAAAAACAAGTGCCAATAAAGAGAAGGCAGGAAAGATGAAAAATTATCATAAAACTATTAAGTTATTTGTTTGTTTTTTTTTTACTAAGCAAACTTTCCTAGGCTATTTAGTAAGACCAAATACAAATCACAGGCGAGATCTGTAAGTAATTATTAGTTCGCCACAGAAATACAGTTTTTAACATTGCTTCTTCTTCATTGCCCTCCAACATGTTTTTATCCACGGACATCTTTCAATATTCTGCGCATGACCCACAGTTCAAAAGACGACTCTATAATGATTTATTGAATGTAACAAATAGTTCCAGACTGCCATATCAAAAGAACTCTAAACACTGTTCCAGACTCCATATAAAAACACTGTATATATATATATATATATATATATATATATATATATATATATATATATATATATATATATATATATATATAAAATACGAAGTTAATATTATTGACGAATTCAACGCAAAAGTAGGACGGGAAACTGTAAAGGGTGTATCGTTACAGAGTATGGGCTGGGCGAAAGAACCCGGAAATTCGATAGCAGCAAATAACTGAAATACTCGATCATGAAATAATTCAAACAATTCCAGCAGACCATTTGGATCAGTGGAATACACTTTAGAATCGTTTAAAAACATCCTACTTTTGCATTAAAATCGCCCACAATTATATTAACTTCGTATTTTTTAGTAATAGTTAAGTTGTTTTAACTGGGCATAAAATTGTTGTAGTTCTGCTTCTTAATAAACCTAGGTTTTAAAAATTACTGGAGTATTCTTTCAAGATCTTAAAAAAATTTTATTCTTAAACAAAAAAAATTATAATCATGGTCTTAATACTAGAAGGAAGAAACATAGATTTTCAAATGAAGAAAAATATAAAAAATTATTAGTGGAGAAGCCTAGTCTTGGAGGAAATATGGGAAGATATTGTCAATAACCGTTATTAAGGAAACAAGAATACCTTTAATAGGCTATATCAGGATCATGGATAGAAAATTCAGGCCAAAAAGAATTCAATTTTAAAACCACCATTTCCGTGAAAATTAAGCAACGATAAGCGAAAAAACTATTTCTTACAATGAAAATTTGAACCCTTCATGAGACATTAATAAAAAAAATCATAACCGAGGCGGCCTCCATGAAGAAAGAAATCCCTAGAAGAATTTTAAAGGTAATATGATCTAGTTGCAAAATTTGCAAATCGGCACGAGGTCATGTTTAGTTTACCTAGAAGAATTTTTAAAGGTAAAAATATGGTCTACATTATGGTGACTCTGCACCTTTGCAGTTTATAAGTGGTTTCAAAATTTTCGGACTGGCCACACATGTATTTTATATAGTAAATATGGTTGACAACGTGAGATTTTTCATCAAAAAATTGGAAAAGTGCTAAAGTAAGACCAAAAACGGAATAATACTTTGGAACTAAGGTAGGAAAACTAATAGTTTTTTAAATGTTATTACATACAGGCGAATATCTTTTATCGTTTGTTTAATCCCACATAAAACGCAAAATTAATTGTAAAATTTTTCCCTCGGACTACTATTTGTTATATACCTAAAAATATACATCTTATTATCTCAAAATTTTTAAACTCCGAGGTAAAAGCAGTATCCATAAACAAGATATTGCAGAATTGTAAAATTTTTATTTATATACCTTATACATATTTTAAAACCCTACACGAAAACGTTTCAATAGATATACAAACCTGCTGAATGCATCTTTGGAATACGGGACTTTTTGTTCGCACGAATGAAGTCGTGCATTGTAAACATATCCCAAAGGACAACATTTTTGATAAAAGTTTGGTGACAGAGAAAATATTTTCGTAAATTCTTCATAAACCTTTTCGAATACATAAATTTCATCCTTAAAAACTTCGACACAAATAGAATCACTAATATTAATTACTTTATCATTATTTATAATTTTTATATAGTAACTATAGCTTTCAGTATCACATATATAACTCGAATTTTCATATCTCATTACATTGCCCGATTCACAACATTTAGAAAAATTATTTTCAACGAATTGAGTTTTCGCATATTTTAAAAATGTTACAGCAATGTAAATTAGCAAAAAATTTTTCATCGCACTTGACTTTTTGATTAAAGTGTTAGAGATTGAAAGGCAAATGAGTAACTGTTTATAAAAGAAATATTTTCGTGCCAGTCTAGAATAAAGGAGTATTAATATAAGTATGAGGCGGCGCCAATATCAGGATAACTTGCGTAACAGGAAAAAATAATTGCAGTTTCTCTTAACGATGTCTTCGAAGTACGAAGGGATAATTTCGTAAAATATAAATTCAAATATATTAAATACATGTAATTAAAATTATACAATTATATGAATTGAGTTTTAGTAAATGTTGCTCAAACAATTCCTGGAGAACTGATAACTACTAGCCTCTGATATTTCATAAGGTGTTTATTGTGTTTCGTGTTTCGTCATATATATATATATATATATATATATATATATATATATATATATATATATATATATATATATATATATATATATATATATATATATATATATATATATATATATATATATATATATATATATATATATATATATATATATATATGTATGGTATTAGAATTTCTAGAATCGGTCGTAGGGGAGTCAGGCCCAGACCAATGAAGGTGTCATTCTCTAACCCTGATAAGGCCTTTGAATGTCTTAGGAAGAAGAATAAATTGGAAGAGACTAAATTCAAGATGAGTGCAGACTTGACAAAGCTTCAGAAAGACGAACAAAATAGAAGAACTAAATAGAAGAAGGAATGGTGGTGAGGTATAATTTGAGTTAAAGTAAATAAATAACTTTCCTCGTATTGTCAAAAAATCTGCTAAGCCTCAAAAAAACGGGGCTTAACCCCCATAAGAATTTATTGTCAAAATGTTGGTGGATTGAGTACTAAGCTCAGAGACTTGAGACATACTGTTTTGTGTGCTAATTACGATGTTGTTGTAATTATTGAGAGCTGGCTGAGTGATAGGATTTTGGATGGTGAGGTTTCAATAAAGGGTTTCCGGGTGTATCGGTGTGATCGAACCCAGAAGAAAAGTGTCAAGAAGCGCAGAGGTGGTGTTCTAATGCTTATAAAAAAAACGCTTCTACAGAACAACTTTTTATCTTTCTCAAACATGGTTATTCCAGGTTTATTATCGGTGGGGTTTATATTCCGCCAAACTTCAATTTGGAGCAATACCAGCAACACTGTGAATCTGTAGAGATGGTCTGTCATGAATATTCTTCAACCAACCTATTCTTATTTGGGGACTATAACCTTCCCTCAGCTATGTGGAGTAACCAAGGGACAGGTCTAGGGGTTAACTGTACACCTAATTCTCAGGCAAACTTTGTTGCAGAGAACTTTACTTTCCTGGGCCTGTCTCAGGTTATATCCATACCTAATAACCGTAATGTATTTCTAGATTTAATGTTTAGTCATGTTTCTGACTTGTCTGTTTTTCAGGCCAGTGACTTGTTATTTTCGAATGGTGAGCATCATATTGCCTACTCTTGTGAGATCAAGTTGGACGATGTTAAAATGCTTAAGCAAGAAGTATATTTCCATGATTTTAAAAACACAGATTTTACAAACTTCAATCGTTATCTTTCTGCGGTGGAGTGGGATGTGATGCTCGCCAGCATGAATATACATGAAGCTACAAGAATGTTTTATGAAATACTTAATAATGCTATCTTATCTTATGTACCTATTAAGCTGTTTAAAGCCTCCAACTTTCCACATTATTTTAGTGCGGAACTCCGAAATACTATTATAAATAAAAAAACAACTCACAAAAACTATATCTCCAGTGGGTTACGGGCGGACTATCTCCAGTTTAGTAATTTGAGATCCCTTTGCAAAGAACTAGTTAAACGTGATTATGACATTTATGTCGGAAATATTGAGAATGATGTCTCCAAGAATCCTAGAAATTTTTGGAAATTTGTCAATCACCACCGAAAGTCATCTGATTTACCCGGCTGTATGTTTTATAACAATAAAGTGGCTGACAGCGGTCAAGATATTGCTGATCTATTTTCGGAGTTTTTTAGTACTGTATACTGTAAGGCTGATATATCTTATGTAGAATATAGATTAGATAACAGGGCGGATATTATAATTAAACCTTTTACCATTTCTGAGATATTTCATTAACATTACTAGGCTGTCTAAAAAAATGGAATGTGGTCCTGACAATGTACCTGAATATTTGTTAAGCAATCTTGTCTATAGTATTACCAGGCCACTGTTTATTTTGTTTAATAGGTCGCTGGCGGAGGGCGAGCTTCCTGATTTATGGAAGGAGAGTTTTATTGTACCGATCTTCAAGTCGGGTGAGAGAGAGAATGTTCAGAATTATAGGAGCATTTCAAAGCAGTCTGCAATTCCTAAGTTGCTTGATGGTTTGGTCTATGATCAACTAAGCTGGATTTGTAAAGGTATAGTGGTAGAAGAATGCTCTGCCTATGCCTATGAGAATGCTTGGTGGATGCATTGGAGAGGGGATGCCAGGTGGACTCGATCTACACTGACTTCTCTAAGGCATTTGACAGGGTTAGCCATCAAAAACTGTTAGCAAAACTTAGAGCGATGGGGTTTCATGAGCGCTCTGTAGAGTGGCTCGAGAGTATGTTGGTGGGACGCTCACAGAGGGTGAAGATGGGAGGTTTTATATCCAATAGTATCGAGGTGACCTCAGGAGTTCCTCAAGGGGGGCACTGTGCTCCATTACTATTTAACATCTTTATTAATGACATTCGTCAGGCTGTTCCTGACTGTAGCTTTCTTTTGTTTGCCGATGACATGAAATTGTACCGTGAAATTGTGACTGAGGCGGGTTACATGAAGTTGCAAGAGAGCTTGAAGCTGTTTGTGCATTGGTGGAATCATAATGGATTGTCTTTAAACCCTGGAAAGTGTAGTACGATTAGTTTTTGTAGGAAAAAGAATAAAATAACCTTTCAATACAAGGTTGGTGATGAGAACTTGTTACCGGTCAGTTCTTTGAAGGATTTGGGAGTCATAATGGACGCTCAGTTGTCGTTTAGGGAACACTACTCTTGCATGACAAGAAAGGCATTCCAAATGTTGGGACTTCTTTTTAGAATCGGAAGAGATCTATCTATTGACTCAATGAAGAAGTTATACTGCTCTCTGGTAAGATATCACCTTGACTATGCATCAACGGTATGGTCACCTTACTACAATGTTCACAGCGCAGGGAACATGTTCACTGCCTATGAATATTGTACCTAACATTCTTCTTCTTCTCTTCTTATTCTTATTTTACGCCTAGGGCCTATTATTCCGGTTTTCCCGCTATTGTTGGTCTTGAGATATTGACTGCCAACTATCGCACCAACTTTTCGGGGATCTTCCAGCTCTTCTATTCCGTAATGCTATGTTGTCTCTTGTTGGTAGAGCAAGGCGTTCAGCTCTCATTCTACTGACATGTTGGTTCCATTCGCGCCTTCTTTGTCGGCCCCATCTAACGACATCTTGGATTCGGCACATATCTCTAATATCTTTATTGGGCACTCTATCGATCAGTGACTTCCCCATTATTGATCTTAGGGTTTTTATCTCTGTTGTTCGAATTATTTTTTTTGTCTCTGCAGTGTCTGATCTTGTCTCTATCGCGTAGGTCAAAATTGGTCTCACACATGATTTGCACACATGGACCTTTCCCTAACCTAACATTAAGAATAATATATATTAAAGCTAGAGATTAACCTCATAAAGCAATAGTAGACTTGTCTACAAAACTGTCAATTGAAGTCCAAAAATCAATTTTATCCAAAGCATAAACCTTTGCCAATAATCCAAAGAAATACGAGAAAATAACGAGCAGTGATAAAAATTCGACATGAGGCAGCCAAGACCAAAAAGCTCACTCTACCACTGAAGCCAAACCTGTGAACCGATGAAAGAATAACTAAAAAAGAACGAGGCAACATTGGTTATTCCAGCCGATAGGAGAAACGTAACAGTAGTCATAGATAACACTAAGGTAACTGGACTATTAAATGACAATACCTTCAGGATTATTCAAACTGAACCAACCTGTAAAACCGGAATATAAATTACGAACCTAATCAGTGCATCTAGTTTAACTTGTGATAAAAAGAAATTCCATTTCGCAAATCAGACAAATCCAAGATCTCTCGACTTACGAGCTAGCAAAAGTTCCAAAGGTCAATGCACCACGTCATCCAATCATCAGTGCTATAGATTCCTAACATACAAAATTGGTAAACATCCTGCATCCTTAAATTCTTTTACAGCAAAAGCCGATTCGTTTATTAAAAACTCAAACATCTCTTTAGATCGTTAAAAACTGTAAAGTTGGATCCCGAAGATATTCTAGACGATTATGACATTAAATCACTCTATGCAGATGTTCCAATTAACTATTCAATTTCCTTAATATCAGACATATCTAGACATAGTAACCCTAACTCATATTTAGTAGATGTAATAAAATTCAAGGGCAGCCCCTACTTCACTATCAAATTATAAACTAAAATAAAAAAATATAAATAAAAACAGCCGCGACCCGTAGCTCTGTAGCGTAGTAACTTGCTTGCGGTGCAGAAGGTCTCGGGTTCCAATTCTGGCAGATTAGTATACTTCATTTATTAATTTATATTTATTATAGTAAATTTGGCCTGGCCACGTAGGTAGGTAGTAGTTGTTTACAGAAATGCAATAACGTTCGTAGCAGCACTACGGCGTAGTCTAAAAGGTGCTGTGAAATACAAAAATGTATGTTTCGGCACTTGGACAACGTTGACGGGTATTACGACATCCTCGTCAATATCCTTTAAGATATGAGATAGGGTAAAATCCCTATTCAGACGGGAAGGTGAACAAAAAAAAAAGAAAACTACCATACTCACCTCATCGTGGTAGCTTATAGAGAACTGCGAACACTATTTTAAGACCAATATTTATAGATCTGTCGTGATATTTACCTACACGGTGACAACTATAAACTCTTAATATCTTTATCGCGTCTCAATTAATGAGCATTATATTTTAAATTATAGTCATTTCCTAATAAACTCTTATCTATCTCACCTTACCAGGTACTCTATCACAATCCCCAGATTGTTATTTGAAAAATTGACGATCACCTGAATATCTAAGCAATTTACAGCAACGTTCTCGCTAGTACATCACTTCTGATAAATTTATAGAGAGGAAAAGTAGCGTTCTCTTTGTAAATAATAACTGGCCTATACTCTTTTCGAAGCCAGGCAGTGTCGTTAAACCTTACATATTCTACCTTGATTCTACCCTAAAAATTAGAATGCTTACTCAACTTAAAGTGTATTATTTATGCACTGGATATTCTCAAACGCCGAATTAATAAAAAAATGTATTACTAATCTATTGTAAATTGTTAATGTAAATATTAACTTAAATATAAAATAAACACAGAAGGCATCAAAGGTGTGTGGGATGTATGTAGAAAAAGATGAAGTGAGTTAATGAGAGAGGGATGAGAGCAAGAGAATTAGAATGAGGGACTAATATTAATATTAACCAATTGCTACGAGACTACTTAACCTACCTAATTACTTAAGCTGTTTTGTAAGAATTTCTTAAAGATTAACAATGAACATAAATGAACTTTATATAAATAAATTAATTTATCAGGACAAAACTACAAAAGGTCATGTAACGTTTCGAAAATGACCAAGAAAATAAAGAAAAAAAAAAAGATAAATCTTATGAAAACCATGGGACCGCACCGTGAGGTGACACAAAAATCATCTATAGTAATACAGAATGTATTACTAAAGGCAGACGCCGATGAATCTAAATTCCGAGCTGGAATTAACAATATTTTGGTTAATAAAACGCGACGTGTGATAAGAGTCAAAGAATTTGGATGTTTTATCCAGTATTTGATGAGATCTCATTCGCTCGCCGTCGTCTTGCATATTACTTCTAAATTTTAGCACGTCAAATTATGGACCAGTCTCTTTCACCGTAGAATTCTAAGAAATTTTAAAAGTAACATTTTAAAAATCACATTTTATAGGGATATTTTCTTCCAAACCAAGTCTCGGCCCTCGAATTTTTTTCAGACTATTTGATTTAAAGAGAAATGCCATATTAGTATTTAGAACTAAAAGTATAATTCATTTGAAAAAAACTTACATAACCTCATGTCATATTTATTTGTTGTGTTGCGAATTCAAGAAATAAAATTATAATAATATTTTTTCAGGTTTTTTTAAATGAATACTCACAGTTTTTATTCCAATTTAACTTAAAATATTAATACACATATACGAGGGTATATTGATAAGTTTCTAATCTAGCATAGAAAAAGAAGCAAATCTCAGAAACAAGAATTGTTTGTTCAACTTTATACACTTAGTGCAACGGTTCTAAAGAAACTCTGTTCGTTTTAAACATTTAAGTAAAATTTGTGTAATTTCAAACGCTTTTTTTTTTTTCGGTTTTCGGAATAGATAATAGTCTAAGAGAGCTAATTCAGATGAATATAGAGGATGATTAATCAGTTCAAAGTCTAATGCGTTAATTTTTTTCAAAATTATCAGAGATTTGCGAACGAATTACCTTCCGAAAACTGCATCCTTTTAGACACTTTACCTCGGCGTCGACAATTTTTTTGCGAAATTTAGTTAATAATGAAGAATAATTTGTCCAGTCACTGTTTAGTTATGTTCCAATTAATGTGTAAGATGCTTCCCATCCTTATTCCAAAAAAAACGGAAGCAGGAACTTTTCCTGCTAAATTTTGTTTAAGTGAAAATTTTTGGGACCAAAGTGAGCCACAATGTCTCCACTCCTTCGACTGTTCCAGGATCTCTAGATTATAATAATGGAGCCAGGATTGATCCATAGTTACCACTCGATTTAAAAAGTTAGATGAATTCTCTTCAAAACGGCTACAAATCATTTTGGATCTTGTGACTCTCAGCCGTTTTCGATTGGCGTTCAGATATTTAAGGACCGTTTATCTCATAATTCTCTCATATCCCAATCAGCATGGACATTGTTAAGAGTCTCTGCTATACATTTTAGCCCAGTTTGTCGATTCTCCAATATCATTTCATGCACATCTCTTAACATTCCCTCAGGTAGACAGAGAAACGGGTCTTCCAGCACAGTGTTCACTAGTCATGACGGTTCTTCCTCGCTTGAAATCTGCAACCCCATTTTTAATAGTGGTGGACGAAAGACATTATTCTTTCAATGTATAAATCATGCCGTCGTAGATTTTTTTAACGGTTAATCGTTTTAATTTAAGACATAATTTATCACGATATTCGATTTTATTTATTCATAATTTTTTTCGGTCATATCTTCTTCAGAAATTTACTGTAAATTGCACAATTAAATCTACACCACGAAACTTTGTACGTACGAGGATGGATTGAAAAATTTGCGGCCTCACCAAAATATAATTATAATATTTTTATTATAGTACCCTCAATAAGTTCATACTTTCTTGGGTTGTCACAGTGTAAAATTTTGTTACTGTAGAATTTTGTGGTTTTTGGAAAAATGGAAAAAATGAACCACGTGCGGTCATCAAGTCCCTGTTTAAAAAAAGATTAACACAAAAGGAGACCAACGATGATATGAAAACAACACTAGGAGAATCTGCTCCGTCATACACCACTGTGAAAAAATGGGTTGCAGAATTTAAACGTGGACGAGGGAGCATCGAAGATGACCCTCGCTCCGGTCGGCCCACGACGTCTACGACTGAAGAAAACGTCGACAAAGTGTGTATTCTCATATTGAAAGACCATAGATTAACTATCAGGGAGATTGCAGACACTATAGGCATCTCGTGTAAACGAACACAAAACATCATTACCAACAAACTCGGATTTTCTAAGGTTTCCGCTAGGTGGGTCCCCAGATTGCTTTCAGTTGAACAAAAACGAATTCGACTCACGATTTCTCGCGACTGTTTGGAGATGTTTGATGCTAATCCGCAAGATTTTCTTAACACGTTTTTGACTGTGGACGAAACCTGGATTCACCAGTATACTCCGGAGTGAAAACAACAATCCAAACAGTGGAAAAAATTTGGTAAACCGACCCCAAAGAAACCAAAGGCAATTCTGAGGGGCTGGAAAAGTGATGGGCATCAGTTTTTTGGGATGCTAAAGGTATTATTATGGTGGACTACCTTCCGAAAGGCGAAACAATAAACTGGACTTACTATTGCACCCTTTTGCGTCAAGAAATTAAAGAAAAACGTCCAGGATTACTGAGAAAGAAAGTTTTGTTCCATCAGGACAACGCCCGCGTTCACACGTCTGTTGATTCTATGGCTCAAATTCGTGATTGTAGTTTCAAATTGCTGCCCCTCCCGGCTTATTCTCCTGGTTTGGCACCTTCGGATTTTCATCTGTTTTCAAACCTAAAAAACACCTCGGAGGCGAGAAATTTTCATCAAGTGAAGAAGTCGAAGCTGCAGTTAACCAGTAGTTTGAAAACTTTGAAGAATCTTTTTTTGAAACAGGTGTGGAAGCTTTGGAAAGCAGGTGAAAGAAGTACATAGAGCTAGGTGGAGATTAAGTCGAAAAATTAAAATATTTTTGTACGTGTTTTATTTTGTTTTCTTCACTAGGCCGCGAACTTTTCAATCCATCCTCGTATTTACTTAGAATCTACAAACGAGAGAACAAAATTCGAACTACTTATCGCAGTACTATATCTCTGGAACGTAAAAACCTAAAATCTGAAAGCATACCTACCTTCATTGCTAAAATATGAACTTTGTTCATTTTAAGTATTTGAGATAAATTTTTATTACTGAGTTAGTACCCTAACTATCGAGCTGCCTACCTGTAACTGTTAATAACAATTCCTCTGTGGGCATGAGGTCTTAAACAGCCCCCGATAGAGGGCAGGTAAGCTTTTAAATCTTAACAGATTTCATATTTACTGTTAGGAAAATAGTTTAGTTGTTAATATAAGCAAGTGACGAACAAGAGATGATGTTATTTTTGATATGAAATTATTGTTCGATGTCCACTTAAAAAGCTTGTGAATAGTACTTATAGACTTGGTGTTTGTTATTCGACAATTTAAAAAATTTAGCTATTTAAATATATTAATGACACTTTGTTATGCTCGTGTAGCTGCCTTAATTTTTCAATTTGCAACCACAGTCTGTAATCCAACGTAGATTGTTATTGATTACACAGGCCGACAAAATTTGGTCAAGCCTTTTACCCAAAAACCAGAATATAGTTTCCCGAACGTTTTTGACGCGCTGAATTCGAATCCCAGGTCAGATTGCTCCGGTTTTCGAGATATTCTAACCTGAAAGTACGAAAATCACATTTTTCGACATATTTGAGGTTATGTTACATCGAAAGGTAATTTTTTTTATCAAACCATTAATGGGGGGAACTATTCTTCTTTGAAAACGCATTTATGAATCAGGATGTCTTTTTTCATCTTTGAGAAATCGTATGTTGTATTTCGCCTTCTTTCTAGATTTTTGGAAAACGAAAAACATCCAATAAATACAATTCTTCGACGCGTTAATTTTTGTAACGATTGGTAATTTATGGTAAAGGATGTTTTAAATTAAACTTATTTTTAGTTAATTAAACAAACAGAAAAGTTAATGCGTCGAAGAATTGTATTTTTTCGATGCCTTTCATTTTCCAAAAATCGAGAAATAAGTGTAACTAATTAAATTCAACATACGATTTCTCAAAGATAAAAAAAATATCCCGACAAATCCAAATGCATTTTGAAAAGGAAGAGTAGTTCTTTCGGACCCCATTAAAAAAAATACGTTTCAATACAACATAACCCCAAATATCTCGACAAACCGTGATTTTCGAATTTTTAGATTAGAATATCTCTCAGAGAAATTCTCATTTCACATTCGAATTTAGCGCGTCAAAAACCGTCATAAAAGTATATTCTGGCTTCTGGGTTGGCCTGTGTTATAAATGAACCACTTCTACTCATGTATCTAAAGAGTTCGGCAAAAATGGTAAATACAGAAGTTGTAGTTTTATTAAACCATTTTGTACGAAATTAAAACAGATATAACGCGTAATGCGATTTGACAAAATATTTTAATGTTTCCAATGGAATACCCAAATATTCATGCCCACGATCTGATTATGTCAATTCACTGCTGGATGTAGGCTTTTCCCATTTCGTGCCACTGCCATCTGTTCGCTGTTTCCCGAGTTATTAAATGGTGTTTCTCTTAATTCCAAGTATCCATGTACCAAATATTTAGAAAGGGCTATAAAAATAGATAAGCATCATAGAAATATACAAGACTGTCTGTAAAGCAAAGAAGCATCCCTAGCTTAAATATATTTCCCAGGATATGTAAGGACATTTTAATTGAAACAACGTTTAAATGAACGTAAATCACTAAACCAACAGGTGAAAATTACCTGAATCTAATAAGAAATATAAAAAAGGAGTTTGTTTATTTGATTTTAAATATGGTATTACTAATATTACAAATAAACTAAAATTGGTTATATTAAATACTCAACTTTATGCTCAATGCATTTCCTTTAAATTCGTTTTTGTCAAAATGATTCATGGCCCTTTAATGATTCAATGTTACATCTATCAATTTATATTATATACAAATGTACTTAACCTCTCGATTCTTCTTTGCGTTCCATAAAGCCTTGAATTTTTCCGTTGCTTCTGATTTTAGTGCCTTTTTCCTTATTTGCACAATAACAAAATAAAAAAAAAAACCGATAAAGTGATTTATACTGTACTTCCCTTTCAACATGTAGTTCTAAAGTAAGTACTAAACTTAACTTTCTTTCACTAAATAATAACTTAATCCAAACACTATGAGTCGATATTTTAAATAATACGTACTTTATGATAAGATAATAAGCACAAAAAAGTTGAGTACAGAAAGAGCTTAGAGATATTTATGGAAAATATAACACAATCCTTAACTAGAAAAACCGTGAAACTCACTCTCCATGACTCCAAGAACTCTGAGAAGGAGACATAATACGATATATACAAAGCCAAGTCTCTGACCTCTTCCCCTGCCTTATTAGACCCTTTTGCTGGAGCATAAAAACGGAAGGACTGTTTGAAGAAAGACAAAAACTGCTATCCCAGGGAAAGAGAACTATTATTCAGTTTGTAGAAACTAACAAAAAAATATATTAAAGAAGATAAAAGGCAACAGTTAGAAACAAAGACAGAAAAAAATGTAGAACAGAACAAAAACATGAAAGCACTCCGACAAAGCCTAGAAAAGACTACAATACTAAAAGGATGAAAATGGAGAAGATGTGAAAGATCGAGAAAAAATAACACACATGATTCAAACATACTATCAGAACTTGTATGACCAAAAAAAACTGCCCACCAAATGATCTCAAAGAATGTCGAAACAGAAAAATAATCAAGAAATATTAGTAACACTAAAAACCAGGACCTGACGGAGTATTAACATAATTAATAAAAGAAGTAGGAGACTTGGTGGTACAGGTACTGAAACTTTTATTCAATAAATGTCTAGAAGAGTAGAAGATACCAGAAAATTGGAACGCAGCTTCAACAATTTTACTTTTTAAAAAACGTGATAAGACTAAGTTAGACAATTACCGTCCAATATTATTACTTTCACAAATATACAAATTGTATGGAATGGGAAAAAAGGGGATCAGTATAAATGGACAAAACATCTGCGTTATGCTGATGATGTAGTGCTAATATCAGATAATTTTGATGACATACAGGAAATGATTACTGAATTATAGAACAAATCAAAGAGGGTAGGACTAGTGCTGAATAAAGATAAGACATAGGCTATGACAACAAAGACAGTCGACGAGGCTTGAGAATATAGGGCAGAATACTTGAATACGTAAATGAATACATCTACCTAGGGCAAGTAATAAAGTGTGGAAAAGCAAATCAAACAGCAGAAGTACAGAGAAGAATCAGACTGGCATAGGCAGCATTTGATAAACAAAGAAAAATACTAACCAACAAAAGAATTCCTCTAAAACTAAGAAAATTGGTATTCGGATCAATGCATTCTACCGGTTCTCACCTACGCGGCCCAGACATGGACGTTGACTAGGAAGATGATGAACCAACTGAGTAAAGCACAGAGAGCAATGGAATGCCAGATGCTAAATATAACAAGACAGAATCAGAAACGTAAGTATAAGACAAAAGACCAAAGTAATAGACGTAAAAGAACAGGTAGCAGGTTTGAAATGGATAATGGGCAGGTCACACAATGAGACAATAAGATAAGAGATGGAATAAAAAAATTCAAGAATGGAGGCCCTAGGTAGGACCAAGATCTGAAGAATCTGAAAAGAATGGCCGGTTTAGGATGGATCAGAAAGACGCAGAATCGAAAAGGATGGAAAAAGGAAGGGGAGGCTTATGTCCGCCACTGAATGAAAGAAGACTTATTAGATAGATAGATAGATAGATATTATGATGAATTTAAATTATTGAAAAAATAACATAATTTTCTGATTCCTTCACTCCTAGAATCCAGAAGAGTCCTTATAAAACGATTAATACGAAGTAATACCTCTAATTATTTCCCTTACCTCATTACCTCCTCATATGTTTGATAACGAATAATTTAAAGTTGTGAAAACAAATCGTTTTCAGAATTCTCGACTCTAATAATCCCGAAAAGGACACGTAATACGATATATTCTATCAAATCCTATATTTGTGCAAAATTTCAACTTTCTATGTCAAATAGTTTCGGAGAAAATCGGGTGTGACAGACAGACACCAAAGTGATCTTATAAGTGTTCCGTACGGAACATTAAAAATCAAAAAAAAAAATAAATTACAATAATGAAGAAAACAATCTCTTAAAGGAAAAGCCCTCTACGGGAAACATGACTGCAAAATATAAATTTAAATTGAACATTTCTCGGCAATAAACATTAAACAGTACTGAAGAAAACGAATCTCAATCAAAAATGTCAGAACTAACTACTTACAGTTGAGGCTTAAACACTGGGATGTTCGAGGAAATAAAACAGCCAGCCAATATTTTTAAAATTAACGTTATGAAATGTTTCTAATTCGCATAAGGAATCGAGCCAAGTCGCATTATAACGATATAAAAACAAAGGTTTTGAATATGAAATTTTTAGGAGAAAAGAAACTTTTCTTTTTCTCTTATTTTCATTAAAGAATGCAAGCCCTGGGACTCTACTACTATTTAGTTTAACTTTCGGATTTAAAAAGAATATGTAAGAGACTGATTTTCAATGTCTAATATATTATAATTACTCCCGATAAATTATACTTTACCGGGAGTTATACTGTATGTAATCCAGAAAGAAATAAATAAAAATAATAAAAACAAAGGATATTAATTTATTTAGTACTATTTATTATTTTTAGAAAATAACTACTCTGTCATATAAAACTTGAATTTTCATACTCTACAACATTTGAATCCGTCATTTTGAAAAGCGGTCATCTCCCTTTTTTCAAATTTGTCAAGAGAAACAAAAAACTCTTAAACTTAGGGTAATGTAGTTTTTTTATGTTTACGAGTATAAGGTATCAATTCTGATGTAAAAATATCTTTTTAATGATTTTTTGAACTGAGATGGGCCCCAGATTTTTTTTTTCTCTAGAGGAGATACACAAAGTCCAATTCCTCTTTTAAAAAAACTGTGTTTAAATTGAAATAGTAAAAAAAAATTAAATTGGATTAAAAAAGATAGTTGAAACTCTTCTGACTGTTCTTCTGCTGTTGTTGTGAGCCACTAGTTAATTTCACCTCAGAAAACTTTCTCGGCATTAGGAATGTACTGATACAATTTCCTGGCGTCCTGCATTTTTTTAATAATAATAGGAAGTTTTCCTTGATAAGTAGGGTTGCTTTCAGGTGATGGCATGAATAGCTAGGAGCTCTTAATGCATGCTTCCTGTAGAAGAAAGCGATGTTCGAAAAGACTATCGATATAAAGCTTGACAACAATCACTCCTAGCTATTAGCTCATAAAACCCAATTCATAACTTGTTAACAGTAAATTGAGTCTTTTGCTCTTTGGAAATTCGCATTTCGTAACTTTCCTGTAACAAAACTTTCTTTTTAAAAAAATCTGGTCAAAAGTTTTTAAAAGCAGCTACGTCTTCATACGTTATGTTTCACTTGGCATTTCTGTGTGTTTGTAGGGTATGCAATAAACTGTTCATACTCCCTAGGGCAATAAACACGAACATAGCATTCGGTTTTTATCTATTTTATATAATGATTATAGTAAAGCAGTAAACTAGTTTTTTTATTGTACTTAGTTATTTCATTAGTGTACTCGTATTAGAAACTGAAAAGCAAATAGCTATTTGGAAAATAAATATTTTCGTACCTATCCAAAATGAGAAAGAATTATATATATATATATATATATATATATATATATATATATATATATATATATATATATATATATATATATATATATATATATATATATATATATATATATATATATATATATATATATATATATATACACATATATATATATATATATATATATATATATATATATATATATATATATAAATAAATATATATATATATGAAGCGCGGTTAATGTCGGAAAAAACTTCCGTTAACATGAAAAATAATAAGCATTGTAATGTGATAAGTAATAATATTCTTTAAAGTGTATATTAAAATGTCAACGAAGTTATCATGCGTTGCAATATAAATATTAAAATCCAATAAACAGATGTAATAAACGATGGAATTTTGATAATGTTTCTGAAACATTTCTTCGAAAATACGTAAAACCGCATCGCATTTTTGCGAGTGTTATTTGTCATCTTTCCCATTAAAACTATTGTAATAAAGCAAAGTAGATTACCAGTAAAAATATATCGATAGTTCTATGCCCTCACCCTATAACTCAAAATTTCGGCTGTAAAATTGCCGCTTGTTCGAATCTCTACACGAGGACTGATAACTTAATCAAAGGTAGCAATTTCAAAGACGATTTTTTCAACATAACACATCAACATCTACAATGAAATAAAACTAATGTACTCATTCTCTAAGATATTAAAGTAAGTTGACTTTCTATATCCTGGATACGATTTTTGTCAGAAGTGACCGGCGAGACTAATTTGTATAAGCTTGTTAGTAAATCTTAACGATTTGCTTACAATGTAGGTTCGTGTACTAAACAAGATAACAGAATTTAAATACATAATGAACGAACAGAAAAACAAACGATTTGATCATGTCATTTTGGAACTAATAATTGCAAGAGTTTTTATTATTATGGTGGTTTAGCTGATGAGTAAACATATTTAAGAATGAAAGTTACTGGGATGTTACAGCAAATATATATGAATCTAAACCCAACTTTACTCATAAAATAACAGTGAAAACTATTAAATCATTTTTGAACGGAAAATATTATTCATCGAGAGACATTTATCTGATGATGCCAGTATGCGGCAGGGTTGCATCCTATCACCCTTTTCAACATATATTCTGAACAAATATTCAATAAAGCACTTCAGGACGTGCATGCAGGTATTTCAGTTAATGGAGAAAGGTTGAAAAACATTAAGTATGCGTTATATTCGGGGATAGCTTTGAGCTCCTGACGGTGATTAACCACCAGCATGGTTTAGATTTAAACATTAAGAAAACCAAATATATAGTTATAAGTAAGAACATAATCTCTCCTGAATCTTTAATAGTGAACTCTGAACCAACCGAAAGAGTGACCTCAATCTAATAATTGGGTACGTCACTTAGTGATAAATGGGATCACGCCAAAGGGATCAAAGATAGAATTCAAAGAGCCAGAGCAACGTTTATTAAAATGATAAAAAAACTGTTTAGAAGTAGCGATCGAAATATTAATACAAAAATTAGATTCTTGAGGTGTTATGTGTTCCCTGTCCTATTTTATGAAGTGGACGCTGACTAAAGTGTCAATGAAAAAACTGGGAACCTTCGAGATGGGGTGGTCCAGACGCAGGTTAAAAAAATCTTGGGTTGACCACGTAACAAATGCTGAGGTTTTGAAAAAGTTGCTCACAACAACCGAAATCCTTAATACCATAAAAATCAGGAAACTACAATATCTGGGGCACATCATGAGGTATGAACAGCGATACAGATTATTACAGCTAATTGCAAGATCTTGGTTCCCGATAACATCAGGTTTTTTCCGAGCGGCCGTTAACAAAATCCAAATTGCTTTAATGATTGCGAGCATCTGGAACGGATAACTCATCACAAGAAGAAGAAGAATATTAAATTATCTTAGTGCACTAGATAATACAGTTTTTATGCCTACCCTATAAAAAAGATAATCCTGGTTTATGGTTTACCTACTAAGCTAAATTTTCAGGAAAAAAACAGCAATTTTGAAGTATTCGGGTATCAGAAAAAGATAAAATCTCCTTGGTTTATATTTCAATTCAAGGTTTAATTTATGAGGAGGCTGTTGTCTCTAAAACTTTGATAGTGCTTATTTTAATTTAATTTTGTTTGTAAATGACATTATGTCAGAATAATTATTGTATGAGAACAAACGGAAATTAAATATATATATATATATATATATATATATATATATATATATATATATATATATATATATATATATATATATATATATATATATATATATAGGGGATATTCCAAAAAAGTATATTACAACGTAAATTTATTATAGGAATCATAGTGTTTCGTGAAACAAAAGAATATTCGAGAGCAAAATTTATCAGTATTGCGAACTAAACATTTTAAAGCTTATATTTGTAAGAAATCTTCATTAAATCAAGAACGTCAATAAACTATATTATTACTAACATTTATCTAAAACCCTGCTTAATATTTTTGCTGCATCGTTTGATCACTTTTCCTTTGAAGAGAGTAAACTTCAGTAATGAAAGGAATCTTATTAGGAATATAACTAGACTTAATAAACAAGTTAATAAGTTAACATAAGATAGGTTAAATATTCAGAACTCCTCCTTTTTTACACGCGAAGCAAATAAGACCAAGTATATCTCCATACCATATAATCCGAAATATAGCAGGGAACTCAATAAGATATTTAATAAGGTACGCCTCACCTTAGTCTCTAAGTCATCAGACAATTTGGGGAATATTTTAAAAAATGCCAAAGACAAAATCCCTAATTGTGAGAAAAGTGGAATTTATGAAATTAGTTGTAATGATTGCGACAAAAAGTATGTTGGGCAAACTAAAAGGTCAATTAAAACACGATTTAAAAAACACTTAGCACATTTAAAATACAGTAGAACAGAAAAGTCTAGCATTGCCGAATATGCCCTTAAAGATGATCATTAGAGACCGGATTATATGCAACATAAAAATCTTGAAATATGCATGCAAATATGCATGAAAAATGCTTCAAATATGCATGAAAATATTAAATAATAATAAAAGTAGTAATTTTTAGTTTTTTATTTCAAAATCAGCATAAAATTAACAAGTTATGAACGATGTTTAAATTTGATTAACAATTATTTAACATTTTTTAAAATTATTTAACATTTGTATTCTTATATACGTAAACAATAAGGTATTGTTCCAAATGCTGGGTAGTAAGATTTTGTCTTCGACCACTTAAAATATTTTTATAAGTGGAAAAAGACCGTTCCACATCCACTGAGGTAACTGGGCAGTATTTGAATTTGGGTGCTATGTTAGCACTTATTGTTTCTGGCAAAAGTTCACCCGTCCCATTAATAAAACTATCAATTTGACACAAAGGTTCAAAGCCTGGATTATTGCATAAAATGTTTTTAAACTTTTCTTTAACTCTACGCGGGAATACATCTGGCAATGTGGAATTTATTTGACGTATTTTATTCATTAACTAAATTGATTCGGTCAACGCCAAACCTCGAGTTTCAAGCTTTTTAATACCCGCAGATATGTGGGAAAAGTGAGTGCTAATCAAAGCTATGTTTTTTTAGTGTTCCGTACGGAACACTTATAAGATCACTTCGTTGTCTGTCGGTCTGTCTGTCTGTCTGTCACACCCGATTTTCTCCGAAACCATTTGTCATAGAAAGTTGAAATTTGGTAATAATATAGAAATTGATGGCCTTATCAGAGCCATGTAGTTTTGAAAGTTAAATTTTGTCTTAAGGAGTTAGTTTTTTGGTGGGTGAAATCGGAGTGCTAATCAAAGCTATGTTTTTTTAGTGTTCCGTACGGAACACTTATAAGATCACTTCGGTGTCTGTCTGTCACACCCGATTTTCTCCGAAACCATTTGTCATAGAAAGTTGAAATTTGGTAATAATATAGAAATTGATGCCCTCATCAGAGCCATGTAGTTTTGAAAGTTAAATTTTGATTTAAGGGGTTGGAGGGTGAAATCGGAAGTGAAAAAAAATTTTTTTACTAGGTCATCGAGTGTGGTGTCAAATGAAAGGTTGTAAAAACACTAGTAAAATATATACATATATATATATATATATATATATATATATATATATATATATATATATATATATATATATATATATATATATATATATAATGTAATACTTGCGCGCACTTTTCTTTGTATTATTTTTAAGAAATCGCAAAAAATCTCTATCCACCAGCCTTATCTCGAAAAGTACTTATCAAAAAATTTTGAAAAAATTCTGGAATATTCTCCACGGGGTGTAGATTAAACGAAAATTATCACGAGTGCATTACCTTTAATAATTTATCTGGTATATAAAAAAACAGAAATTTCTAAGTCATCAATTTTCAGTAAAGATTGGCAACAAACTTTGTTGAAAACTCATTTAGGGTGTGTTTTGTGAAATCACTGATCATTTTATACCTCCGTAACAAAAAACAATCAACGTACGGAACACTAATTGCGCAAGTGCAACTTGCACTTGACCGGTTTTTTAATATCAGAATCGTTAAATGCTTCCTTGGATTGACGAACTGCCATAGCCTCTGCACTATCGAAGTCACAACTTTGATGGCCTCGAGATGTTCATTGTAAAATAGTACAGCTTCAATCCATGTTCCCCATCGAGTTACCACTGGTTCGGGAGGTAAAGGCATATTTGGCAGTTTTTCTTTATAGGCGTTATTGCGAGCAGGTGCCTTAAAAAACACTTTCTTTGCTGATGAAATCAGTTTATTTACATTTCCAAACGTGGATCGTACTTCTTCAGCGAGTCGATGGACTCCGTGAGCAAAGCACGTCACATGAATTAAATTTGGATAAAATACTTGGAGGACTTTGGCTGCCTTGATCATATAGGGAGCAGCATCTGAGAGAAATATAAACTCTCTTTCATCTGCAGAAGATTCAGGAAATATTTTTTTAATACCCTCATTCACAAATCTGGCGATCGTAGAATGATTTGTCTTGTCAAGTTCTTTGCAGGTCACCAAATAGGAAGAAGAAAGCTCTAATCTTAATGCACCCACAATTAAATTCGCAATATAGCGACCACAACTGTCGGTAGTTTCATCAGCTGAAATCCAAATAATGTTCGTTACGTATTTCTTCGAGAACATGTTAGCAAACTGTTGGTACGTAATTTTTAAGCGTCTGGTATTTTTTGATTCAAGAAATATTTTCGCAGAAAATCTTGAATGTAGGATTTGTAAGTTTGTGGAGAGGAATATTACTTGCAAGCAATGCTTCACATAAATCCATGCTAAAGTGGTTTTTTTGTTTGCCTATAGAAGTGCAATCACTGCTACTTGCTGCTGTTATAAGTTGTTGTCGTGGGCCTTTTTTGCAATCCTGCGATATGAAGACTTGTCTTGACATGCTGGTCAATTTGAAACTTTTTGTGCACGAAACATTTTTCTCGCAAACTCGACAATATAAAACATTTCCGTTGTATGTAAATGTTCCAAGATAATCAGCTACCCACGAAGAGACACTTTTTTTACGGGTGGCATGTTACACGTTAAACTTTAACACAACACGTTAAAAATTTCAAAAAGACTACACTGATGCAAGCGCGTCAACAATAATGTTAAAACTAATATCTTGTTTTAAAATAAAAATTCGTCTTCGAGAAAATTGTTTATTTGATCCACGCTCAAACAAGTATTCTTAGAAACTAACTACTTATCCCTTAATATCCCGACCAAGAAACAAAGGAATAAAATACCGTCGTAATTTTGGGTATTCCCTTGGCACTATAACCTAATCGATGTTTAGACTATTGCAGGTAATGTTGCGGCGATAAGATCGGTTCCAGACGGCGACATTAACAATACCCTGAGCAATTCAATTGCCTAGTAATACCGAGAAATATTGTAAATATAGGGAAAATATGCATCATTAGTAGATTTTGGGTAAAATATGCAATAATCGGTGAGAAGGGTCTAAATATGCAAATGCATATGAAAATATGCAAATGCATATAATCCGGTCTCTACTGATCATACTGTAACATTAGATAATAACCTGAACGCATACGAAAGTATGGAAATTACAAAATGTAAAAGTAGTTTAAGGTATTTCTAACGAGAAGATAGAGAGAACATTATGTTAGAGAAAGACGCGAAATAATTTGGTTTTCAAAATATAATGAGTGTGGCAACGTAGCTTCTCGCTTGCTTCCCGCCGCACGCAATCACGTGTTATTGCATTGTATATATTAGTCTGGGAGCTCAGTACCAAAATATCGAAGAGTGGCAGATAATAGTATCACTTTGTTAATTATCTGCCCCTTAGTCTCTTCAGGTGGTTTAAAGCCTCAACTCTGGTTCCTGTTCCTGGAAATACGCTTTAAAGCTGCAAGAAAAAGTTGGTGGACGAATCCAACGCTGAATGGCAATATTTTGGGTATAGCTGATTTCTGTGAAATATGACTGAAAAATGAATATCTGTCATGGATATTGGGTCAATCCAACGTTATAATGGTCCAAAGTTGCAGAAAAATGAACCCACCTGAACTCATAGAGGAGCGAATATAATTTGTTTTAATATGTTCGTTGAGGTTTGTAGATACTAAAAATAACATTATCTATCACAGAGTCTGGTTCGTTAATAAAATGCGCGCGCGCCCATCCTGTAATTTGTTTTTCTCTCAAATACTATACACATATGCCAGTGTCTCGAGCGACACTCAAATCACGATTGAAACAGTTACAAGCAGATTAATATATTTATTTAATTTGCAGTGCAATTTCGCTTTATATTTTTTTATATTTAACTTTTAAATTTTGTTTATATTTATTATTTAAAATTTATAGTCAAAAGCCCCAAAATCTCTTTTAATATGTAATTACGGACATTTAAAAAAAAATTTTTTGGTACCTATATTGGATAGTACATTTAAAATTTTTAATTTTTAACATGACAGTGATCCAAAAAATTTTAAACATTTAAAACGTACAATAATTTTTGCCGCATTCGGTTAATGCCAATACAACAATGACCGAATACTCCATCAACCACACGGGGTTTCACTGTGTTCTTTTTAAACTTTGAGCGTTGCGGCTCCAATCTAGTGTACGTTATGTGTGTTTTTGGGTCTCAGAATAGGATCTGCAATTAGTTTTTTGAAAAATTGTTTTTAACAATTTTTTAAGCAATTATCTAAAAAAAGTAATTTGACATAATTTATTTTTATAATAACAAAATCTAATTTTAATAAACACTCCACCCAAATTTTTTAGACGTATTTCGACCCACTGAATCCATTTTTGCAAAAACTTAACCTTTTTACTGTTATAAATAATGTATTATAAACAATTATGCTAATAAACAGAATTTCAAAGAATTTATCTCCATAACAGCAAAATCTAAGCTTTTTACGAGCTCTACCCAAGTTTTTTAGATGAATTTTGTCCTGCTCTCTGAATTTCTAATTCATTTTTCCAATTTAATTAATTAAAAATTAAGAGCTAATAAGTTTATTTATATGCAATTAAATAAAAATATTTGTATTAAATTCCCAAAGAAAAATTAATATAATTCTAATAAATTGTCAGTAATAATAAAATAATTTAGTTTTTGAAAAAATGAACAGAGAATTTAAATTTAGCGAGTTAAATAATATTATATTAAGTATTATAGAAAAAAATTATTTATTTGTAACAAAAATTAATATATTTTTAGCAAAAATTGATTAGAAATTCGATTTTAACCTGTCAACACACATATAAACTCATTTATCACAGCTAAGTAATAATGCGAATAGAGAAAATCAATTTGTTTATAACTTAAGCTTTGCATTAAAATACAGAAATTCTGCTGATAAAAGCAGGGACTGGACTCCATGGCACATATTCGGGATTTCATCTCATATTATAATATTCGAACACTGGTTCATTTATCTTCCACTCTCGAATGAGATCAGGTGGGTCCAAAAACTTTACAGGTTCAAAAATTCGTAGCAATTTAACGAACCAGGATCTATAGCAAATAATATTTTTTTACTTATTTTTGAGTCTCAAACTAACTATATCTTGAATATCTGCCACTCAGCAATGAGTTCGCAGAAACCGGTCTCCGTAGCAGATATTAAAGCTATAGTATCCTCATAACATATAAAACTGCCACTCTGCGGTGGGTTCACTTCCCCTCAATTTTTTGCAACTTTCTCCCTCCTTAACCAGGGCAGGAACCGGAATTTGGATCCATAAGTTGTATTTTTTAGTTCAGTTTGTCACATTTAATAAGTGATATATTTATCTGCCGCTCTTCGATAAGTCCAAAATCTTGGTTATGAGCCCCCGGACTATATATATGATTTAAAATTTGAAAGAACGCGCTCATCCGCGCGAGCTTTCTTTTTCAAGCTACATTGCCACAGCGAAAATTCACTCCATAAAATTCTATAAAAAAGATTTATCTAATATTTTTGCTACAACTAGGTGGTAAACTGCCTTCATATTTTAACAAACGATAGCAAAGTAATTTTTTTCATCTATATATAATTTTTTGTGACTTTTTACTTTTTAATGCACATACGACAAGAGAAATTATAAAAAACGCATGCTTTTGATCGAAGATAAAGTATGGATCCTATCTTATACGTGTTAAACATCTGAAACTTTTACAATTAATTATGGCAAAACGGCGTGGTAAACCATTTTTATATTGAAGCAATGAATGCATGATGCTAAAATCTATTATTTCTCAAAATTTCAAGCAAAACTACTTTTAACAGTTACTCGCAAGTAATACCTTAAATAAAGACAGAGGGCCTATTTTTTATAGTCCCCTCTACTGGTGACTTGACCGGAACTGATGGCCTGACCTATGGCATTAGTTCCGGCTAAGTAATTCAGGTGTTAGGCTGAGTATAAATAGGGTAGATTTGTAATTTAGCTTTAATCAATCATCGCTCCTGATAAAGCTAACATGGTCAGCAAAACGCACGTTGAGTGCAAAAATAAAGTGTTTGGTATAGTGGTGATATATACTCAGTAATGTTAATGGCTATTTTCTTTTTAAATACAATATTTTAGCTAACCTTAATCTTTATACAAATGGCAGTGCCATTTTTAGATCGATTTATTCATGAACGATATGCTAATATTACAAATTTTCATAAATGGTACTGTCAGCACTGAGAATTTTCTGTCTGCCGATCAGATTTGATAGTAATCTGTAAAAGGAAGAAATGTTACATCTATAATTTAACTTTGATCGGTTTATAACCTAACCCGAAATGTCAACGTCAAAAGAATATTTTGAAAAATTTTACACCTACAGTTCAAATTAGATCAAAATCGATCCATAATTAAAGATTTAACCTTTTTTAGTAAATTTTACATTTAGGTCTTAAATTGGGACAAAATCATAAAAATCGACGTTACGAACATTTTGGACTAATTCGACATCATCGTTCAAACTTAATAGGAGTTTAATATACCATTGCATCAGGTTAGACTGCGTGAAGTGGCTGTCCCGATGTCCCCGGATTGTGGGAAAAGAAAAGCAAGTTTTATCTGCTGCTTCTATCGACCAAGTAATACTAACTTTAAAACACTTTTCACTTCTCCTGCAGACACCATTGATCATTTACAGGTTACTTATCCAAGCGTCGAAATTGCCATCCTGAGCGACTTTAATGTCCATACCATCAACTGGCTTAAGTATTCAAATATGACCGACGAAAAAGGTCATGAAGCTGAATCATTCTCAATCAGTTGGGCTTTACTCAACTTATCGATGAACCAACACGGATTTTTGATTTAGAAGGAGAGTGCACCAGTCTTTTCGACCTGTTTTTGACTACCAATCCAGAGATTTACATTGTCATCGTAAATCCACCGTTAGATTCTTCCGACCATAAACTGCTTTCGATATCAGGTATCCTACCAATTAGTGACAGAGAGGCGCAAGATTTGGAACTACCAATCTGCTAAATAGGAACAACTCATAGAATATTTACGAAGTTTCCCTTGGTTAGACATTTGTTTTATATCTGATTGCGCTAAGGAGGTCTCCGGTGACATTTCGGCTGGAAGGTTATATCTCTTTTTCGAAGAAGTTCCCTTCCAATGGCAAGCCTTGGTTCGACCGAAAATGCAAAGAAGCTATTGCTTCTAAAAATTTTGCCTACTAACAATGGCGTGAAAATGCTAACGCCGTAAATCGTAACATCCTTGTTCGTACCCAGAACAGAGGCAAAGAAATTATTAACGAAACCACCACTCACACGACCAGATAACACTATTACAACAACACCGGTCGAGAAAGCCAACTTGTTGGCTAAACTCTTTGCTTTACATTCTACTGTCGATTTCCAAGAAAAACCACCACCAACTATTCCCATAGTTCAGTCAAGGATGCCCAATATTATCTTCAGACAACGTATCGTAAAACGTATTTTAATAAAGCTAGACACCAAAAAAAGCTTCTGGCGCGGAATCTTTGCCATAAGACTTGCCAATTTTCTGTAAACCTGTTGACCTATTCTATATCATAGAAAAGAAATGTTTCCTTCTTGCTGAAAATGACCAGGAGCACTGCTTTCATTAATATCGAAAGTGGAAAAGGCTGTTCACCAGTCAATCAATCAAAATATCTTGTAGAATTGAATATTATTAGTGACCATCAATATGGTCTTATGTAATACATATTTGAAACGACCCAACTGAACATTTTGGAGAATCACGAGCCATTGCACGTGATATATCCAAGGCGTTTGACCGTGTTTGGCATGACTGATTGTTGGTTAAACTACGCTCTTATATTACGTCTGAAAAGTTTTATTATGGCTCTCGTGTTTCCTTAGAAAGCGTTCTTTACGAGTGGCAGTCAACGGATTTCTTTCCAATACATTCAATATCAATGCCGATGTCCCCAAGGTTCCATACTGTCTCCTACACTCTTTTTCATTCACATTATCGGCTGGAAAAGGCCAAGAGTCCAATCTATAGGTTCTCAGACGACAGTACGTTTATTCCTTCATTCATTTTGAATGCTCGAACATCGGCTACTCGTGCAAATATTCGCAGACAGCAGGAACTCGTTCAAAGACCTGAAAGAAATCCTATCTTGGGGTGACAGTAACCAAGTAGAATTTATCGCTACAAAAACCCAGGAGGTAGTTTTTTCCTAAAAAAATTAATGTTGCTGAACCCAACATAGTTATATCGGGACACTCGATTTTTCTAGCATCGTCATTAATTTAGGAGCAAATATATCTTGGCTCAAAAGCTGGGAATATTATTTCGAACTAGAAAGCTTTACACTCCACAAGCACTGTTAATTATATACAAAGCTCAAATTCGACCAACGCAACGACGGAATACTGGTCCCATGTTTGGGGCCTTGCTCCCACACATACACTGCATTTGTTGGATTCAATTCAGCCTGATGGGAGACCCAGAACAGAGCAATTCCTTGAAACATTGAAAAACGATTGGCGACTCGAGTCCGCACACGCGTCGCTCCTGTAGAGTTTGACGGATCTCCCTGCAGCACGGGTGCGCCCATAAAAAAATACTTCAGATTCGTCAAACCAATACCGGCACAAACTTACACAAACAAATGACATTTGAATTTATAAGTGTGTTCGAGGTAAAAAATTATTTAAAAGAGATCACCCCAATTTTAATAGTCTAGACAAATTAAATTGAATAAAAGCAAACTCTTATTGACTACCATTTAAAATGATACTTTCATTTTTTTTTTAACAGTTTTTCAATTTTTGGATTAGATTACTTCCTTGCTAAAGGAAGAAACAAATCATATTTCGAGATTTCTGCTTTTTTGCACGTTTTAGGGTCCTTATATCACGAAAAACATAGACCCTCAATCTCAAATGAAATGAGATATCAATTTCAAACTATATATAAAACCTAATAAGGGGATGAAGCCTGTAATTTTTGAGCGTTATCGCTTAAGACGAAGGGGGTGAAAGAGGGGGTTCATAAATTTCGTATGGTTTAATAGTAACGTGGTCATTTTTTGCTGAGATAATAAAAAACACTTTGCATAAATATTTATAATAAAACATGAACGGGAAAAAGGGGTGGGGGAGGAGATTAAAGGGGTTGTTTGTTATATATAGTTTATGTTTTTTTCAAGGTTTCTATGGTCGATAAATTCAAAAGTTCGGTTATTTTTTGACGATTTTCAATTTTAACTTAAGCAGTTAATTGGGTTGGTGATGCTTCATATATATTATGATATATGCTTTTTTCCTAGTTCTTAGAGTGTAGCAACATGGAAATTAAGTTAAAAGGGGTAAAAAAGATGGGCGAATCTTGTATAGTTTCAAAAGTATTATGAGAAATCGTCCACTATTTTTGGTGAGAGACTGAACACATCTGAAACATATTCATGTATAATAAAATACATAAGCTGCGAAAGGGGTGAAGAAAGAAGACAAAAAAGTGACCTTGTATTTGTCTTGTTATAGATCTCTTTTTCCAAGTTCTTTCAGTCAAGAAATTGAAACATTACATTTTTTTTTTTTCATTAGCGTGGGAAGAAATTGAAAGGGCTGGGATTCATTGTATCTTTTCAATAATATTATGAGGATTGTTCCTGGTTTTTGATTGGAATATTGAATATTTAATACAAAATAATTTTTTTATAGTAAAATAAATATGGGTTCAAAGGAGAGGTAAAAAGGTGATTAAGTGTCATAATACACTTCTATTTCAGTTTTCTTGTTTTTCCATTCTTTCTAATTCTAACAGAAATACTGTATAAAAGGGATTGAGATCTTATTACACAGTAGCCTACAAATGTTGAGTTGCAAATAAGACAAGTTTTTGAAATACAAATGGTTAAGTTGGCAGAAATGTACTTATAGAACAGCAAGTAAATTATTGTATTTACTTGCCCTGCTAACTGGAAGTATTGTATTTGTGAAAGAATAACCCTCCAAGATTCTTCTTTTATTCAGGTCTTAGTGTTTTTAGATGATGAAAAACATATTTTTTTTTAACTATCAGCCTCATAATAAATAATATTAAATATAAAATAATAGTCTAGCCACACATAACAAAAAAGTTTTATTTTTATTTTGAGAAATTTTTGGCATACCTGACAAATGTTTATCTGTATCGTCCACATTTGAATTTTATTCTTTAATGTATGTAGACAGGGTGTAGTTTGTTTCATATAATTTAAAATAGAGGATTGCAGCTTTTTAAGCATTAAATTTTTAAAATTATATAAACAAGGTAAATTTCTAATTGCTTTTTATTAATATTTTAACATAAAGTCGATTGTATTCTTTATTATGAGATAGTCAAATTTAGTGTTCATTTTAGAACGGCATGTAAGCAAGGAAGTAAATAATATTACCAATTTTTTTTTCTCTTATTGACATTTACTAAAATAAAAGAAAATCGACAAAAAATATTATTTCATTTACACACAAATGTCTAAAAATTTCTAGTTATGTACTTGTCTTTAATAGAAATACATTTAAATTCTTAAGCTATAGCTGTACATTTCTCAATTCCATTTCTACTAATAAGCAAAAATTTATATGATTTTTACATTAAATAATAATATAATATATATACAATAAAGTTTAAAAAGACTTTCATCAATAGTCTTTTTTTTTTCTTGCAAAATAAATTCTATATGCAACAAAAAAAATAGTTATCTAATGATTTCTATAAATATCTGTTTATCCCTAGCTACATGCCTTATTTTTCTTTTCTACTTTAACATTACTACAACAGGCATCTTCTCTAAAAGGAACATTATCTAGTTTCAAAGTGTCATTTGAAATTTCAGCTTGATATCTGCCTGGAGCTACTTCTCTGGCTTGAATTACACAAGTTCTTAATTCTATTTCAACAGCTTTTGAATAATTTATTAACTCCTGAATTTTTTCAGTATTTTGTTCATGCATTTGTTTCCTAAATTCTTCATTAATTTTCTTTCTTCCTTCAATTAAAGCTCTCTTGTCACCTTTAAAAACTGTTTTTCTAGCTTGGTGCAGTGATTTAAAACAATGCAGTACGTCTCTTCTTAAGCTACCAGCCATTTTATTATCTTAAAACTGAATCTGAAATTAACATAACATTTTATTTTTTTTTTTTTAAATATTAGATAAGTATTTTCTATAAAAATTACTAATTTATGTTTATCTAGAAGAGTAAAAACAATGTCTAATGTCCCTTCTTTTTTAAAAGCAAACTCATATTCAGATGAAAAATACTTAATTGAAGAGTGTTATTTCACCCTCTGCCCCTACAGATGTAGAAAAGAATGCCCTCTTAGAAAAGAGGCTTTTATTGGGGGAAGTTCTTACAGTTCCGTCATATGATAGGGCTCTTTTTTTATAAAAAAAATTTTACTCCTCTATAATTGTGGTTTAAATTGTGTATAAGCTTTTAAAATTCCATTACAGTAAATAGTTCTTTATGTGAAAATCTCAACTACCACATTTAAAATTATTGATTTTTAAATTGGGTTTAAAGATTTAAGGTTCCACTGTAAAAAAGGGTTCTTTCTTGTGAAAAATCTTTGATAATTGACTGTATTGAAAAGGATTTAAGCTTTTAGGGATCCAGAGCAAGACTTTTTTCTTCAGGAAGCTCCGCTCTGGTATATTGCTCTTCTTCCGTTTGTCGATTGGCGTCCTCTCCCTATAAACAGCTTTCTCTATTTTCCCTAAAGAAAGGTCCTATTCATATGCCCCGTCTGCCCCTTGGAACCTGCCTACGCCACTAATTATATTTTGTGTACTTTTATGTCGTTTTCTATGAGATACTTTTATTTAGATTATAAAAAAATAAGTACAAAATAAAACAAAATAATTACCTTTAAAGAATTGTTCTGGTTATTAATAAGATAATAATAGATACTTTAGTTATAATAACAAATGAAACTCGGCTCAATAAAAATAATAATACCGTTTACATAACCTCTTTCTCTAAGATTCGCCGCAGAAATTTCTAGGGTATTGTTAAGCAAAAAGAAATCCCCAGAACTCAAAATTAAATTAAATTGTACGAAAATTTGAAGACAAATTTACTGATTCACCTTAAACTACCCTGCTGTAGTGGAATAGAAATTTGGTTTTGGGTAATACTAGAACGCTGGAATAAATAAAAAGACAGAAAGTCCACGAGCGACAGAAACAATTTCACACCTTATTGACTGTAACTTTAAAGCTTTATATCGTAATTGCAGATAATTTTTAAAAAATGCATAGAACATTAGGAACTTCTATTTTTCACATAAAAATGTTCTTTTCAATTTGCTAATGTACCAAATTGAGTACAATTGTACAAGCCTCGCTAATATGTAAACTTGGTTTATTTCAGTTCCTAGTGACCTCTCTGACATTTTCTCTGAACTAATATGAGAGAAGAAAATACAAGTAGACTACTGTTTTCCGATCTATAATAGTAAATTAAAATACGCTAGAGGTCAACTCTATTGCAGCATTTAAATATGCTTTATCTAAGAACAGTTTTACCTTTACGTTATGGTGACCATGTAGTTAATGTAAGAGCGATATACGAAAGTGCAGGCCTATGTAATTATGTACCCATATTAAATCAAGGCAGCACAGCAAGTACATATTTTGACAGTTTCTGTCATCCGATTTAATTCATAACATGAGTAAAATTAAAACAAATGAAAACTCTATAATGTATGTTTATAGATCATTGTTAGATAAGCATCTTTTCAGTAGTTTACATACTTTTTATATTACCAAAATTTATAATTCGGCAAGACGTATTTTACGGAAAGTACAAGTTTACGAAAAAAATTTATGTATGTATAATTATATATAGTTCCTTAAAATTCATTATCATAGGATAAAAGCTAAGTCTAATAAAATAGAAAGATTTTGCAACGCTTATTTTTCACATGCATTTGCCCTTATCATTATCTCAAGCATGCGCAGTATTAACGCTAAGAAACTGCACTTTCACACTCATAGAGATATTACAATAGAGGAGGTAAATTCTCGCGAGAAGCGTGGAGTTCATAGAAAGAGAAAGAAATAATATTAATCATTCTGTCTCTATTACTCGGCGCACGCCCACAACACTAAATTAGAGTGCGTACCCGTGTGAGAATGCTATTCGTATTCTTTGCTCGCTCTGACAAAAGAGACAGGATAACTTATATTATTTTTTTCTCTTTTTAACGACGTCACGCTTTCGCTTATAGCAAGCTCTGCACTTTACCTTCTCTAATATAATATCTCTATCTTCTGACCCCTGCAGAATTTAAATAAAATAAGGTAAAAGTAAAGTTAGGTTAGTATTCATCTTCTATAAACTTAGGGAATTTTTTTTAATTCACCACATGACCCGCTGATGTCTGCTGTATACGTAGAAAAAAAAAACAGGCCCTACCATAATCGCGATTTGAATAACAAACTTCAAATAACCTCTATTATAAGTTCCTAAATAAGGGAAACCGTTATCCTTAATAAAGGTTTCTCTTATTTTGTTTGAATACTGCGCAAGCTCCAAACGATGGGCGCATGCTTCAGATAACGATTATAGTCATTATATTTAATTTCTTCCCTTTACTATTGCGCATGCTTCAAATGAAGATAAAGACAATGACCTTCTAAATAAAGAGTTGCAAAATCTCTCTGTTGTGTCTTTATTTTATCTTAGTTATCCCAATTATATAATAACTTTTTGACTTAAGACTATAAGTTATATAAAATATAAGATATTCTGATATGAACTTTTAGTATTGTTTACTACATTTATCGATTTCAATATCAATAATCAATATTATTTGATATATAATATATCCCTAGAGTTGAGAAAATTAAACAACCGAATTTTTCTTCGGCTTGCAAAAATCATCTCTATCACTATCACTATCGTAGACAATATTAGACCCAGAATCAAAATGTGAAACGCAAAACGTATACTTGTAATTTCTAGAGGTCTAATTTCTTCTTCTTTGTTTTTAATTTTCATTAATTTTTCTGTAATCAAGGCCCATGCAAAGTCGTTGTACCATTTTTGATCAAACCCAGCTTCACGTAATTGCGTTAAAATCAGATTTATTTCTAAAAGAAAAGGACAACCTGTTGGTACTATCAATGCAAGGAAATATTCTCTGGGACATTCTGGAACGATATGGAGTAATGGAAAACCATCTTCAGTAATATATACTGCTTTTAGGAGTACTTTGGCGTCATTAAGTCTTTCTAAAGCAGCGTATTTTTTACTAGAAAGGGCCCATTGTATTCCGGTTCCTTGATAAGTTCTAATAGATTTCTTATAAAGTCTTTGATATAATTCACTTGGACTTCCCCCAAAAACTATTACTGAAGATATAATGAAAATATCAAGGTGATCAAATTCTTCCAAAGTGTTAATATCAGGATAAAACGACATTGTCGTTAAAGATTTATAAAGAATCGCAGCAAATATGCTTGATAAATTGATAGTACAAAACAATAGACAAGATAGAAAAAATCGCCTTCCAGTTCGTCCCTTACGGCTTGTAACCGCGGAGGCTTGAGAAAATATTGCCCCAAAAATTTCCAAGAAGCTTAATGTGATACTCTTGTATTTAGGAAATTTAAAAATATCGTTAACTAATATGGAGAATATCATGAAAACAGTTAAACTTAACCATATTAATGAGTGAATATCCATAAATAACTTTAAGGATATCGGAATTAATCCTGATTTATTAACTATAAGGCATACTTTGTCATATGAAAAATAAGTAGAATATTCTAAATCCTTTAAAACTTTGTTCCAGAGCACAAATCTAGGATTTCCTTGTAATTCTACCTTTCTCCTTTGAACTTCACCAGCACTCTCAGTAGCTGTAGAATTATCTAGTATCGATCCAAAATCATGGCTTTCTAAACTTCTTAATATAGTAAAATTCATTGCCAAGGATATTTCGGAACATAACATTCCATCGGTTCCGTACAATTTAGAAGTTTTCGGAACGTTTTTGTAAGTTTGGTCCCCTTCTAATAACTTTGGTAGTTTTGCAAAAGCTGAAATTTTTCTTGGAAATAACGAGATTTTCAATGGACGACCATTTAATGACTTAACTTGGTTAAATAGAAGATAAGGACACTTTTTCACATCAGATGTTTTGAACCTTTTAATAACCCCATAGCGATTATTTTTTAATTGAAATGGTTGGTACATATAAATATATTCATTTAAATATGAAGAACATGGTATATACATTATACAGTTAAGAAGCCTATTCCTCTCATAGAGTATTTTCAAAACAATACTTGCGCGTATCTCAGTTGATTCTGCAGTTAGTAAGAGAATGTGACGATTACGCCAAAATTTCCTATTTCTTTCATCATGAACAATATAGTTATAAAATAATTCTGGTTCTTCTGCCATCAAAATAATAATTACGTCCTTTTGAAAAGCGGTATTAAAGATTCTCCTGTCCGGACATATCTCTTCTTCAGGATCACTAAAAGTCACGTCATTTATATTTTGATACCAAAAATTCTGTTTACCTGTTGTCAGATTGACGTAAGTTCTATCGACTGATACAGGTGTGTAAATTTCATCAAACTTAAATAATGCACGCATCAAATGGGCTGGAGAAGTCTTTAATGTAGAATTAGTATTAACTAGTGATGAAATAAATATATCTCTTGCATCTCGCATATGCTCTTTAAAGATTGCCAACATGTCTTTGTTAAAATGATCCATAATATTAGGGACTTTGAGATCAATTATATTGGCACTTGCTCTTTCAAATATATAATTATAATTCCAAAAGTACATTGTAAGCCATATTTGCAAAAGTCTTGCTTCCATTGTTACCGTTTATGTACTAAAACGGAAAGAAAAATTTAATCGACATATTATAAAAGGTAGAAAATTATATACTTTTAACCCGAATCTTTTTCGTAATGCGATAAATATATTAATGGCGTTTTAAAAGGTAGGACCATGTTATTACTATTTCTACATGATTTTATAATATTTTATCGATAATTGATGACATCTGTCTGCAAACTAAGTAAATAGACATTACAAGTTATTTATTAACATTTTTTTTTTCCTCCAACCAATAATTTGAACTTCTGGTTTTATTTATATATATATATATATATATATATATATATATATATATATATATATATATATATATATGTATATATATATATATATATATATATATATATATATATATATATATATATATATATATATATATATATATATATATATATATATATATATATATATATATATATATATATATATATATATATATATATATATATATATTAGGCACCCCTAATAAACACGTAAAATACTTTAAAAAAAGACTTAACAATACTATAGGCGGCGCTGTCAAAAACTAACTTAAGCAATAGACAATCTCTTTTACAGGACACCTGGCCCTCAAAATTGCGATAATGAGGTTTTTGAAAAATATTTTTAATGTTTTATCAGTCTCTTTTTACTACTTGTAGTGTCAAGAAGCTTCAGTGCGTGTTTTATTTGTGAACTGGACATTCTTATATTTGAGAAATGCCTAAGAAAAGTGAGCTTGGTATCGAAAAACGAATTAAAATTCAAACCCTATATGAACAAGGCAAGTCCTAAGCAGAAATAGCCAAGCCAATGTTCTCGGTGCGCAGTGCAATGTGATATTAAAAGGTTTGTGAAGATTGGCTCCGATGCCAACAAAATGAGAACGGGCAGAAAACGTAAGACTAATGAGCGACACGACAGAAAACATCATCTGAGCTCTCTGCAACTCTGTCGGAAGAGTTTGAGATGCCGATTAGTTCTTGAACGGCAAGGAGAACACTGACAGAAGCTGGATTAAGAGGGTGCGAAGCTAGAAAGAAACCTTGGCTTTCAGAGACCAATAGGAAGAAACGCTTAGAGTGGGCTCTGAAGCACCAACATTTTAGCGAAGAGGATTGGCCTAATGTTGAATGGTCCGACGAATCCAACTTTCGGGTAAGTTTTTATATGATTTATTTTAACAAATACCTACATACAATTACTCTTGATTTAATCCGTTTAAGTCAAAATAATAACTAATTTTTTAACTGAATATTTTTTTCTATTCTTACAGCTATTCGGAAAGTCAGGCGGCGCGGCGTGTCGGCGAGGAATATCATCCAGATTGTGCGGTACTTACTGTAAAACACGGAGGAGGCAGCATTACGATCTGGGGCTGCATGGCCGCTACTGGTGTCGGCGAAATGTTCGTTTATGAAGGCCGCATGAACAGCCAAAAGTACATAAATGTATTAGAAACTTTACTGATGCCTTCGTTGACGCGCATTTTTGGCGACACTAATTTAGACGACATTAAATTCAAGATAATGCACCTTGTCATAAATCAGCGGCTACGATGCGCTGGTTTAGAGGCAATAACATTGTCTTGTTGGATTGGCCGGCGCAGTCTCCAGATCTAAACCCTATCGACATCTTTGGGGTATTCTGAAGCGCAATATACGGGAGCATAGCATAACATCAAAAACAGCGCTAAAAATCACTTTGATGGATGAGTGGGATGCCATAAGTACAATTGAATATACTAGGCTTGTACGCAGCATGCCCCAAAGAATTGCTGCTGTAATTAAAGCTAAAGATGGACACACCAAATATTAATTTATTTCATAATTTTACCTCAATATACGATTATATATATATATATATATATATATATATATATATATATATATATATATATATATATACGAGGCATGTTTTTTAAGTAAGTACCGTTTTGGAATTAAAAAAAGACGTGCAAAGATATCGCTATAATTTTATTTTTACATGAAAGCCTGTACCTTAATCTACTTTTCTACATAATTTCCGTGAAATATTGAGGCACTTGTCATAACGTGGCACCAGTTTTTGAATACCCTCCTCATAAAATTCTGCCGCCTGACTTGTTAACCACTGTATCACAAATGTTTTGACTATTGAGGAAAGCAGTCGCACAATGATGAAATTGTAAAGCGTCTGTTTTCTCTCACCTTTTCGTCCACTTTCTGCACCAAATCTTCATTAACGACCGAAGGACGCCCACTCCGTTCTTCATCATGCACATTTGTGCGGCCATCTTTAAATGCTCTCACCCATTTCCTTACCATTCCATCACTCATAATGTTTTGTCCGTAAACTTCACAGATCTCACGATGAATATCGATCGGTTTTACGCCTTTAGCACTAAGAAATCGTATAACAGCCCGTACTTCACAATCGGCGGGACTCACGATTGTCGGAGGCATCTTAAACACTCAGTAAACAACGTATACAATGAAGAATCAGACTGTAATGGCGTCAGTGCGTAGACATGAGATGTAGGTTACCAGCGCGCATGCGCGGAACGCCGACCGTATCGCTGCGGCGGCGGAATCGCAAAACGGTACTTACTTAAAAAACATACCTCGTATATATATATATATATATATATATATATATATATATATATATACATATATACATATATATATGTATATATGTATATATATATATATATATATATATATATATATATATATATATATATATATATATATATATATATATATATATATATATATATATATATATATATATATATATATATATATATATATATATATATATATATATATATATATATATATATATATATATATATATATATATATATATATATATATATATATATATATATATATATATATATATATATATATATATATATATATATATATATATATATATATATATATATATATATATAGGATAAGGATTTTCCTTTCAATTGTTTTCTGATGAACTTGCAATTTTCTAATAATTTTCCGTGTCAGAACAAAGAAGTTTCGCTACCATATGTTGATACCGGTAGAATGTATTCGTTATATACTTTACTTTTAAGCTTTAAAGGCAGTTTGGACTGAAAGACTTGCTTCATTTTACCGTAAGCCGCCCATCCCAGGCGTATCCTTCAACTGACTTCCAGTTCTTGATTCAATTTTCCGAGTGTAACTTCCTGTCCCAAATAGGATCCGATTATTCGAAAGTATTCTGCATTTGTCATACAAGCATGCTGTGCAAAAGTGGCAGCTAAGATCAGACAGTGACAAAGAAATTGTAGAGCAAAAAAAGGCAAAAATACAGGTAAAATGCAGAGAGCAAACTGGCTTAATCATAGATGTGCCAAAAGCTGGATTTAGTAACACCAATGATGGCAATACAAGTAGGAGATTTTTTTGCCAATCCAGAAGTAGCTGCTGAAATTTTGCGGTGTCGATTTCAACCTCATAAATCGCTTGAAAGTGATTTTGGAAGTAATATCGAGTGGTCATAAAGTACATCGGCGTTAATAGTAAAGGTGTCATAAAGATATTCATCACTTGACACCTTTAAAAAACGATCTGTAAAAAAAACTAGAAAGCTACTAACAAAATCATTTAGGGATACTATAAGACTGACATTCAGCCAGTTCTCCATGCTAAAAACTGCTTGTGATATATCGAGGACAACCGCTCAGTGCTTTCCTTAATGTTTAATTGCATTATTTCAAAAATGTCTGATATAGATTAGAGCTCCTGTTGATTTTTACTAACGAATACCGTGTTGGTAATTATTAATAACGTTAAACCTTTCCAAATATTTAAAAAAAATGTTAGTAGGTAGCCTTTTTCATAACCTATTAATAACGATTTCATATTTTTTTTTAAGCAGAGTGGTCTCAACAAATTAATTCCTGTTGGATATCATTCTTAGCGTACGAACAGCTTACAGTGAGAGTGAGAATAAGAACTGCCAATAGAAGAACCTTTGTTAACAGTTCGATCTTTTACGGAATTTTTTCAAGCCACCAAGCATTACATTAGCAGCCAGTATACAGTGTACGTTCACAATTAAACATTTAAAAATGAACTTGGTCCACAGCTAAACATGTCAGAAGCTTCTTAATTAAGTAATTTAAACAATTTATTGTAATTTTAAAATTTGTATTTACACTGATATTTATTAACATTGTTGTATTTTGTTTTACTGTGTAAACTTAGGCGACAAGAAACTAACTTCTGTTAGTTTCTTGTCGCAGCAGCAGAAATTAGGTAATACAAACTAAAAATTCAAATTCAAAAACATCTCTTTATTATTAATGATAAATTATTACAGGTTCTAGATGCATATTCTGTGGAATGCTTTACTGCATTCTCATCCATAGAGAAGCCTTGCGGCAGCTGATGTTCTGCCTTAGTATTTGAACCTTATGTGCCTGATAATATAATAGTGCCATTCCGGTAGATGCTTTGTTTATTTATGTGGGGATTTAGTTTATTGTCTGCTAGGAAAAATAATTTGTTAAGGAACCCAGCTCCATATACTCAGGTACACGTGGTTCGTAGTTTATATTACACATTTCTATTTTAGTCTCACTCACTCTTCTTTCTTTCATACTCTTTTTCACACGTGTACGTTCCTTTCAATCTATCTTACACTATTTATACCAATTACATTTGTTTATTTACAACTTGGTACATACATATTTATAGACCTTAAGCGAATTTATATATATATATATATATATATATATATATATATATATATATATATATATATATATACGAGGCTGGTTTGAAAAGTCCGTGCAAAGTCCGAGAGATGCACCACCGGCGCGTATCGAGGTCATGTTTAGTTAGTAGCATCTCTTGAATGAACGCACACTAAGTTTCAGCCATATTGGTCTATTTATTTGTGTTTGGCATTCGTGTGAATCAAGGAAGTCGAGTGATTTTCAAGAAATGGACGAAAAAGAATTTCGTGTGGTGATTAAACATTACTTTATGAAAGGCAAAACGCCTCAGGAGACTAAAGAGAAGCTTGATAAACATTATGGTGACTCTGCACCTTCGATTAGAACAGTTTATAAGTGGTTTCAAAATTTTCGGACTGGCCATATGGGCACAAGTGACGCTGAACGTTCTGGACGGCCTGTGGAGGTTACGACTCCAGAAATCATTGATCAAATCCATGATATGGTGATGGATGACAGAAGAGTTAAGGTGCGTGAGATTGCTAGTGCTGTGGGCATCTCCACTGAACGGGTACATAATATTTTGCATAAACATTTGGACATGAGAAAGCTATCCGCAAGATGGGTGCCGCGATTGCTCACACTTGACCAAAAACGGAATCGTGTGAAGTGTTGCAAGGATGGTTTGCAGCTGTTCCAGAAGAATCCGGAGGACTTTAAGCGTCGTTTCGTCATGTTCGTCGTTCGGATGAAACATAGATACATTACTAAACTCCTGAGACCAAACAACAATATAAACAATGGGTTACCAAGGGGGAATCTGCACCAAAAAGGGCAAAGACCGTTCCTTCGGCCGGAAAGGTTATGGCGACTGTCTTTTGGGATTCGCAAGGGATAATCCTCATCGACTATCTGGAAAAGGGTAAAACTATTACAGGTGAATATTATTCATCGTTATTGGACCGTTTGAAAACCGAGCTGCAAGAGAAACGCCCGCGAAAGTCCTTTTCCATCACGACAACGCACCAGCACACACCTCAGCAGTTGTGGTCGCAAAATTAATGGAAATAGGATTCCAACTCGTTTCACATCCCCCCTATTCTCCAGACTTGGCTCCCTCGGACTACTATTTGTTCCCCAATTTGAAGAAATGGCTGGCGGGACAAAGATTTTATTCAAACGAGGAAGTGACTGCAGACACTAATGGATATTTTGCAGACTTGGACAAATCCTATTATTCGGAAGTGATCAACAAACTAGAACATCGTTGGACGAAGTGTATAAGCCTAAAAGGAGACTATGTCGAAAAATAACAAAGGTTTACCCCAAACACATAAGTAGTTTTTATTTTTGCACGGACTTTTCAAACCAGCCTCGTATATATATACCGGGTGCCCCATATGTATGAAATAATGATTTCACAGCATTTATTAATAAGTGTATCAAAAAAATGTTTAAATAAAAGTTATAGGGTGTTATACGGCGCACATGCTGACGTTGACAATACAATGTTTTGAATTGTCAGTTCGAAGAAATTACGTCATCTTGATTTTTTTAAAATGGAAAGCCCTGTATATTATTTTATTTTTGAGTCGTACTAAAAATTCTAGATATTATTTATCTAACATTCTATATGTCTAAATTGAACTGTTTTGGAATTGGAAATGTTTTCGCACATGCACAGAACCGCGCTCCAGTCCGTTCAAAACAAGACCCTCCGTATCATCAGCAAAGCCCCATGGTTCGTCTGAAACTCCCTAATTCATCGGCCATTCAATGCTCATAATCCGAGAATTTATGAACCACGCTCACGTCAAATTCCTGAACAAAGCCAATCACCACCCCAATCCCACGGTCAGAACCGCCTATGGACGTCCACCCAATGCTAGAAACCTCTACCCAAGGCCATTCGACCGTCGTCCCCCAAAATTAGTTATAAATTAACTTTAAGTTGTGAAGTAACTGTTCAAGTATCGTTAAGTTTTTATCACATTTATATAAAATATATTAGCTAGACTAAATTTATTTAGATTACTGAGACGTAAATATCAACAGATACAAATGTACATTCATGTTTAGATGATCTCATGTTTTAATCACATTTCAAATTCAAAATCCCTTTATTATACAAATGTAATTTACAAGATTTTTTTAAATCTACGAATCATAAATACAACAAACTTGATCGTTTATAAACCTTATGTGTGTTTGTGGTATTCAGTCATTTCTAACTTACAAGTCTTACATGACTTTTATAATTTTTTTTTGTGATAGTATGTGATAGAAAAAAAATTATTTATTTTTGGTAGGAGTTTTGTATAAAGTTTGTTGGGAAAAATTATCCACAAAAAAAAACTCAACTTGATCTTGATCTTATCAGATACATGGCACCTTTGACAACGTTAGATTTTTATATGTTTTAATCTCATGCGATCTTCCTTCCTTCCTTCTTACTTCAGTCTCTCATTCTTGCCCTCTCTTTCATTCCTATTTAGTCCCATTCACTTTGTATACATGTATTTATTTAACTAGCTTAGTCTATATTTACAAGGTTTGTCTATTCACATTAGTTATATGCACTGCACTGTTTAGTTTTTATTTTACACTTTACAGTTTTACCATCTATGGTTATTTTTTCTGTAGTTTTTTATGTTAAATTTGTTGTTTGAATTTATTTTAGTCTCTGTAGTTATTAAAATATCAGTTCTGTAAAAAA
>CM032447.1:91530082-91557582 GCA_019049505.1 Pachyrhynchus sulphureomaculatus | reverse complement strand
GAAATTAATAGGTTTTACTGAATAGTCAGATTCTTTGGTGTTCATTTGTTACTCCATAATTATCGTTCAAGTCTTCCTGATGTAACCTTGATATTATTATAAATTAATCTCTAAAATAAATGGTGACCTTTGAGGTACAATCAACGCGAGATAAAATCTAATAGAATATTCTGGTATAATATGTAGCATTGGAGAACCATCTTTGTTAATATACTGTGATTTTATTATTATTATTGCATCATTGACTCGGTCTAAATCAGCATGATTAAAATTTGAAGTGACAACTCAACAATAATCTTCACCATCTACAACAATTTGACGAGATTTTGTCTTTGATACAGGTCTGTTGGACTACCTTTAAAAGCATAGGCAAAAGTTTCCATCGTAATATTTCTTCTACCTAGTTCTTCTAATTTCATTATGTCAGGATAATATGTACGAACGGTAAATGATTTATAAAGAGTACCTACAATCAAAGTAGACAAGCTGATAGAACCAAATAAATATGATAATAATAAATGATAGAAAAAATCCCTTTCCAATATATTTATCTAGAGCTAATAATTGGCAAAGATTGCCAAAATATCATACCAAAAATTTCCAAAAAACTTAAGACCATGTCTTTTCCTTCATAAAACTTTAAAATGTTATTTACCATCATAGAAGTAACCATATATGCAGCAATTATTATCCAAACATTTAATCGGATTTCCAAGAATATTATTAACCATTCGGAAATAAAAGGAGCTTTTCTTACTATAGCACATATGAAATCTTGAGCAAATGGAGAGGTATATTCCTCATTTTTTAAGTACAATTTCATTTCTAAAAATCTTAAATTACCTTTTAACTCAACCTCTACTAGGGCAACTTCACCAGCACTTTCTATGATAGTACCGTTAGGAAGTACATAATCATAATCTTGGTTGTTTGAACTCCTTATAATTGTAAAATTCATTGCTATAGATATTTTAGTATACCATCAAGTCCATAAATCTCAGAAGTCTCTTCAATTTTTCTATAAATTCTGGAACTTGCTAGCATTTTTAGAGGATCGAAATAAGCTGAAGTGTTTCTGGTAAGTATACATACTCTTAGAGGGAATTGATTAAAATTTTTAACATCAGTTAATATCAGATATCGGCAATTCCTCACATCAGATAGCTTTTACTTTTTAATAACACCATAGTAATTTATGTTAATTTGAAAAGGTCTATTGATATAAATATCAGTATTTGCAGATAAAGAACATGGACCAGTGCATAATACAATTAAGCAAACGTTCCTCATATATCCCAAAATATTTTCAGACCAAGTACTACGTGAACAACACCTTGTTCCTGACCTAACAAGAAGAAAATATGAAGATTCTATGCTCTATTACGACTTATTTGTCTACTTTTAAGAAATTTTTATACTAATTAGACAGTTTCTCCGATGAACGTGATCATTTTCTTTTGTTCAAAAGCTACACAGCTTGTATTGTGCCTCGTTGTGACACAATTCGGTTTCTTCACTAATAGGTATGGACTTATTATCAAAGCTAAATTTTTGTGTCTAGTGATTCGTTAAAATAATAAGATTTCATTAACACGGGTTTTCTACCAATATTTGCAGATTCACGATCTTTTTTTTTATGGGTCTAGCACACGTGCTACAGGGAAGTCCCTAAAGCGCTACAGGAGCGACATATGTGCGGAGAAAGCGATTCACGTTGTTCTTGAATCGCTGTAAATTGTACTTGGTGGGAAACATAGTCCTGGGCAAATTAGGGATAATGTTCTCCATATAAACGACTGCTTGAAAAGCATTGTACGAGGAGTAACAAGCTGAACATCATACGGATGTGAATTATTAGCGCGACGTGTACTTCTAACCTGCACCGCTCTGGGAGGAATTAAGCGGGCCACATCCTTCGAACACTTTCCATGAAAATACTTGTAGAGTAGGCTCAAGTCGCCAACCGTTCTTCGATGTTCCAGCGTATCAAGGCCACCGGTCAATCCCGGGTCTCCAATCAAACAAACAGCTCTTCTCTGAATAAAAATCCAACAAATGCAGTGTACGTTTGGGAGCGGAGCCTCAAACATGGGACCAGTATTCCATAATTGGTCGAATTTGAGCTTTGTAAAGAATTAACAGTTGTTGTGGAGTGTAAAGCTTTCTGGTTCGAAATAATATTCCCAACTTTTGAGAAGCTCTCCTTACTATGCCTGCAACATGTTCATGTCAGGACATATTTGCTCCCAAATTAACGCCCAGCAAATTGAGTGACGATGTTAGAGGAATGGGACGCCCCGACATAACTATGTCGGGTTCAGCAACGTTAACTTTTTTAGAAAAAAACTACCGTCTGAGTTTTTGTAGCGTTAAATTTCACTTGATTACTGTCACCCCAAGATAGAATTTCTTCCAGGTCTTTGTCAAGTTGAATGACTTCCCGCTGTCTGCGGATATTCGTCTGAGTAGCCTACATCATGCACTAAAGCCTTTATAAGTTTCATAGGTGGTATAGCAGTACTTCCACCACTAAATAAAGTAATAATTTCTATATAAATCGCACGTTTCGAGTCCTTTTTTAAAATTTGAATCGCATCTGCATTAATATTACGAGAATCACTGTTAAATAGCTTGTATCTTTGAGCTTCAGTCACAAAAAATATGGCAAGTAAACATATTGCTCGGATAAATTGTGCTTACATAATTTTTTCTCTTGTTATTAACAACAAAAAGACATTTTAAATTTTGGGGAATTGTGTGTTATAAATGATTTAATATAAAGAAAAATACATATAGGTAAACTAAATCAACACGAATTAAGTAATTATAGTTTACAGCATACCGTCTATGTTAGATTGGGTTTGATTGTACTTTGTATTAGAAGTTATTAATTTAAATTTTAAAAAATAATAACATTTCAATGTGCATAAAATATATAATAGTAATAATGTGTCAGTCAATCTAAGTGTTTAGACATGGTAATGGAATAATATGTACCAGTCTTCTTCGCCAACCGATTTTCAGTATAAATAAATATACATATATATATATATATATATATATATATATATATATATATATATATATATATATAGATATATATATATATATATATATATATATATATATATATATATATATATATATATATATATACAATATATACCAAGAGGGTTTTTCACTTAGGGATAGCCCTTAGAATTACAGAGTGAACAAAAAGGTCTTTCGATGCCAATTCGTACATCATCTTCAGGACCAAGGAGACACAGAAAGAATTCTCATCAGGCAAAGAACCAATTGAAGAAATATATCGTATTTTATCAAGAAGAAAGAAAGGAGCCCTATCAGAATTTATGATATTTTTAAAAAACAGGTTTATTGAATTAGAAAGTGTACTTAGTGAATAATCACAGTTGGCTCTCTGTCAAAGGAGAAAACGATCTATGCAGTCGAGGGGAAAGGAAGTGTTGACACATGATTTTAAAAACAATAATTACCAACGTACTTATTTTTCTACACATAAGTTCACAACAATAAACATAGGTTTGTTAATTCAATTTTTTTTCAATTAAATAAAAAATACTCGAGAATTGATAGAATTTCTTAAAAATTTTTAAAATTTAAAAGTTACACCATCACTTTTTATACCAGTTGACACGTGCTCGGCCATTTTGAAATAATCTAGTAATTTTAATTTATACAGTTGTCAATGCTGTCGGAAACTAAAGTTGCGTGTTGAGATAAATTATCAACAAAAGGTCAAATTAAGATCGTTCAAACAGATGAAAAATAGAAGAAAATAAGAAAAGTGGAAAATTTCTACATTATCAAAATTCAAAGAAACTCTGGTGTAAGAATGATTAGTTTTTATTTTTTTAGTACGTTCTTGGGCCAACAGATATGTGTAAACCTTCGATGTCTTTTTTTATGGTTTAGACCATTCTGGCAGTTCTTTATATAGCACATTTCCAGAAAATTCCGTCTGAACATGTTTCTTTCAGTGTCCCAAAATGAAGGTTCCGTTATAGTGGACTTTATGATCGTATTTATTGACATGTTGACTGAGAATCTGGTTTGTGCTTACAGTTGCTTTTATGTAGAGCGACAATTTTTGCGATGTCTGGTCTATGTAAATAGACACACATTCACATTTAATTCCATAAACTACACCTGATTTTTGCCAAAGATCAGTTTTATCTTTTTCGTAAGAGTAATTACACCTGAGCTTCTTTAAATTGTACTGAGCTATTTTAACATGCCTTTGAAAGTTCAATAATTGATTGGGAAAGACCCTCTATGTGCTGTAACTTTCCAAATTTTATCTCAGTTGATAATGAATTGTTTAAAATATTTCTTTGTCTAAGTTTATTAATCGGTTGGAAGGTTTTTTTTATGATAAATTGCGGATATTTGTTAGCAATTAGGATGTTTTCTAATTTGATTTTTTTTTCCTAAAATGTAGGCTGTCAATTCTGTTCCTTAGTACTGTCATGATGTTTAATTTTTGTTTCAAGGGATAATAGGAGTGGTAAGGTATATATCGTCCAGAACTTGTTTTTTTTTCTCTACAAGTCTTATTTTAATATGTTGTCAGATCGAACTCCCCTTGTGTCGAGAAAAAGAACCGAACTGTCAGATTCAGTCTCTACTGTGAATTGTAGTTTTTCATTAAAACAGTTAAAAACGTCGAGGGTACCATGAACTTCGCTCTCTTTCGACGACATAATAGAGTAACTTGTTCATAATAAACTGGGCAAGCACTGGTGAGGCTGATCCACTCATAGGAATACCTACCTTTTGTTTATAGAAATTATTGTTAAATGAGAAAAAAGTGTTATTATATAAATAAGTGATAATCTTTAGAAATTTTTCCTTTGGTATTTTACAATTGGGCTCAATGAGAGTAAAGTGTTCAGTAAGAATGGAAATAATTAGATTTAGGGGGATGTTTGTAAATAAGGAAACCACACCGATAGAAGCCAACACAATACTCCTGGAGACAACAAAGTCATTAATCTGCTCACTGAATTCGAAAGTGTTTTTTATCCGAAATTTGTCAAATGTTTTAAATGATTTGTTCAAAATTAAACTAATGAACGTGGCCAGAGGCCGTGTGTGCCATTGTACGTGATAAGCTTTTTTTGCTGTTATCTAATCTATGTAATTCTTATCCTTTAGGAATTTAACAAGTTTATTACGATTACGCTCGATTTTATTTACAGCATCAGAATTAATTATTTCATAAGTATCTGTATCATTTAATAGTGCAAGAGATTTTTCAAGATTAGAATTACAAGACATGACAACCGTAACATTACCCTTGTCACGGCGGGTGACTAGCAAGTCAGGATGTTCTTTAAGAAAAGTGTTTGTTTCTTTTTCTAATTTATAGGATATTGCATTGACATGTTTGTTGTTAGTTATAAAATTTGTAACCAAGTTTATGGCTCTGGTTCTATTGTAGTCTTGTTTCAGACAAGAGACTGTAAATATTAATATTTTTGTTTGACACTGGAAGACTAAATTTTGGACCAAGGGCCAAGAACTTACTAATATAATTAGGTATATTAACATCTGATATGTTCTTTATCCAAGCCTCATTATCAGTATGGAAGATGTCAATTGAATTTCTAAGAAGTTTCAATTTTTTCTATGTTATGTCTTTTTATTTTGTTGAAAATGGAATTATACTTATTGTATTGTACGTAAATAAAATCATCCAAAACGTGAAAAGGAAGCTTAAGTCTCAAAAATTTCAAAAGGCTGTCCCGAGTTCTTTCGAGTGTTTTTATGTAACAATTAGTGTCAGAAATCCTAACCTTAAGTAAGTTGGTTATTACCTTTTTCATGAGTGATTCAATTTTAGTAATATTTCTTGGTGTATCCCATAATTTGTTGAGGTGTTCCAGAAATTTAGGGTTTATTTGTTGTCGGCGGCATTCTAATAAAAATATTAACCGGTTTTTGTTGGATGCCAATTTTTTATTAATAATAATATAATGCTTTATACTTACAACCACATCTCATACAAATTTCTCGTTCTCTCAAAGAAAAATCCCATTATTACGGTATAAATATAGGTGTATATATATATATATATATATATATATATATATATATATATATATATATATATATAGATATAATTTTGTTCGACAAAAGGATTCTTCATATAGTTTCCCCTGGCAATGACGTGTGTCTGTGAATAGTCCTCACTGTGATACAATTTTGATGGACAAATAATTTCTTTAAAATTTCTTTATATCAATTAATGCCAGTAACACATGTTCTGTAAAATATACCTTTCCGGATTCTCCCCTTAAATATCTGTTCATTTTCAAATTAGAGAAATACGAAAGCATTTGTAAATATATTCTGTAATTGCAAATATTTAAATTGTGTAACTGAGGTAACCTCCAACCTGCTTTAAATTACACAGGCCAACATTTTTCAAACCCTAAGACACACAGTTTTTTTCTATATTCGGAATTATATTACACCGCGCAATAATTTTTCTCCACAAAACTCGTTGGGGTAGTGAAAGTTCAAAATCCATATGAATTTTTCAGATATTTTATTTCTTCTTGGAAAAATCGTCCGTTGAAATTAATTAGTTTGGCGTTTTCGTTACCATTATACCAAAAAGAAAATTGGTCCAGCAGGCAAGAGTAGTGTAGTTGTAAAATTTTTGGGACGGTGAATCCAAATTCGTTGTCAATTTAACCCCATCGAGTCATGGTTTGTCCCTAACGTTAAGAGATTCAAAATGACCGAGCTGATATGACGGGTCGGAATTCTAAATAGTCTAAATTATTATAAAACTTACCTTTGCCTTTCTGTTGTGTTAAATTTTGCTTCTTTTAAGATTTGAGTATGTAACAGCTTTTATCAATTTTCACTCGACGTCTGAAGTTATGTTAGGTTCATTTGCCTTTATGCTTGTTTGAAGATTAAGAGTGTAATCTCTTTTATCAATGAAATATTGAAAAATGTATTATTATCGAGAAAATGTTTTATGTGTATTTTGTCTTCTAAAGTTGACATAAAACAATTAAGAAGCCTGGTACATTAAAATGGGTCACCATATATTCTAACAAATAAACAAAGTTGCTACTAGAAAGATGATTTTTCCGAGAAGAAATAAGATGTCTGAAAAATTCAAAATGCATTTTGATGAGGAAGAGTAGTACTTTCATATACCGCAACGAGTTTTGTGCAGAAAAAATTAATTCTCGTTGTAATACAATCCCGAATAGAGCAAAAAACCGTGTTTTTTGCATTTTGGTTAGGATATCTCGAAAACCTGATGTAATAGAGAAATTCTAGAGTTTCGTCCGCCTGTGTTATTATTCTAAACTAGAAACCAATACTATGTTTCGTTTTATTAGATTAATTAAAAACAACTATGCGAAAGGGTTCCAGATGTAGAAATAAACGAGGGGAATTGACCGCTGCTGGCTCTCTATACAGGATTATTGGGAGACCACCTCACTAACTTATTTGTTTAAAGAGTTTTGGCATATATTATATTTTTTAAACCACAGACACAGTATATTACTTTTCAATTTTACATACTTCTTAATTCGAGAAAAATAATAAGAGAAAATTACTTTTGCGCTTGTTAAAAACTGTCAAAATTCAATGTGGAGAATTTATTTCATTTCACAGCTATAACATTAACTAACAACATAATATATTTTTATTGCCGTATTCGGTTTCCGTAACTTACAATTTACGAAGTAATAAAGGTAAAATAATAACCGGTCAAGTGCAAGTTGGACTTGCGCAATTAGTGTTCCGTACGTTGATTGCTTCTAAAATAAAAATGTTTGTTACGGAAGTACAAAATGAGCAGTGTATTCACAAAACACATCCCAAATGAGTTTTCATAAAAGTTTTTTTCCAGTCTTTACTGAAAACTGATGACCTTGAACCAGATAAATTATTAAAGGTAATGCACTCGTGATAATTTTCGTTTAATCTAAACCCTGTAGAGAATATTCCAGAATTTTTTTAAAGTTTGTTGATCAGTACTTTTCGAAATAAGAAGGGAGTCAGCGATTTTTTCGCACTTTGTTAAAAATAGTACAAAGAGAAATGTGCGCAAGTATTACATTATATATATTTGTGAACTTATCTTTTTACAAGCTTTCATTTGACACCCCACTCGACGACTTGGTAAAAAATTTTTTTTCACTTCCGATTTCACCCTCCAAACCTAACCTGTTAATTCAAGGTTTAACTTTCAAAATTACACAGCTCTAATGAGGCCATCAATTCCTATTAGTGCCATATTTCAACTTTCTATGTCAAATAGTTTCGGAGAAAATCGGGTGTGACAGACAGACAGGCAGGCAGACAGACGGTCGGACACCAAAGTGATCTTATAGGTGTTCCGCACGGAACATTTTCATGGTGATATTGTGCAAAATAAGAAAAAAAAAGACATTTTCTTACATTGCCAAATTTGACTATGCACGATTGACGAAAACCTAGATTTATGTTAAGAATTTTGTTAGTAAGTTAGAACTACGTATAAAATGGTTTTTTCATATAAGAAATATTATTTAAAAATGGTTATAACAAATGGCCAACACAACGAGAACATATAAGATTTTATAGAGGGCAAAGAGGCAATAGAGAGCAAAAAAAAACATTTTTAAGAATATATAACCACATCTGATGTGAAACATTGTTGAAAACAAAAAAGTAAAGAATTGTGCAAAATGGATAAACCCACGAAAATAAAAAACCGATAATTCTGGTACATTTTTAAGATACCTTAGTATTATGAAAATCAAACGAAATGCAATATTTGCTATTTTTTTTTTGATTTTAGAAAAATGTAGAAGGTGGAAATCGTTGAAGATCTTGTCAAAACAGGATTTCAAATACTTTACACTAACATGGTCATGGTGGCCGCATTTACTGCCATAACTGAATTTTAACGTAATTCCAGTATAATACAAAATTACATTTACAACAAGATACTCAACTGTTAAATAAAAATATTTGGACTGATGAGTCAGCTTTGTCAAAAGCCAAATGTTTTGATGGAAGAAATATGCACGAGTGATACAAGAAATAATACATTCTGACCGACGCTCTGTTTAAATTCTGTACGGTATATCGGACATCACAGTAATAAGATCATTAATTTTTAATGGAAGAATACTACGAAGTTAACGAAAATATGGTACTACATATTAATAGGGAAATAATCTGGCTGCAAGACGGTGCGTAATGGGAACAATACGTAATTTTTACCTAAATTCATTTACTGACCGCAATTTCCAAGGAATCTCAATAATTTTTTTTTTTAAATCTTAGTCTGGGCGGATTTTTGATTATTGACCATGATTTAAACTCATTTTTCAATAAATATAGGTTTTAGCTTTTGCCTTTTGTTATAATCATTTTTAAGAAGTATTTCGTACATATCCCGCTTTTTACTATGTAAACTAAGCAGCGCGGGGAAGATGTTTCTAGTAACAAAAATTTGGCTGGATTAATATAATTTGGTGAGATTAATTCTGTTTTGATTAATATTGTTAATCCCACCAAATTCTCGTTGCTAGGAACATCTTCCCCTCGCTCCTTTGGCTACAGTGTTGTTAAATGGGCTTTTTTTGTTAACTTACAAACTTCCATATCCACAGGTCATTGTCAATTTGTATTATTATCAAACATCCTAGCGTGCTATGGTTTTATTACACAAAATAACGAAGAGAAAATGCTTTTTCTAACTTCGCATTGTTGGCTATCCATGCAATAATGTTTAACAACTGTTATCTGTTCTTGGGGCACGTGTTCGAGCCACTTCCATTTTAATTCGGGTACCCTTTCCAATACGTCCACGTTTTTAGTTTGTTATCGGATCCATTCGTTGCGTTTTCGGTTCGTTAATTTATTGCGCAACATTCTTTTTAAAGTGTTGGGTGTTTCTAATATAAGGCTGTTATTTAAGTTGTCAAATGCTGGCCAAGACATTTCGAGAAATTCCCTCAGTCAGGTGATCTTTAAGGGTGATGATTTTCTGTCATAAGTATATATAATTTTCGACTTTTTCTAGAAATTGGCAGTTGAGCGTTACATTCATGTGTATATCTGTGTTCGTCATGATCTTTGTTTTGGTGATATTGATTCTTAATCCTACTAATTTGGAGTGGTGATCATGTTCCGTAGTCATCTCTTGTAGTTCAGCAGGATCACTACTTATTAGAAGAATATCATCGGCGAATCGCAGATGGTTAAGATATTCGCCGTTGATGTTTGTACCTTTACCGGACCAATTTATTTCTCTAAAGAAGTTTTCAATAGATAATATAAACAATTTGGGAGATATCGTATCTCCTTGCATAACAACTCTCTTTATTAAAATTGGAGATGTTTTTTTCTCAGAGAAGGATATACATTTTGCCTGCGAATAGATGTTTTCTATTAGTTTTGTGTATCTACTGTCTAGACGACATTTCGCCATTAAATGTAGTATCCCCCACATCTCGATAGTGAGAAATGCCTGGTCATAGTCGATGAAGGCCATGTGAATATTTAGGTTGTATTTATTATCTTTTTCTGTTAGGTTGTTGACTGTGTATAAATGATCCATGGTACTATAACCCGAGCGAAAGTCTGCTTGTTCACGAAGTTGTTGATAATCTATTTTTGACGTCAATCTGTCGATGAATATTTTTGTAAACAATTTATACATTTGAGACAACAGACTTATAGACCTGTCGTTACTAAGTTTTGTTATATCGCCTTCTTTGTAGATAATTATGACTTCTGTTTATATCCAGTATTCTGGGATTTGTCCCATCTCTAGTCAGATGTCAAAAATCTCTTTAAGTTCTTCAATCAAGTTCTGCCATATATGCTTCAACATTCCGAGCACGATACCATCTGGTCCAGCAGTTTTATTATTCTTGACTTTGCTGAGGACGTTGTAGATTTCATCACTAGTGATCTCGGGGATATCTTCAGAACCACATTCTGGAATTTCTCTTTTCGTTCTTTACTCTGCGTTTCATTTGGATGAATTTTGTTTATGTAGAGCTTTGTATAATATTTTTCTGCTTTTGTCAGTATCTCAGTTCTGTTTGTTATTTTTTATTGTCTCTATATTTCAGTGAAATCATTTCTTTTTTCCCAAACTCAAGTGCTTTTTAAATATTTTTGGTACTTTGTTTTGCTCATTTGTTTTGCTGATGTCTTTGAGTAACTCCTTTCTTGTCAGTTTGCTGATGTCTATTAGTAACTCCTTTCTTGTCAGTTTGTTGAGTTCTGACCATTCTGTTAGATTTTTGTTCCTGCCCACTTTCATTTTCTGTGTTTTGTCGAACAATAGTTTAATACTGTCGCTTATTTTCTTCGTTACTATTTTCATTTGTTCGGGTAATTTGTCAGCAGCTTCCTTGATAATCCTAAGCAGTTCTTTTACTCTATCGGTAATGTTATTTTCTATGCTTTTCTTAACTAACTTTCCACTAACTTTTCTTTCGTATTCTTCTTTCTTTTGGATTATTTCATCTGGATTAATGTTTTTATGAGTTTTTGCTTGTTGTTTTTTTGCATCTCACCAATCGATAATCAATTTCAATATTCATTTTGTTGGATGATCTGAAAGTATAAAGTCAATCTGATTTTTATATTTGAGGTCAGGGCTCCTCCACGTCCATTTGCGACTCTCATTTTTTAAAGAAAGTGTTCACAGCGAATAATTTATTTATTTCTAGGAAGTTTACTAGTATCTCTCTTCTTTCGTTCCTTTTTCCTAAACTGTATTCTCCAATGGTGGTCTCCCGTTCGTCTTTATGTTGGCCTATTTTGGCGTTAAGTCGCCTGTTATCATCATATGGCCAGAACAAATTTTCACGTATTGTCTCCAAGAGTTGTTTATAGAACATTTCAACATCTTCGTCTTCGTAATCTTAGGTGGGAGCATGTACCTGCACTACTGTCAGGGTCTCGTTTCTAGATCGATCCAGTGTGATACAAGCTATTCTGTCTGCGACACCTATAAATAAATAAGTTTTTTTTTCACAAGGAATTGAACACCATTGTGCTTGTCTTTATACTACAGAAAGTGTCCTGATTTTACCTTAAAGTCATTTTCCTCTGTTCTTATTTCGCTCAATACAATCATATTCCACTTTATATTCTTGAACTATTCTTCCAATTCAATAAGCTTGTCATTAGATGCGAGGGTTGTGGCATTATAGGTTGCAATTAGAATAGTAATTTTTATTGCTTGTTTCATAATTCCATGACAGCCTTGTCGATCGCAGAGATTCTTAGCTCCCCCTGACTTTCTCTTTTTTCAATCGCAGCCATGATCAGAAAGTTTCAGGCTGCTAGGAACTGGGGGCCTTGTGTTTGTATTGTTCATTAGATGAAACAGGAAATATTTAGCGATAATACACCATGTTAGCCAGACTTCTAGATGTATGGTTAGGGAACAGAATGGGACAAGTTTTTATGGATAGGATTTTGGTTGAGGACGTGTTTCCTACCCGAAATATTTTAAAAAATATAAAAAAACTTAATCATTTATTCATTATTTGGTTATACAGGAACTTATGTGTTTATATATTTCGTAAATTTATTGTACATTTGATAAATCCATAAAAACATCAGGTATTTGAAATAGCTTTTCCTTCTGAAATATTACATTTTAAAATTTATCTCATTGTTAGATTCCGTTTAATTGTTCTCCAATCTATTTAAAATAGGCTCAGACAATATTTAATTATCAGAAAAGAGTGGGTAAAAATTTCGCGGCTAACATACGATGATAGTCGGTAAGCCGACACTGCACTAAATGTTCGGGAGTAAAAAAAAGGGACCTCCGCGGAAACGCACACTAACTTAATGCCAATCTGAAACACGTATCGACCTAGTAGAATTCAGCCGCTTGAAGTAGAGGGTTCTGCAGTGATGTCACTATTGCGTAAGCTGTCTTTTTGGTTAGGGCATAGCCCTCTTAACACATTTCAATCTCAGACTTACACTAATATGGTTGCCTATAATCTCTAGGTAAACTTTTAAGGCGTCTCCAGGTCTCAGACATTAGCCCTTTTCCCCTCGCTTGGCGCTACCTATCGCTATGACGATACAGCTCTAGAGATGTAATGTCCAGAAGGGCCCTAATTATATCTATAGTGAGTGACTCATAGTGTGAAACACTCTTGTCTTAGCTTTTTACTTTACGACCCTTTAGGTATGTGTGCTCAAGGGGTGAATAAAACGCTTTATTTTTTGCCCTCACTTGCGAAAAGTGGCATGACAGTGTTTATTAATTGCCTTTGCGTATTTTTCAGGTTGTCGAAGATCGCATTCATCTAATTTATCATTTTTATCGCGATGACTGGCCACATTTGTGACCAATTGTCCCGTTCTTGGGATGCATTTTGCATTCCATGTATGACGCTGGGTGTACACTCCGGCAGTTCGCACATTTTGCTGGCGAATTTCTTGTTTTATGACACATTGAGAAACTTTAAATAGTCTGATTTTTAATCTTAGATTTAAGCAATCATCGTTCCTGATGATGCAAGAGTGGTTACCGAAAGGCACATCGAGTTCAAAAATAAAGTGTTTATTGTGTAGTGGAAAAATAAGTTGGCGAATGGGGAAGGGATATAATATGACAAACAAAGCACTTATCAGCTGACTTACCATTTTTATTACTAGCTGACATAGCATTTTAACAGTTTTATCTAAAGTCACCATTAGCACTAAGAATAAAAAAGTAACTAGAATTAAAGTAATAATACTAATAAAATATTATTTATAAAATGCTCTATATAGACCAAGAGGGCGACCCGAAATTTTGACCTGTCTACTAACTGTCTGCCTAGTTGTTCATTCTATCGGGCGAGTCTTTAACATTTTTTTTTAGCTGGAAAAAGCGGATCCAGCTTCGTCCTCTTGTATTGGCGGCGTCTGCCTTTTGCAGTTTCCCTGTTATTTTATCAAGAACAATTTTACTAAATTTATTGATTTTATATGTTTAAATGACAGTCCATTATTATATATATGGATCGACGTTTTTTTTTTCGAGTCCTAAAGCTGGGTCCAGTCTCGGCGCTGTCTGCGCTTTGGGGCGCTCGATATTTTAGTGTCAACAAATGTTATGGTACTCGATTCAAATGGTTAAACGACAGTCCATTTTTGGATGTAGCATTTTGGGCCTTATCTGGGAATTCCAGGCAATGGGGGCCGCAAAATCAACATTAAAGGCTTTTATTCGATTCACTCGATAGAATCAACAACTGGCAGACTGTTAGTCGAGAGGTCAAAATTCGTCTTCTCCAGCCCAGCATGGCATCAAATGCCACGTACAAATAAATCCACCCTCCAGACCGTCCAAAACAAGGCCCTTAGCATCATCGCTAAGGCACCAGACGATCCTGGAATTCATAAGCAACACTCACGGACTCCCTATCCAGCCCAAGATTTGCTTAAGTTAAGTTTTATGTTTATGAGATATCTTAAATTCAAATATCTTAAGTTCCTTCATCATATTTATATAAAATCTTTACCTAGGCTACGTTAATTAGGTCCCTGATATGTACATATCTTAAGATCCAATATGAAAAGAAAGAATTTTATAGAAGTAGAGTACATTTATTATTCAATAAAATCGGCGAAATATAAATCTTAACTATATTATGTCTGTTGTGGTCGAAGAAGCTCTTACCTTTACATAACAGGATTGAAAGTAAATAGAAAAGTACTGGGTGCTCCTAAGTATATCCACAAAAAATGTATTAAATTTATTTGGAAATTCCAAGCAATAAGGCTAACTAATTCATTATATCATATGGTTAAGAATTCCTTTAAAATCTAATGGAACCGAAAAATTTTTACCCTCAAGATTTCAATATAGTATAATTTTTTTTAACATATAATTTATAAAATATTCCCATCTATATTCAAATGAAATGTTATACTACTTCTATCTATTTCAGCTTCAATACTATTCGATGGATCGCATATCACTAGAGTAGAAAGAATTAAACAACAGAATTTTTTTTCTGTATGCAAAGATCAGCTCTAAAACTAGAACCGTCGTAGATAATATGAGACCTAAAATTAAAATATGAAATGTAAAACGTATATCTCTAATTTTTAAAGGTTTAATTTCTTCTTTTCCATTATTAATTTTCATCAATTGTTCCGTATTCAAAGCCCAAGCAAAGTCATTAAACCATTTCTGATCAAATCCAGCTTCTCGTAAATGCATTAAAATCAAATTTATTTCTAAAAGAAAAGGACAACCTATTGGTACTATTAATGAAAGAAAATACTCTCCGGGGCATTCTGGAACGATATGAAGTAATGGAAAACCTTCTTTAGTAATATATATTGATTTTAGGAGTACTTTTGCATCGTTTAATCTCCGTAAAGCAGCATACTTGTTACTTGACAGTACCCATTCTATTCCAGTCCCTTCATAAGTTCTGATACATCTTTTGTTAAGTCTCTGATATAGTTCTCGTGAACTTCCTTCAAAAACTGGGACTGAGGACATAATGGCAATATCATGGTAATCTAATTCTTCCAAAGTATTAACATCGGGATAAAATGAAATAGTTGTAAAAGACTTATAAAGAATGGCACCGAACATGCTTGACAAACTGATTGTCCCAAATAATAGGCAAGATAGAAAAAAGCGTCTTCCAGTTCGTCCCTTACGACTTAAAACTGCTAAAGATTGAGAAAATGTTGCACCAAAAATTTCCAAAAAGCTTAATGTGATACTCCTATGTTTAGGAAATTTAAAAATATCGTTAACTAATATGGACAATATCATGTAAATAATCAAGTTTATCCATATTAATAAATCAATATCGATAAATGGCTTTATTGATTTCGGAATTCTTTTTGATTTATTGATTATGAGGCATATTCGGTCGTGTGAAAAATAAGTAGAATATTCTACATCTTTTAGAAGTTTGCTCCAGATCATAAATCTGGGATTTCCCTGCATTTCCACAGTTCCCTGTTGAACTTCGCCTGCGCTTCCTGTTGCTGTATAATTATTTAATAGCAATCCAAAATCGTGACTTTTTAAACTTCTTTTTATAGTAAAATTCATTGCCAAAGATATTTCGGAAGTCAATAGTCCATCGTTTCCGTACATTTGAGAAGTTTTTGGAACGTTTCTGTAAATTTGGTAGCCTTCTAATAATTTGGGTAGTTTTACAAAAGCTGATGTTTTTCTTAAAAATAATGAAATTTTCAAAGGACGACCATTTAATGACTTAACTTGGCTAAACAGAAGATAAGGGCACTTTTTCACGTCAGATATTTTGAACCGTTTAATAACGCCATAACGTTTATTTTTTAATTGAAATGGTTTGTACATATAAATATATTCTTTTAAATATGAGGAACATGGTATATACATTATACAATTAAGCAGCCTTTTTCTTTCATAGAGTCTTTTCAAAACTATAATCGACTGTATTTCATTTGGTTCTTGAATAAGTAAGAGAATATGGCGACAACGCCAATATTTCCTATTTTCTGGATTCTGAAGTAAATATTTATAAAACAATTCTGGTCCATCTGCTATCATGATAATAACAGCATCCTGTTGAAAAGCGGTATTAAAGAGTCTCCTATCTGGGCATACCTCTTCTTCACGATCAATGAAAATCGTGTTATACAAATTTTGATACCAAGAATTTTCTTTATTTCTTGTCTGATTGACGAAAGTCATATTTATGATTAAAGGCTTATATATTTCTTCGAAGTTAAATAATGAATTTGCCAGTGTAGCTGGGTGGTCTTTCGAACTAGAATTATTATTGAGCAGTGTTACAATAATTATGTTTTTAGCATATTGCATATGTTGTTTAAAGACTGCCAATATGTCTTTATTAAAATCACAGTTAATATTGTGGGTGTCGAGAAAAATTTTCTGAGCACATGCTTCTTCAAATAAATTATTATGACAAAAAATATACATTACTAACAATATTTGAAGAATTCTTCCTTCCATTGCTGCTGTTTATTTAATAAAATTATAAAGTGAATTTTAATTGACATTCCGTCATGAAAGATAGAAAATTACATATTCTTATCAGGAATCTTTGCCATAGTTCAATAAATACATTCGTTATATTCTAAAGGGTAGCAACATGTCATTACTATTTCTAACTGAATTTATAATATTTTATCGGTAATTGATGACATCTGTCTGCAAATTAAGTAAACCTAAACGGTAAATAGATGTTATAAGTTAGTTATTAAAGTTTTTTCTTCATCGAAGCTTTGGTAAAGTAATAATTTGAACATCTTGTTTCAGGAGCTTTAAATATAAGTTATTATCAAGAAAATCTTGGGATTAGGCGGTATAAATTTGAATGACCTTCTGATATGTCGCCTACGATTGTGCAATGATCTTTACAAAGATAGTCCGTGGAATTGTAGGTGAAACATCAAATTTGATATCATCTGATTCCGATAACCATGATGAAAGCTTCTATCCATATCAATTCTGGCCAATAATTAAATTTTCTCATTTCTACAAAATTTCTAACTGAGGGAATTCTAGTTTCAATATTTTTCCTTTGAAAACTAAGAAATTGTAACTAAAAGAAAGACCCTCAGTTCTGGATTATTTTTGTCAAAAAAAAACTAACTTTAATCTACAGCTTCACAATGTAATGACATATTCTAAAATTAATAAGGTATCTTTCCCAACTGGCTACCATCTTTACCTTCGAAAGGTGTACTTAAGCTGGTTGAAAAGTTTTTTTAACAAAAAGTTTCAAATAAGAGGTCCTTAAACAATCTTTGATTTATTTAAAAAACTGAAGGCTCTCGGGCTTGAGGCTCACCAAAAACTGCTACGGACTATTAAGTATAACTGGTTTCTGTTGGGCTTCACCGACAAAACTCTAGAACGGTATGGAAGCCCAAGTACCCCAGCTAGGAATCTTCTCTCACTGCGCTTAGTCATTCTGTTGAGTCCCCACAAGAGACAGAAAACTAACCAAAGCCAATACTCATATATAAGAAGAGTCTGAAATATTTTGATATCTACAATGGTTAAATGAAACAGATCAGCACTTAGCTCTTCATCCAGATAGGTTTCTAGAGGTCAGCACTTACCTATAAACGACCAGAATTCTAAAGTGCCCGTAGCCATATATTCTACTAGCTTCATTTCAGGTTAGATTCGTTCTTTTTGCTTTTCTAACCAATTTGGTCTAAACTTTGTCACTAGTAGAAATTTGTCACAATCAAATGGCTACACCCAAATTTTATTTTATTATGAAAGGGCACTCCAGGTTATTACAGTGGGCCAAAGCAATAAACAAGGAAAATATTATATTTAGCCAAATCCGGGTAAGAAGATTTTCTTCTAGAAAGAAAATAAAATAAGCTATTAATGTGATGATTTATTCTAAATTTAATTGTGCTTACTTATTTATAAGAATACCTTACATATATACTACTTAGTATATATTGCCACTACACAAAACACTTTATTTTTGCACTTGACGCGCCTTTCGCCAACCATGTTAGCTTCATCAGAAGCGATGATTGTCAATCATCGCTTCTGCCAAAGATTCCATATTCCCAACACCTTACATGTATAACAGATATCTATTCAAATACCCCAAATGTTGAGTACAAATTTGACAAGATCAATGTCTTAATACAACAGTTAGATTTTATCTGGTAGTAGAGAATTATAAATTTATTTAAGCCAAAAAAAACAGTAATAACGATAATGGTTTTCTTAAGGTAATAATAGAATTTTTTTATCCCAAAACAGAAACGTTTATAGGCCGGAAGATCAATATAGTAATTTTGGAAGATTATTAAATGTATATATATATATATATATATATATATATATATATATATATATATATATATATATATATATATATTATATATATAAGAACTGTTTCCACTAATGTCAACATTAAAGTAGGAAAGTTACAATACATAGAAGGTTTCTCCCAGTCCTTGTCTTCTCTTTTTAAAAATACAAACATTAAGATTGTTAATTACAATACAAAAAGAATGAATTGTTTTTATATTTGATACCAATTTAAAAGATAAAACCGATACTTTACAAAGATCTAATATAATCTACGGCATTCTCTGTCAATGTGGGTTGGTCTACGTTGGACAAACTTCACAAAAGCTCTCTAAGAAATTAGCGTTGTACAAAAGTGATAGCAAACACAAACCTAGCAACTAGCTTGAGTTTACACGTAAATAATATAGATCACAGAGTACAATATAATAACAGTTTCATTCTGGATGTTGAGACTAATTACTTCTGAAGAAGTTTCTTGGAAATGTATTACATAAAAACTTGTAAAAATAATCTCAATTACAAAAAAAAACATAGAAGGATTAAGCTCTATATATACCTATTTACTAATACAAAATCATACCAAACCAATGAAAAAGAACGGTTTTTATGAAAAAATTTCCAGTAAAGTTGACGTTTCTTTTCTCTTTCTGTTATTCCTGCTTTTTTACATATTACTAATTACTTTTTTCTGTGTCTTCTTGTTATAAAATTAAAAAAAAAAAATTAAATATGATAAATAATAAATAACATCCAATTCTCTTTCAAATACAAGTAGCATCCACCAAAAATATACCACATCCCTTACTTTAATGCTTTTTGTTTTTTTGTCGACCTGATGACGACACAGACTACCAACAATATCCGGTTCAGACTCAAATATCACTAAATAAGTTACTAAACTCGATGTCAAAAATTTTTTTTAAAATGGAGTACCATTTCAACATCATGGTCTTTCTTACAGTTGTGTTCTTTTTTAAAAGTGTTTTTGATTAATGTTTATTGACAAAGTTTTATTTTTAATACTTGTGTAACTCTCTAAGTGTCCTTTTATCATGTTTTTTGTAATCATACCTACTACCTGGCCAACAAAAATGCAAATTTTATTGTCTTCACCAGAGATGAATTAACTGCTAAATTTTTGTAAGTAATTTCTCATCCAGCCTTATAATTTATTGAATCACATTTCAAAAACGAACGTTTTAGGTTTATTTTTCTATACCTGGTTTACGTTTTTAGAATTCAGAAGAAGCTACCATTAAGCAGCGAAAGCTCGATAACAAAAATAAAAAGCAGATACTAGAGCCTTTAGATCTTTGATTGCTCATTTTTTCTCCTTATAAGGGCGTTTCCCAGTAGTTAAACTTACGATTGTTTATATATATATATATATATATATATATATATATATATATATATATATATATATATATATATATATATATATATATATATATATACATATATATATATATATATATATATATATATATATATATATATATATATATATATCCAGCATTCGTGCTGGATATATTGTATAATAAGTGTCTCTATATGTGCGATGTACCTCGAGACGGATAATGCTGTGGTGGTCCTTCTCTTCAAAAAAAGAAATTTGTGTGGCCTTTGTGGATTACGAGAAAGCGTTTGACTCCCTTGAAATCTGGGCAACATTAAATAGTAACTGTAGAATTAACAGCATATATATAAAAGAGCAACATTTCAGATAGTATTGAAAGAAAACACCAATTAAATAGAAATGAAAAGGAGGGTACATCAAGGGGACACATCTGGTCGAAATTGTTTAGGTTGGCGCTAGAAGATCTTTTCAAACAATTTCCATGGACAAGTAAGGGTACAAATATAGGAGGAGAGCAACTCAATCATTTGCGATTCGCGGATGATATTGTGCTTATATCTAGCAACAAAGAAAAACTGGAAGAAATGCTGAACGAACTTAAGTCGCGAGAGATTGGTCTGAAGATAAACATCGCGAAAACCATGTTTATGACAAATGACAACTGTGATAAAGAAGCAGAACTGAACATTAAAAACGCGAAAATGACAAGAACGGATTCATACAAAAAATAGTAATATTCAAGGAAAACTTGAAAGCGGATCTATCAAGGAGAATATCATTGGCTTGGACGGCATTTGGCAGATTGCGGAACATCTTCCTTTCCAATATCTCAAATACACTAAAAGCGAACACATTTGATCAATGCTTGTTGCCAGTATTGACATACGGACCTGAAACGTGGCCTTTGAATCAAGACGTTATAAATCGCCTACAGCTACTTATATCGCAAGACTCTGATAATCGATGGACCCATAAGGTAATCAACTGGAGGCCCTAGAATGAGAACAGAGGTAGAGGACGCCCGCAAACCCGATGGTCTGACGACATCAAAAGCCTAGTGGGATACAACTGAATAAACAAGGCTCAAAACCGGAAAAGATGGACGTACTTAGGGGAAGCTTATGTTCGACGATGGACTGCATAGCTGATGATAACGATGATACTGGAGAGGTACTGCCATCTGGACGAGATAACTTTGAATTTTCTTTTTTCATAAACAATCAAATAATAATTAATTAATCTTTTAGCAAGAATTTGATTTGGTTCTAAATTTTACTTTCCTTACTTACGCATACTCGGCTTAATGGAAAATCGATGCCTTTAAAGTTGTACTTGTGGTTATAGTTACCATTTTTGTGGAATCATCTTTAAGGGTGTCGCCAAGGTGGCATAAATAAAGTTAATATTTCTTTCGAAGCTTAATAAAATTAACTTTATCATTTAAATGTCTAAATTTTTACTTAATTATATTCTGGCATTTAATAATCTTCCAAAATTACTATATTGATCTTCCGGCCTATAAACGTTTCTAATTTTGGGATAAAAAATTCTATTATTACCTTAAGAAAACCATTATCGTTATTACTGTTTTTTTTTGGCTTAAATAAATTTATAATTCTCTACTACCAGATAAAATCTAACTGTTGTATTAAGACATTGATCTTATCAAATTTGTACTCAACATTTGGGGTATTTGAATAGATATCTGTTATACATGTAAGGTGTTGGGAATATGGAATCTTTGGCAGAAGCGATGATTGACAATCATCGCTTCTGATAAAGCTAACATGGTTGGCGAAAGGCGCGTCAAGTGCAAAAATAAAGTGTTTTGTGTAGTGGCAATATATACTAAGTAGTATACATGTAAGGTATTCTTATAAATAAGTAAGCACAATTAAATTTAGAATAAATCATCACATTAATAGCTTATTTTATTTTCTTTCTAGAAGAAAATCTTCTTACCCGGATTTGGCTAAATATAATATTTTCCTTGTTTATTGCTTTGGCCCACTGTAATAACCTGGAGTGCCCTTTCATAATAAAATAAAATTTGGGTGTAGCCATTTGATTGTGACAAATTTCTATTAGTGACAAAGTTTAGACCAAATTGGTTAGAAAAGCAAAAAGAACGAATCTAACCTGAAATTAAGCCAGTAGAATATATGGCTACGGGCACTTTAGAATTCTGGTCGTTTATAGGTAAGTGCTGACCTCTAGAAAGCTATCTGGATGAAGAGCTAAGTGCTGATCTGTTTCATTTAACCATTGTAGATATCAAAATATTTCAGACTCAGCTTGGAGAATTTTCTTATATATGAGTATTGGCTTTGGTTAGTTTTCTGTCTCTTGTGGGGACTCAACGGAAAGACTAAGCGCAGTGAGAGAAGATTCCTAGCTGGGGTACTTGGGCTTCCATACCGTTCTAGGGTTTTGTCGGTGAAGCCCAACAGAAACCAGTTATACTTAATAGTCCGTAGCAGTTTTTGGTAAGCCTCAAGCCCGAGAGTCTTCTTTTAAATAAATCAAAGATTGTTTAAGGACCTCTTATTTAAAACTTTTTGTTAAAAACTTTTCAACCAGCTTAAGTACACCTTTCGAAGGTAAAGATGGTAGCCAGTTGGGAAAGATACCTTATTAATTTCTTAGAGAGCTTTTGTGAAGTTTGTCCAACGTAGACCAACCCACATTGACAGGGAATGCCGTAGATTATATTAGATCTTTGTAAAGTATCGGTTTTATCTTTTAAATTGGTATAAAAATATAAAAACAATTCATTCTTTTTGTATTGTAATTAGCAATCTTAATGTTTGTATTTTTAAAAAGAGAAGACAAGGACTGGGGAGAAACCTTCTATGTATTGTAACTTTCCTACTTTAATGTTGACATTAGTGGAAACAGTTTATATATATATATATATATATATATATATATATATATATATATATATATATATATATATATTCTCAATTTAGTGGGGCTGCAGTCTATATTTAAATATTTATGACCTTGGGTAGTGAAACAACCTTTTTTGTTAGTCGAGCTTTCGAAATTATATTTATTTCTTCTTCAGGACATCTGGAAAGACAAAATTTTCTTTTTTTTTCTTTATATTGTTAAGTGAAAAATTGCTTTTTTAAGTACATTCATATAGTTGAAAAGAACAAAAAAGAAAGATGGCATGAGAAAAAAGAAAAATGATTGACTTACCAAAGTGGTTTTTCTATAACAAAACAAGCAATCAATGAGATCCAAAATAAACCTCATACTAGGTATGAAAACTAGAGCAGTCAATTAACCCACCCAGACTACAGAGATGAGTCGCTCAGAAAACTTAAGGGCTTTCTACTTGACACTTCCTACCCAGTTCATTTAATTAATAAATTTCTTTTTAGTACATCTTACAGCATCCCAGAAAATATAATAACACGTCAATCGCAAACTCAAACACTTACTACACAACGCTCAATACAAAGCAATAACCTAGAAATTCATATGAACCATTCCTCGACTCAATTAAATAATCAAAACTTTTATTTCTCTCTTCCTTATATTGATAATTTTACTGATAGATTAATTAATATTTTCAAACCGTTTGATTTCAAAATTGCTAAAAGACAAATCAAAACTATCTCTAAACTGTACACCAAAACAAAGACTCCTCTTCTAAAAAATGAAAATTGGAACGTAATTTACAAAATACCTTGTTCAAATTGTAATAAGGTGTACATAGGTCAAACCTCCAGAAATCTGAAGGGTAGGATTACATCACAGAAAAGTGACTGCAGACGTAATGTACAATCTTGTGCTTTAGCACAACATGTCATTAACAATGACCATCAGATGAACTGGGGTGAGACTGAGGTCCTGGATCGCTCTGATTCTTACTACAAATGAATTTTCTTAGAAATGGTCCATATTAACCGGGAACCCTACACCATGAATAAAAAGAGTGACACCCAGGGACTCAGTTCCATATACAGTTACATTCTCAAATTAGAATTAGAAAAATACCAATCACTAATTGATCGTCCTGCACCAGACGAATAACACATAGACACAATGTTTTTTCCTTCCGATCACTCTACTACATTATATTATCGATTGTACATATATTTTTATTTTTTTTTCCCTGTAATGCATTGTTTCTTTCTGTTATCCCCCGTATGCAGGCTGACACATGAGCTATTAAAATAAAAAATCTGCACACTCAACTACTATTTCTATCTTTATTCACTACACACTTTGCTATGTAAATAAGTTTTAAACTAAAAGCATATGTCAGATCGAAACGAATCAACACCTTCTATCCTTCTCCACTACACAAAAGTTATATCGGTCTATCACACTCCACCTTTGCCGCCAAAAAATTGATAATTTTTTGTGAATTTACTGGTTTACGGTTGGTTTACGGGATTAGCAGAGGGTATCAAGGCCGGCCATTTTGGCCGTTTTATATTCTTCTGTTTAATTATTGTGTTATGTAGTTAACAATAGTATATTAGGGACTATCCCTCTATGCAAATGATTGCTTGTTTTGTTATAGAAAAACCACTTTGGTAAGTCAATCATTTTTCTTTTTTCTCATGCCATCTTTCTTTTTTGTTCTTTTCAACTATATGAATGTACTTAAAAAAGCAATTTTTCACTTAACAATATAAAGAAAAAAGAAAATTTTGTCTTTCCAGATGTCCTGAAGAAGGAATAAATATAATTTCGAAAGCTCGACTGACAAAAAAGGTTGTTTCACTACCCAAGGCCATAAATATTTAAATATAGACTGCAGCCCCACTAAATTGAGAATATATTTTTCTTAACTAGTCAGTCGCGACTACTGCTGTCTTTGTTATATATATATATATATATATATATATATATATATATATATATATATATATATATATATATACATATGTATATATGTACTCGTATGTTACAATAAAGGTTTTCACGGATGGTGGAATGTAATATCTTAAAATTCGGGGTTTCAATCCGTTCATCTAACAATAAATTTGCACTACATTGCGCCAAAATTTCATTTAACATTTTCAAGCGCTCTTGCTAATCACAGCATCAAGTAGCAGCAGCAGTAAGAGCACTTGAAAATGCCAAAAGAGATTTTGGCGAAACGTCTTACCAATTCATTGTTAGACAAACGGATTTAAATCCGCAATTTTAATGTATTTTATATATATGTATATATATATATATATATATATATATATATATATATATATATATATATATATATATATATATATATAACACGTAGACTGAAAAGTTTTTGGTCTGACACATAGACATCGTCCTATTTAAAAAATCCATGTGATTTTTAAACGATACGTATCAAAATTTCATGACATTTCGACGATTAGGTTACAAGTTACAGTGGTTTTAGTGCCGCTACTTTTGATATTTTCAATACAATGGAAAAAAAAAAACGAATTTCGTGTGTTGATTATGAGAAATGAGAAAAAATACGGTTCGACAGAGCAATGACTTGATAAGTGTTACGAGGAGTCCGCAGCTGCAAAATCACTTTCAATACATTCGTCTAACAATGAATTTGCACTACGTTACGCCAAATCTCATTTAACATTTTCAAATGCTCTTGCTAATCACAGCATCAAGTAGCAGCAGCAGCAAGAGCACTTGAAAATGCCAAATGAGATGTTGTCGTACCACGTAGACTGAAAAGTTTTTGGTCTGACATATAGATGTCGCCCTATTTAAAAAATCAATATGATTTTTAGGAAGTACCAACCTTCAAACGATACGTGTCAAAATTTCATGACATTTCGACGATTAGGTTACAAGTTACAGTGGTGACGCTACTTTTGATATTTTCAAAACAATGGAAAAAAATCGAATTTAGTGTGTTGATTAAACACTGTTTTTTGATGAGAAAAAATATCGTTCAACAGAGCAATGACTTGATAAGTGTGTCTGCAGCTGAAAAATCACACATTATTTACTGGTATGCTGAATTTAAACGTGGTCATACAGATACAAATGATGCTGAACGCTCTGGACGCCCAAATGAGGTGTTTACACTGGAAAACATTAAAAAAATCCACAAAATTGTTTTGAATGACCGTAAAGTGAAATTGCGTTAGATAGCTGACACGTTAAAGATATCAAAAGAACGTGTTGGTCATATTTTGTATGTACATTGAGGCATGAGAAAGCTCTGTTGGAAGTGGGTACCACATTTGCTCATACTGGACCAAAAACAAAAACGTGTTGATGATTCTGAGCGCTGTTTGGACCTGTTTAAGCGCAATAATAAGGATTTTTTTCATGCGATATGTGACAATAGATGAAATATGGATCCACCATTATACACTGAAATCAAATCGGCAGTCAGCTGAGTGTACAGCAGTCGGTGAAAGTCGCTCGAAGCGACCAAAGACACAACAGTCGGCTGGGAAGGTTTTGGCCTCTGTATTTTGGGATGCACATGGAATAATTTTCATCGACTATGCTGAGAAGGGAAAAACCGTTAATAGCGAATATTACATAAAGTTATTGGTGCGCTTGAAGGCAGAAATCGCAAGGAAACGGCCCCAGATGAACAAGAAAGCAGTACTCTTTCATTGAGACAATGCACCGTGTCACATGTCAATGGTGACGATGACAAAATATGATGAATTAAAGTTTGAATTGATTCCTCATCCACCATATTCTCCAGATTTGGCCCCCAGCGACTATTATCTATTCGCAGACCTCAAAAAAATGCTCGTCGGAAACAGATTTGGCCTATCTTAAGGGCAAAAACAAATCCTTCTACAAGAAGGGTATGGAAATGTTAGAAAAGCGTTTAACTGATTGTATCGCTCTTGAAGGAGACTATATTGTGGAATAAAGCTGAATTTTGCAAAAAAAAAATTATTTTATAGAGCTAGACCAAAAACTTTTCAGTCCACGTGTTAAATAGTACCATACGTAATATATATATATATATATATATATATATATATATATATATATATATATATATATATATATATATATATATATATATATATATATATATATATATATATATATATATATATATATATATATATATAGATATACATATATATATATATATATATATATATATATATATATATATATATATATATATATATATATATATATATATATATATATAGATAGATAGATAAACACATATATATATATATAGATAGATAAACATATATATATATATATATATATATATATATATATATATATATATATATATATATATATATATATATATCTTATAACAACGGTTATTTAGAA
>CM032447.1:91295082-91525082 GCA_019049505.1 Pachyrhynchus sulphureomaculatus | reverse complement strand
AGGCCCCTTTGATACCAAAATGGTTAACACCATTCTTGGAAATAAAATTATCTGTTTGGGTTATAATAGCTGCATATATGATAATTTCCATAATAGTAAATGACATATTAAAATATTCCAAGAGGAAAGATATAGTATTAAGTTTTGTTGAAATTTTTGGTATGATATTTTCGCAATCCTTACCGACAGCTAGCTCTAAAGGCCATATTGGTAGGCGATTTTTCCTATGTTTTTTTTATTTGGTACTATTAACTTATCCACTTGGTTTGCAGCTACTCTCTATAAATCGTTTACAGTGCGTACATATTTTCCAGATATAATGACTTTGGAAGAACTAGATAAAAGGAATATCACCATGGAAACTTTTGATTATGCTTTCAAAGGTAGCCCAACAGAATTATATCAAAGACTGGATAAAAAAGCTTGTGAAATTGTTAACAACGGTGAGGGTTATCAGTGGGCTGCTACTTCAAATTTTAATCATGCCGCTTTAGACCGAGTTTAATGATGCAAAAATAATAATACGATCAGAGTATGTTAACAAAGATGGTTCTCCAATGCTACATATTGTACCAGAATGTCCTATTGGATTTTATCTTTCACTAATTGTACCTCAAGGATCGCCTTTTACTTTACAAATAAATTTAATAACGATTAGGTTAGCTCTAGGTGGATTTAATACGAAGTAGTACAATGACTTTGGTTGGGCCATAATAACAGAGAAGCAAATGAAAACTAAAGAACTCAATGATTCAGCTAAACCCATTTATTTAGATAATGTACATTTAGCCTTCTATATTATCGTAGTTGGTAATATTGTTTCTATTGTCATATTTTTATTAGAAGTAATAATTGTAAAGAAAAAAGTGAATTGGAATTTTTAAAATGGATCATTAATGTCCTTTTCTCAGTTGATATAGAATAGCAACAGTCAGCGGTCAGGTAATAATTTTTTTTTTATAGAATCAATTGACTAATATGTGAGCTTATGCATTATCGTTCGCGTGGGTTGCCATAGCAGTGGGAAGTTTACCACATTTCGTATTAGTCATAAAAATATTGACAAATAAATAATTCCTTATAATACTTGTCTCAAACTTTGAATGTATATATGTATGTACAATGGAACCAATAAAAAATAAAGTAAAACAACATAAAGTATTATTTCTTTCCATATAATTATTTAAGTTACACCAATTTTATCGTATTAACATAAAATGTGAAAGCCTGTAGAAAAACTTTGTTTCTAATTTTGCTGATTGCATCTTTTCCGTTCGCTCCAGTTCGTGGCGTTCAGTCAATTTCATAGTCACCGGTCAAGTACAAATTGGACTTGAGCAATTAGTGTTCCGTACGTTGTTGAAATTTTTGTTACAGAGTTGTAAAATGATCAATGACTTCACAAAACACACTCCAAATGAGTTTTCAACAAGGTTTTTTTTCCGATCTTTACTAAAAACTGATGACCTTGATTTTTTTTTCGTTTTATATACCAGATAAATTATTAAAGATAATGCATTCGTGATAATTTCCGTTCAATCTACACCCTGTGGAGAATATTCCAGAAATTTTTTGATCAGATTTTTTAAAAATACTACAAAGAAAAGTGTGCGCAAGTATTACATTATAACTATTTCTGAACTCGTGTTTTTACAAGCTTTCATTTGATACTGCATTTCCGATTTTACTCTCCAAAACTAACCCCTGAAGTCAAAATTTAACTTTCAAAACTATACAGCTCTAATGAGGCCATCAATTCCTATATTAGTACCAAAATTGAAATTTATTCGTCAAATAGTCTCGGAGAAACTCGGGTATGATAGATAGACAGATGGACAGACACCGAAGTGATCTTATAAGTGTTTCGTACGGAACACTAAAAACAATATTTTGGGTATTCGTTACGAAAGATATTATATCTTTAGCGGTGGTTCCCAGAAGAACAAGATATCTCGTTTTGCCCTTTATCTCTTTAATCTTGACTTAAACTCAGTCAATCATCGCTCCTGATGAAGCTAACATGGTTAGCGAAACGCGCTTCGAGTGCAAAAATAAAGTGTTTGGTGTAGTGGTGATATATACTGAGTAGTAAATTTATTATAAATTATTATAATTACTTTTATCTAGATGAAAGTGTATCTCTATTTTCTATTCATGGACTTTTGTTTAAGTCAAGATTAAAGAGATAAAGGGCAAAACGAGAGATCTTGTTCTTCTGGGAACCACCGCTAAAGATATAATATCTTTCGTAACGAATACCCAAAATATTGTTTTTAGAGTTCCGTACGAAACACTTATAAGATCACTTCGGTGTCTGTCCATCTGTCTATCTATCATATCCGAGTTTCTCCGAGACTATTTGACGAATAAATTTCAATTTTGGTACTAATATAGGAATTGATGGCCTCATTAGAGCCGTATAGTTTTGAAAGTTAAATTTTGACTTCAGGGGTTAGTTTTGGAGAGTAAAATCGGAAATGCAGTATCAAATGAAAGCTTGTAAAAACACGAGTTCAGAAATAGTTATAATGTAATACTTGCGCACCCTTTTCTTTGTAGTATTTTTAAAAAATCGCTAAAAAAAAAAAATCGCTGTCCCCCCCCCTTATCTCGACAAGTACTGATCAAAAAATTTCTGGAATATTCTCCACAGGGTGTAGATTGAATGGAAATTATCACGAATGCTTTATCTTTAATAATTTATCTGGTATATAAAAAAAAAAAATTCAAGGTCATCAGTTTTTAGTAAAGATCGGAAAAAAACCTTGTTGAAAACTCATTTGGAGTGTGTTTTGTGAAGTCATTGATCATTTTACAACACTGTAACAAAAATTTCAACAACGTACGGAACACTAATTGCTCAAGTCCAATTTGCACTTGACCGGTGACTATGAAATTGACTGAACGCCACGAACTGGAGCGAACGGAAAAGATGCAATCAGCGAAATTAGAAACAAAGTTTTTCTACAGGCTTTCACATTTTATGTTAATACGATAAAATTGGTGTAACTTAAATAATTATATGGAAAAAAATAATACTTTATGTTGTTTTACTTTATTTTTTATTGGTTCCATTGTACATACATATATACATTCAAAGTTTGAGACAAGTATTATAAGGAATTATTTATTTGTCAATATTTTTATGACTAATACGAAATGTGGTAAACTTCCCACTGCTATGGCAACCCACGCGAACGATAATGCATAAGCTCACATATTAGTCAATTGATTCTATAAAAAAAATATTATTACCTGACCGCTGACTGTTGCTATTCTATATCAACTGAGAAAAGGAAATTAATGATCCATTTTAAAAATTCCAATTCACTTTTTTCTTTACAATTATTACTTCTAATAAAAATATGACAATAGAAACAATATTACCAACTACGATAATATAGAAGGCTAAATGTACATTATCTAAATAAATGGGTTTAGCTGAATCATTGAGTTCTTTAGTTTTCATTTGCTTCTCTGTTATTATGGCCCAACCAAAGTCATTGTACCACTTCGTATTAAATCCACCTAGAGCTAACCTAATCGTTATTAAATTTATTTGTAAAGTAAACGGCGACCCTTGAGGCACAATTAGTGAAAGATAAAATCCAATAGGACATTCTGGTACAATATGTAGCATTGGAGAACCATCTTCGTTAACATACTCTGATCGTATTATTATTTTTGCATCATTAACTCGGTCTAAAGCGGCATGATTAAAATTTGAAGTAGCAGCCCACTGATAACCCTCACCGTTGTTAACAATTTCACAAGCTTTTTTATCCAGTCTTTGATATAATTCTGTTGGGCTACCTTTGAAAGCATAATCAAAAGTTTCCATGGTGATATTCCTTTTATCTAGTTCTTCCAAAGTCATTATATCTGGAAAATATGTACGCACTGTAAACGATTTATAGAGAGTAGCTGCAAACCAAGTGGATAAGTTAATAGTACCAAATAAAAAAAAACATAGGAAAAATCGCCTACCAATATGGCCTTTAGCGCTAGCTGTCGGTAAGGATTGCGAAAATATCATACCAAAAATTTCAACAAAACTTAATACTATATCTTTTCTCTTGGAATATTTTAATATGTCATTTACTATTATGGAAATTATCATATATGCAGCTATTATAACCCAAACAGGTAATTTTATTTCCAAGAATGGTGTTAACCATTTTGGTATCAAAGGGGCCTTTCTAGTAATAACACATATACGATCATGGAAAAATGGAGAGGTATAGTCCACATTTGTTGAATATAATTGCATTTCCAAAAATCTTAAATTGCCTTGTAAGTCAACCTCCCCTCTAGCAACTTCACCAGCACTTTCTGTGGCTGTACCGTTAGAAAACACATAACCATAATCTATACTATTTGAACTCCTTTTTATTGTAAAATTCATTGCCATAGATATTTCGGAAGTTAGTATACCATCAAGTCCATAAATTTCGGAAGTCTCTGGAATTTTTCTATATATTTTAGAATTTTCAAGCAATTTTGGAGGATTGTTATAAGCTGAAGTATTTCTGGTAAATATTGAAACAGTTAAAGATAACCCATTTAAGTTCTTTACGTCATTTAATATCAGATATGGACAATTTTTCACATCAGATATCTTGTATTTTTTAATTACACCATGTCCATATTTGCTAATTTGAAAGGGTCTATAGATATAAATATCTGTATTTGTGGATGGAGAACATGGTAAGTACATGATGCAGTTAAGCAAACGTTGCTTATCCCAAAGTGTTTTAAGGAAAAGTGCTGCTCTGCCTTCACTTTGGTCTTGACCTAGCAGGAACAAAATATGGAGGTATCTTTTACGATGTAGTTTTCTACTGCTCAGAAATTGGTATAATAATTCCAAAGTTTCTCCTATAATGAGGATGACTTTCTTTTGTTCAAAAGCTGTTTGATATTGTGCTTCATTATTGCAAGATTCGATTTCTTCGCTAATTAATATAGTCTTATTATCAAAGGCAAATTTTTCTTTATCTAGTGATTCGTTAAAATAGTATAATTTCAACAACAGGGGTTTTTTTAACAATATTTTTTATTGATCCACGATCGTGCACTAATGCCTTTATAAGTTCCATAGGGGGTATAACAGTACTTCTACTACTAAATAAAGTACTAATTTCTATATATATAGCACGTGTCACGTGCTTTCTTAAAATTGGAGCCACATCTGTATTAATATTACAAGAATCGCTATTAATTAACTGGTGTCTTAGAGCTTCATTCAAAAACAATATGGCGAGTAAACACATTGCTCGGAGTAATTGAGCTTCCATACCTTCTTTGTTTTTACTGCATGTGAAAAGTCAATTTTTATGTGGAGCCTTGAGTGTTATAAATGATTTTTTTATATAAATGGAATTATATATAAGTAAAATAAATAATTCAATAAAAAGGTTTCGAGTTTTTATAGCTTTTAAGATACCAATTAATTCAGGCTGTGATTGATTGTCCTTAACTATCTGTTGGAAGTTAATAATTTAAAACTAGTTAAAATCCATTAATAATATTTAAATATCCGTAAAACACAACACTAAAAATTAAATTCACAGTAATGATAATTTTGCTGATATATATATATATATATATATATATATATATATATATATATATATATATATATATATATATATATATATATATATATATATATATGTTTTGATGAATGTTCTCACGGGTGTGAAATGTAGTAGTGGTTTTTCGGGTATCCCGTGTTAGCTTAAAGTCCCTTGATGGCCGATTTCGCTGACGTTTCTCATCCATCTTTTTCAAATCGTTGATCACTGGCTCCAAGGGCGCCGATTTTATGTGCTCGGAGCATGGCTCTATTAGTCGGACGAATTTGGCCAATAGAGGCTCGGCTTTGACTGCGCGTTGTCGGTCCTGTGGTTCTTTGTAATGTTTGTGTTGGTGAAGTAGCATATGGTTGAATTATTCTTTCTCTTGGTTGGACTTGGTACTGGGATAAAATATGTTTCCAAGAGTTCGGTAAACGTTGGCTATCATCCCGATTATTTAAGTTGTTGGGCGTCTTTTTTATTTCTATGGCTTCTGTGATTACCCTGGTGGATAGGTTATCACTTTTTCGTAGGGTTCTGATTTTATCAAAGTTGATTTTGTGGCCGGTATTGTGTGCATATTGTGCTAGAGAAGTGGTGGTGGATTTTTGTTTTTTTACGGCGTTTTTGTGCTCGTCTCTTCTGGCGCTAATTTTCCTGTTTGTTTGGCCTATGTATGAGAGACCGCAGTCCTGACACGGAATTTCATATACACCTTGGTCTTCTAAGGCTATAATGCCTTTTGGTGTAGGTAGAATATCTTTAATTTTTTGATTCGTTGTGTAAATGGTCTCAATTTGATGTTTTCCTAGAAGTCTTCCTATTTTGCCTGTGATGCCTTTTATATAAGGAAGAAATGTTTTTGTAGTATATCTCTTTCTTTCCGGTTTGTGTTGTTTATTTAGGGCCCGCCGGATCGTGTTTTGGCTGTATCCATTTGAAAGTAAAACGTTTCGAAAGAGCTTGGTTTCTTGTTGCAAATGTTCCTTGTCTGTTAGGGTTTCTGATCTGTGAGCTAAGGATTTGGCAACGGAGAAGAGTTGGTAGCATCTGTTTGTATGTGTCGGTTTTCTATATACTGAGTGAGACAAAGAACCATCTGATTTTCTTTGAAGCAAGACATCTAGGAATGCTAGTTGTTCTGCTACTTCTATTTCCATTGTAAATTTAATGTTTGAATGTATATTGTTAAGGTGTTCTAGGAACTCGTTTAAGTTGTCTTCATCGTCTTGGCATACCACAAATGTGTCATCTACTTATCGTAGCCATGTTTTCTGTTTATGTGGAGCAGTTTCTAGAGCTAGTGTTTTGAAATGCTCCATGTATAGATTAGCTAGTGCTGGTGACAATGGAGAGCCCATCGGGGCATCTTCTATTTGTTTGTATCTTTGGCCTGAATAGACGAAGTATGTATTAGCGAGGCAGTGTTTTGATAGACTAATGACTTATTCTGCAGGTTGTATTTTGTCCATCAAGGGGACTTTAAGCTAACACAGGATACCTGAAAAAACCACTATTACATATATATATATATATATATATATATATATATATATATATATATATATATATATATATATATATATATATATATATATAGATGTATATATAATAATAATAATAATAATTATAGTAATGATAATGGAAGGGTGTTGCGGAGGCGGACCACGGTCGTACAAACAGCTATAGCAACACCACAACAACAACAACCACAGACGGCTCAAACAACCGCCTCAGCCGAAACTACTCCCGATAGTTTTACCAGATCCGACATTGTAGGTGATGGAAATTGCCTTTTCCGTGCAGTTAGCTTACACTTGTATGGCCACCAAAACCATCATGAGAAACTCCGAGAGGATGCTCTAAGATATTTACAACAAAACTGGTCGAAACTTCACACATTTTCATTAATTGAAGTCGACGATATAAAAGACTTCAATAACTACTATAATTATATGAGGAAAAATGGCACCTATGGAACGAGCCTAGAGATACTTGCCCTCTCGGAAACACAAAATAGCAATTTTCATATCTTCTCAAAACAACGAAGAACAAGACATACAAGGGTAACTTTTACGGACAGACCAACAATAATAAGCACGGGAAAATACAACAAAACTATTTACCTTCTACTAACACGCAACGCAATGTCGGGACACTTTGAGCTTCTGACACCACAAAATATTGAAAACATTCCAGACAACAGCAGACCAATAAAAGAAGCATCGGGCGAGCGACGTAACGGTCGAGGACGTCACGGGAAATGGCAGCTCGACCAAAACGATGAAGACCGGGCAACCGAAAATGGACCTGCTAAAAGTGTTGTGCCGGCGAGTAAGCCGACACCCATCAAGGCGGGAAAGTCACAGCAGTGCATGAGTTGCACCACAGGAATCAATGAACACCCCATGCGTTGCTGTAATGAAATCACACCTGACAAAGAAATCACTGACAAGAGAATCACTCGCCGCTTGGACCCACCACCACCGATCCCAAGCGCAACCGACGTAGATGCGGACAAATACAACCACCAAAGCCAGGCCAAACCGCATATGTTTTGCAAGGACAACATGCAAATACCAAGGCTGGCAAACCAAGACTGCGGTTAAAGTGGACAGATGAAATGAATAGAACAGTGATGCGCTGTTACTACACCGCCACCAAACTAGAAACAGTGACATCAGGCTACAGACTGGAACTACACAGACTTTTCTTGACCGAATATCCACATCTGCAATTACTTGTTACAGAACAGAGAGTAATAGACCAAAAAAGAGTTATTACCAAGAACAATCGCCTCACACCTTTCGAATTGCAAACCATCAAAGATACAGTAGCTGCTGAACTGAACACAGACCAAGTAGCTGCTGAACCGAACACAGACCAACCAAACAATAGAAACAGTGAAGCAGATACCGAACCAATCTCACACATACAACCACCCAGTCGAAAACAACAAGACCCACCACCCAGCAGGAGCATAACTTAAAATAATATTTCAATGCAAATAGCAAGCACCACACGACACCATATCACAGACGACAAAATGAATGACTCACCACCCTCAACAACATCTACACAACATCACCCCGAATCACCTCTCATACAAACACTCAAAGCAGAAATGCAATCGCATCTAGCTCGATGGTCAGGCACCGACCCTACAACAAGAAATCCCATCCCTCGTTTAATCTTCAAACAGAGCACACAAATAATCCTCAACACAATAAACAAGCACATAATACCACAGTACATAACAGACTTAAGCACGATCGAAGACATTCACACAATAATATATGCAACAGCAATCACCACTATAACACAAAATAATCAAAAACTCCCGCAACGACAAAGAGTCCCCAACAGCAGAAAACCTAAATTTAAATGGCAAATAAGACTAGAAAGCAAAATCAACAACACAGGAGAGATCTGGGACACCTTACCCAGTTTATGAACGGGAACGCATCCAAACGTGTCACACAGGGTGTAGACAAGATCAAATCTAAATCTCTCAACCGAACACTACCAGAAATCGTTGATACTTTGAAACAAAACTATCCGTATATGCTGCAAGACTCCGTAGATACAAAGAATCAAACGAGAGGAAAGACACCAACAACCTCTTCCGAAGAAGCGAAAAACAGTTCTACCGGAAAACTATGTACAACGAGCAGACAGTAGTAACTGAACCACCAAACAAACAAGAACTTGCAGATTATTGGAAAACTGTCTGATCAGAACCCAAACTACATAATAATAACGCCCTCTGGATCAAAGCCGAGGAAGATAAACACAAACGTGTGACAGAACAAGAAAATTCCACACTAACTACAGAAGAAATTACAGAAACAATCAAACACACACACAACTGGAAATGCCCTGGGAAAGACAATATACAAAAGTTCTGGTACAAACAGTTTACCACCACACACGAAGCACTCACACACCAAATCAACAAAGCCATTCTACAACCACACACATCCCCACTTTTCTTACACAAGGAATAACATACATCAAACCCAAAAGTTCAGACACCACAAACCCGTCAAACTACCGACCTATCACCTGTCTTCCAACCCTATACAGATCATCACAGCCCACCGAATATCCACATCTGCATTTACTTGTTTCAGAACAGAGAGTAATAGACCAAAAAAGAGTTATTACCAAGAACAATCGTCTCACACCTCTCGAATTGCAAACCATCAAGGACACAGTGGCTGTTGAACTGAACACAGACCAACGAAACAATAGAAACAATAAAGCAGATTCCGAACCAGCCTCACACACACAACCACCCAGTCGAACACAACAAGACCCACCACCCAGGAGGAGCATAACGCAAAATAATATTGCGAGTACCGCGCAACACCATATCACAGACAACAACATGAATCACTCGCCACCCTCAACAACATCCACACAACATCACCCCGAATCACCTCTCATACAAACACTTAAAGCAAAAATGGAGTCATATCTAGCTCGATGGTCAGGCACCGACCCCACAACAAGAAATCCCATCCCTCGTTTAATCTTCAAACAGAGCACGCAACCAATCCTCAACACACTAAACAAGCACATAATACCTCAGTATATAACAGACTTAAGCACGATCGAAGACATTCACACAATAATATACGCAGCAGCAATCACCACTCTAACACAAAATAATCAAAAACTCCCTCAACGACAAGGAAACCCCAACAGGACAAAACCAAAATTCAAATGGCAAATAAGAATAGAAAACAAAATCAACAACATCAGGAGAGATCTAGGACATCTTACCCAGTTTATAAGCGGGAACGCGTCCAAACGTGTCACACAGGGGGCAAACAAGATCAAATCTAAGTCTCCCAACAGAACACTGCCAGAAATCCTCGATACCTTGAAACAAAAACTATCTGTATATGCCGCAAGACTCCGTAGATACAAAGAATCAAATGAGAGGAAAGACACCAACAACCTCTTCCGAAAAAGCGAAAAACAGTTCTAACCGGAAAACTATGTACAACAAACAGATAGCAGTGACTGAACCACCAAACAAGCAAGAACTCACAGATTATTGGAAGAGTCAGAACCCAAACTACACAATAATAACACCCCCTGGATCAAAGCCGAAGAAGACAAACATAAACATGTGACGGAACAAGAAAATCCCACATTAAATACACAAGAAATTACAGAAACTATCAAACACACACACAACTGGAAATGTCCTGAAATAGACAATATACAAAACTTCTGGTACAAACAATTTACCACCACACACGAAGCACTCGCACACCAAATCAACAAAGCCATTCTACAACCACACACATTTCCCACTTTCCTTACACAAGGAATAACATACGTTAAACCCAAAAGCTCAGACACCACAAACCCGTCAAACTACCGACCTATCACCTGTCTTCCAACCCTATACAAGATCATCACAGCCACAATTTCGAAGAAAATAGAACAACACCTAACAGACAACAATATTCTTACAGAAGAGCAGAAGGGGTGCAGGAAAAATAGTCGAGGATGCAAAGAGCAGCTGATTATAGATAGCGTGATTATGGACAAACCAGAAAAGAACACAGAAACCTTCACATCGGTTACATAGACTATAAAAAAACCTTCGACTCCATACCCCACAGCTGGTTAATCAGAGCCCTAGAAATCTATAAAATCAACCAACACCTCAGGCAGTTTCCCGCGCAAATTATGAAAACACATGGAAAACCAAAATACGCCTAGAAACACAAACCGAACGCATCCAAACAGAAGAGCTGTACATCAGACGGGGTATATTTCAGGGAGACTCGCTCAGCGCTCTATGGTTTTGCCTCTGTCTCAATCCACTCTCAAATATACTAAACAGCACAGAGCATGGCTTCAATATCAGACACCAAAAAGTGAATCAACATAAAATAAACCCACCTCCTATATATGGACGACATAAAACTCTACGCTGCAACACAAACACACCTGAAAGAACTCCTCAAAATCACAGAAATATTCACCTTAGATGTCAATATGGAATTTGGTACAAGTAAATGCAAAGTGCTCCACATCAACAAAGGCCAATGGAAGTGCCACCATGAGACAGAAACCATCAACAATGAAACACTCGATAACATGTTCGACAAAGAAACATACAAATATCTAGGCTTCCAACAAAGCACCAAACTCAACCACACTCACATCAAAACAGAGCTCAGAACCGAATTCAAAAATAGACTGACGAAACTCTTGCAAACAGAACTCAACTCTAAGAATCTCACTAAAGCCATCAACACGTTCGCTATACCTATACTCACATATTCATTTGGTATCATCAAATGGTCACAAACAGACATAGAAAATATTCACATCCTTATACGATCTCAATTCACCAAATACAGGAAATTACACCCCAACGCATGCAAAGAAAGACTTACCATCGAGAGGAAGGCAGGAGGAAGAGGAATTATAGACATCAGATCATTACACACAAAACAAATACAAGCACTTAGGAAATTCTTTCACAGCAAGCAAACCAGCCTCCACACAGCGACAGTGAAAGCAGACAAAAACTACACACCTCTTGACTTATCCCGGGCAGACCACTCAGCAGACACACACAGTCACACCCAATTACAACAGGAAAAGATGAAAACGTGGTCAGAGAAAACACTCCACGGAAAACACAGATACCACATAGAACAAGACCACGTAAATAAAAAACAATAATACACCTGGTTACAGGATGGGCAGCTAATCCCTGAAACAGAAGGCTTCTTACTTGCCATCCAGGATAAAGTCATATTAACCAGAAACTACCAAAAGCATATCATCAAAGACCCGACTATTGCAGAGGACAGATGTAGGAAATGCCACCAGCAGAAAGAAACGATCGAACACATAACGAGCGGATGTAAAATATTGGCCGGAGCAGAGTACACAGCCAGGCATGATTCAGCTGCCAAAATGGTTCACCAAGCACTAGCCACAACATACAAACTCATAGAAAACACAGATCCATACTACAAATACACACCAACATCCATACTTGAAGATAAAGATTACAAGCTCTACTGGGACATCAGTATCCATACAGATAAAACAGTCTCCGCCAATAGACCCGATATTACTTTTCAGTGCAAAAAAAGAAAAGTCACCTATCTAATTGACATAGCTGTCCCCAACGACACAAACATCCAAACGAAATACACAGAAAAAATTTCCAAATACACAGACCTTGCAACGGAAATAAAAAGGCTATGGAAACAAGAAAAAGTCATCATTGTCCCCCTCATTATATCAGCCACAGGCCTGACACCAATAACATTCACACCACATTTAGTACAATTAGGATTCAACACAAACATACACAAAAACATTCAGAAGTCAGTGATTTTGAAAACATGTAACATTGTCAGGTCATTCCTTAATACATAATGGGAATAGCGTTTGTGCTGACTTGGTTTTGGCCCGTCAGCCAAACATGGAACCACATTGATCAAATGTGAGAAAGAAGAACTTTTTGTAATAATAATAATAATAATAACCCCTCAGGGGCTAGGGGAATCCCAGGATTCTCCTAGTACGGGCATTGACGATCCCGAGGTACCTGAGTCATGTTGTGCTGTCTTGTGTTGTCCAGATTATGTGTAACAAAAACGCGATCTTAAGGTGTTTACCGTGCCGAGAAGATGAATGGCTCAGCGTTTATGAGTTGCGAACGGTTCCCCCGGATACCGGGCGCCCTCCGGGGGTAAGTAGCCTTGTTGTGGCATCCAGGTTCTGCCGCAATCGACCCCTCTTTCCTAGGATACTCGTGGGAATACTATGTCAAAGAATAATAATTATAGTAATGATAATGGAAGGGTGTTGCGGAGGCGGACCCCTGTCGTACGAACAGCTATAGCAACACCATAACAACAACAACCACAGACGAACCAAACAACCGCCTCAGCCGTAACTACTCCCGATAGTTTTACCAGATCCGACATTGAAGGTGATGGAAATTGCCTTTTCCGTGCAGTTAGCTTACACTTGTATGGCCACCAAAACCATCATGAGAAACTCCGAGAGGTTGCTCTAAGATATTTACAACAAAACTGGTCGGAACTTCACACATTTTCATTAATTGAAGTCTACGATATCAAAGACTTCAATAACTACTATAATTATATGAGGAAAAATGGCACCAATGGAACGAGCCTAGAGGTACTTGCCCTCTCGGAAACACAAAATAGCAACTTTCATATCTTCTCAAAACAACGAAGAACAAGACATACAAAAATAACTTTTACGGACAGACCAACAATAATAAGCACGGGGAAATACAACAAAACTATTTACCTTCTACTGACAGGCAACGCAATGTCGGGACACTTTGAGCTTCTGACATCACAAAACATTGAGAACATTCCAGACAACAGCAGACCAATAAAAGAAGCATCGGGGCGAGCGACGTAACGGTCGAGGACGTCGCGGGAAATGGCAGCTCGACCAAAACGATGAAGACCGGGCAACCGAAAAACAAATAATAATAATAATAATAATATGCTTTATTTTTGAAATAACATGAAATTACAATGAACCTAGGTGCAAAATTAATTCCGAGAATTCATAATTTACATTCTTTTACCTACACAATAATATACGAAACAAATTACAAACAAGTCAGATAACAAATCAATTCAACTATACTAAAGTTAAGATCAAGTCTTCCATGTGGTGACTTGTCTCTTTATTTTTGAAAATCGTTTATTTTTAAAGGATCGTGGCATGGAGTTATATATTCTAGGAGCTGTAAAAATAAGTTTTTTTGTTCTGAAATAAATGTTATCCTAGCTGTACTTATAGAAAGTTTTTCCTTATATCTTGTGTCTATTAAGTATTCAACGATATTCTTCGCGATTTTGTTATTACAAAACAACCGTATCACTGATTTTATATATAACCTAGAAACATTTAGAACTTGTGCTTCTTGAAATAGAGTTTCTGTAGGAAACCGTTTATTCTCGAATAAAACTATTTTTAAGATTTCCTTTCGTGTTAACTCAAGAGTATTTAAGATGATATCATAGGCAGCCCCTTAAATACACACGCTGTAATTAATAGTGGATTCCACGAGAGCTTTATAGATATTTATGCTAGATTTCTGCGATAAGCTTTGCCTTAATATGCTGAACTTATACATTAACTTTCTAATTTTATTACAAACATAATCTATGTGACAGTCCTACTTCAAATGTCTGTCAAAATAAGTACCAAGATACTTCACTTTTTCCACAGAACTTATTTTTAGTTGGCAACCACAGTTACTATAATTGTTACAATCATTATCATGCACTTTGATGGCCTCCACATCAGCCATCCCCGCCCTGATCATAGAATAGCAAATAAAATGAGACCTCTCGATATTTAATGCCAATAAGCTCTTGTCAAACCAAATTTTCTCGGTCTCAACAGTGACTTCCTTCCAGGTATCTCGTGATATGGTAATAGCTGTGTCATCAGCGTAATAGATCACACTGTCTCTAGGTAGGACTGAAAATATTCCATCTATATAAATGGTAAAAAGTATTGGCCCAAGAACCGTACCCTGTGGCAAACCACACCTCACTGGCCGGGGTCCACTGAGTGTTTCGCCAATCTTAACTTGTGGTGAACGGTTTTCCAAGTAAGACTGAAGAAGTTGTTTCGGTAAACCTCTGATTCCTTTTTCCTCTAGACGATCCAGCAAGATATGGTGGGACACAGTATCAAAAGCTTTTGCTAAGTCTAAAAATATTGATAGACTTTTTTTCGCCTGTTAAAGCTATTGACAATGCCATCTGTCACCCTAATGAGAGCATCCTCAGTACTGAAACCCCGCTTAAAGCTATGCTGATTGGCCGCCAAAAGGTTATTCACTATCAAGAAGCTAACCAGTCTCATTCTAATGCACCCCTCCACAACCTTTGAAACATTATTAATGAGAGCAATGGGCCGTAGAGCCTGCTTTGTGAAACAGGATCATAATAGAGTTCTTTAGTGTGTCAGGGAATATTCCCGTCGCAAAAATCCTGTTAATTAAATGCTGCAATGGTTGAGTTAAATAATTACTAATACTTTTAAAAACCTTATTCGAAATTCCGTCACCAATGTTTGACTCACTATTTTTTAAAGATTGAGTTCTCTTTCTGTATTATTGGGTATAGAAAAATACTTTTATTACAATTAGTGTTAATGTTACCCCTATTATTATTTATGGGTTTTATTATTTCTGCAGTAAGAGATTCCCCAACCACACTAAAATACTCATTAAATTCTTCTGATATTTCCTGCTCACCGTAAACCACCGTACCATCCCCCCGAACAATATTCGCTATAGTCGGGGCACTAGCCACCTCATTGGTAGCCTGCTTTATAGTTTTCCATATTTCTTTGGCATCTTTAAAATTTTTGTCAAAAAGGTTCTTAAAATACATAGCTTTAGCCTTACCCAGTAATTTAGTTAACATTTTTCTATATTCTACGTAATTATTTTTTGCTTCTAAATTATTTGGCTTCATTACGCTGAGTTTTTTGAGTTTATCTCTCCTTCTCACAGACGTTAGTAAACCCAGAGTAATCCCAGGTTTTTTACGTCTGTGCTTACATTTCATATATTTTACTTCTGTAGAAAGAGACATATGTTTATTTAAAATATTAATAAATTGATTTCCAGATGTATTAGAATCCGTTGCATTCAAGACACCCTCCCATGTCTCGTTTTCCAATAATGCATTAAGATCTATTTTATTAAGTTTTTTATAGTATCTTTCGTTGTTCTGTGTGCCACTTTTCAATACAATATTAAGAAGGATAGGAAAGTAGTCCGAACGACTGCCTTGTAGTTTAAATGCATGAGAGGTTTTATTTGACTTAATGAAAAAATCGTCTATGCATGTTCTAGATGCATCTCCGATTCTTGTTATATTATTAATCTTGCTTTCAAAACCCCCAGCAGAAAATATATTAAGATAATTACATACATTTACAAAAATATTCAGGTTTTCTCTTCTGAGATTCAAAATATCAACGTTAACGTTTCCACAGAAAATTTCTGTTTCACATTTATTTTTAAGATTTTGATAGTAGTGTTCGAGGCTACCAATGAAATTGACCTTCTCTATGTCGTAGCATCTATACTATCCAGTAAGTCCCATGCTACAATCATTTTTGTAAAGCTTAATTCTAAGAAATTTGCAATTATTTACTTCCATCACATTGACAGATTTTTAAAATACTGCACCTAACATAAAAGACAAATCCATCACATTTATTAACAATACTAAAATTATAACATAACTGATAACCAGGAATATTCAAATTTAGATACTTCAAAGTAATGTCTCAGAAAGAGCTATCACATCAAAACTTTTATTTAGCAACTCTAAATATGATAGTAGAATTTCTAAATTTTTGCTTAAATTTCGAATATTCATGTGAATAATATTAAGATCCCTATCACCAAAATTAAAAGAATCAGTTTTATCAATCAGGTCTAAAGTTTCTATTTTATATACTTTTATTTCATCACAGAGTGAGTTGTGGCTCATGGGAAAGGTAAATAACTTCAGCCATTACTTCCAATCACGCTGCAAGGAGAAATAAAGATTTCCTCTCATGATTCAGTCATGATTTCCTGTATATGATAAATGTTTAATATATTTTTTTACAGGATCGCCCTCTTTTAACCGAGCATAAATTGATCCATTACGGGCCCATACAAACTTATAACCTATATTTTTGAGCTTGTTTGCTTCACGTAGCAAGTTGAAAGACATGGACGTTAATTCTTCATTGATGTAGATTCTTCCAGCATCTTTAATGTTACATAACTCGCCCGTTAATTGCCCAACCTTCTTGAGACTCTTAACAATGGAATTTCTTTTCTGTTCACTGTCAAGAGTCACAACCACAAGGTGTTGGTTTTTTGCACTCGAATTTTCTTTCTTTATATTTTCATCTGACGTCGAAGTACAGCAATGGTTTTTCTTTCAGTGTCTTCTTTAATTTCTTTCTCGTCGTTGCAAATCCCGGTAATTACAAAAATTATTTTTTATTCTTTGATGATCGATGTTGTTGACATATGAGGTAAAGCCCAATTCTCTTTTTTCAGGTCATCCACTATCTCAGAGAGTATCCTATTCCTCACCCTTTCGGTTTCAAAGAAGTCACTGATATATTGCAATGAAGTCTTCATCTCCGAAATTTCTGTTTTTAGATCCTTTATTTCAGTAGTCTCGCCTTTCTTCTTCGTCCCTTCTCTGTCGGTTAGCATGGTGATTTTTGGTTTCATTTGAGTTACTTTCCGTCTGATTACCAGCATCTCTGCAAACACTGCAGCTCCAGGTTTTTTTCTATTGGTGGAATACTTTCGCATCCACCTCACTTACTCCTGCACAGGGAAGGTGCAAGTAATGTGTGCAAATCCCACATTTTATTTTATAAACGCTCTTTGTTATGTTTTTCTGGCACACATTGCAAAGTATCGCTGACATGATTAAGGGAAGTTTGCAAGTTGATTATATGGTTATATATCATCCAGTGTTGCATTGGAGAAGAAATTAGTTGAAACCCAGTTAAAGATTTAATACTTGTCATTTATGGCCTTTTATTATAACTTCAACATTCATTACAAATCACTTATTTATTTTTAAAAACGTATGCGGACACCTTTATTTATACGAGCGATATTAACTGTTAAGAAGTTAAACGAAAGTAAAATGGCAGGCATGGAAAAAAATGATATACTTGTGTAGCATCACATACACCAATACAAACCAAGATATATATATATATATATATATATATATATATATATATATATATATATATATATATATATATATATATAGCGTGTTATGAAATGTGTTAAGAAATTCACTGCATATATGATGACTTGTGGAGCCACACAGAACCAACTTTTTTTTCAAATTCGAACATTTTTTAAAAATTATAAAGGGCACTACTGGATTTTACTGGCTCAACCCACCCGACTATGACAGGCTGCGATTGTACAAACTAGCTTAGATATAGGCGCATTCTTTTATCTGTTTCCAAACATACGATTTTCTTCCACAATTAGAGATTTTCAAATTTTAGATAGAATTAATCTAATAAATCAAAATAATAATAGATAAAATCTAGCAAAAATAATATTTAACCATAATTACAAAAATTTTATATCTATTATTTGAAAAGAAGTTCTTTGGTAACCGGTTAGAATAACTGGATCATTCTCCTTTAACAGCTAATTTTGACTTTTATGTTAACAGTTATTTGGGTTTGGGCAAAATAAAAACACAATTTCAAATAGGTTTTTCGATTCCAAGATTAATACTGAAATGGTAACAATTTTCTTATAAGAAATGTAAGATTTTTTTAGTGCTAAATAGAAAAAACTAAGTATGTTTAAAAACGTATTTGTTTGTTTTTTTTTTTATTTACCTTAAATGTGTAATCGCTCTCCATATAAAATATTCTAGGTTGTGAGTGACGTAACAATTGTACCCAACCGACAACGAACTTTTTTTTTTAATTTCTTAATTAACACCACTATATTAGTCTATAGAACTCTTAAAAATAACCTGCAATAACGTTGATCTTTATTTCATTTTATCCACGACATACTGGAAAATTTGTAAATAATCAAACTAAAGGTAAATCTGACGTTTTGGTAGAGGGGGTTGTTACTTGGCCACTCCCAATCAGAGGAGAGGAGGGCAAAGCGAACCTCAGCTTGAAAATATAGTAGATAAAAATACATTAACGTTTACAAAAATATTTAACGTTGATGAAAGTGTTTTTTCCGCCGTTCAGAAAAAACCGCAAAAAGTCTAAGGATTAAAAAGGGAGCAACAAATCGCGCAATCACAAGCGGAGAAAGAGGAGTTAATACGACACTCTTGTAGTATGCCTGTACGACCGGACGGTTTTTGCCAGCAGTGCTTATATTCAAAATCCTGAATTGGAGAATGGCGCACCTTCTGAGAGTGTTGTTACCATTTCAGACACTGGCTATATTAATTTAAACTTATTTCTAGAATAAATGAAATATTTTATATGCATAGTAAAACCAACCCTTGAAAATAAAGTGTTGCTTCTGCTTGATAGAAATACAACCGACTTCAGCCACTGGATATATCTTTTTTTTAAACTATGAGCAATTATTATATTCAAGCAACAGAAAAATGGTTGAGGACAAATCCAGGTTGCCAAGCAACGCAATATCAAGTTGCAAGTTTATTTGCTTACTAAAGATCTGCATCATTGGCACCATTGTGAACGGATGTAAAGCGGCTGAAGTTTGACCCGTGGGAAAAAGTCTTTCCCGAACATTTGTTTAAAGCACCTAAAATATAAATGCTCTCTCTCAAACAAACTCAAGTAATGAAAGTACATTGATCTTACAAGATGATTCCATTATTATCAATAATAAAATAAACAAATTGCTTTGTTGTCTCCGAACAGATAGCCATATTTAAATAGTAAACCGTCTACTTGGGGATTTAATGCTAAAGTTTTAAAGAAAACTTTAAAAATTGTTATGTCCAATACCTTAAAGAGAAGAAATACTGTACAAAAAATTGTGAAAACTAGTTCAATTGCTTACAACGAGTATATGTCATAAGAATCATCAGTAGCTATACAGAAGAAAAATACGACTAAAAAGGTAAAGACTTTAATATACAAAAGAAGAAATCAAAAAAAAAGAAAGACCCCAATTGCAAAAATAATACACCCAACTCTCCAAAAAGCTTCCGTTAAAGTCAGCCGACTTAAGGTCACGTTCCATAATAAATCCTTTGTTGTCTCCCTCGGTTTGAGAATAAAGTAAAGCACAAAAAGGTCAACGGCTTTGTAACCTACCTCAAAAATTCTTTGTTGTCGCCGTAGTTTTTACAATGAAGCAAATACTATTTTAGTAAATTACATATGTTAAAATCTTTACTTATTATAATAAAATATTTAAATATAAAACTGATATAATTAATTTTTTGCTGTTAGGAAGTAATTATTTTAAAAAGTAACAATTTTTACATATTTTCTTACTAAATTTCTGTAGACCTGACCTCCTGGTTAACGATCCGCGCTCTTGTGTAGGTATATGGTTTACCAGTGGCGGCAATATTCATGTTATCATTTCTTCAGGGTCGATTTTCTCTTTATTATTGAGATCTGCTATTTAAGATGAATTTTCTGCAATCGGTCCAGCTTCAGCAGTACCAGTTCCAATGTATGCAGCGACTTCTATAAAACCCTGTATATCTAGAAAATTATATTCTCGCAATAAAGAAAGGATAGTCCATAATGAAGCAAATCAAAAAATTGTAATTTTTTTATACGACTTGAACCATATATTTGTTAAAATCTCACTTTATTTTAATTAATCATTTCTCAGGACGTTCGTTCTGGCAACACTGTATCTTCTTTGGAAGGCGTACAACGTGAAAAGATTTTAAACTCATCTTCATTATTACATATATATTAGAAATATGATATTGTGAAATGCCAATGTAAGCAATAAACTAACAGGCTTATAGCAATAACTGTTCAATATAGGTAAATTATTGACATCTAACTGATTATTACAATTGATGACCTAGTTTTTATGCTTATTTATCTCAAACAATTCTAAGTAGTTTTTTGCGCTTGTTTTCTGAATGGAGTATTTTAAAAATGATATTAAATATTTAAATTTCTATTTGTATAATTTAAATCCGTTTTAAAATTACTAGGGAAATCAAATATAAAGGAGACTATTTTTACAATTTTTGTTATTTGGTAAAAGAGAAAGCCAAGTACATATTTTTTTCTGCATGATATCCTCATATAGTACTTTTCCCAGCGTATGGAAAATTATTTTATTACATCATCGTAAGAGGAGGAAGGTTGTGTCAGAAGCCACTTAACGATGCCCCTATTTTATTGTCGTTCCAATGGCTCAAATAGATGAAAATTGCAGGGCAATAAGTCAGGTCTAGAAAGAGGATATTTCATTGGCCTCCAACGTATTTACCTCAATTTTTGATGTGTTAGCGGATCTGTATGAGGCAGAGGATCGTGAAGAACAATCAAATCTCGGATCGGTCGGTCACCTCTCCTGCTGCGATAATGCGGTCTAATTAGATATAACCTTACTCAGTAGATTGCAATAGTACTCTGCATTAATGGTTCGATAATAGTGCAAAAAATCAATAAGCAAACCGCCACCCTAGTCCGGAAACCACAGTCGCAAGAACTTTGCTAGCTGACAATCGAGTCTTGGCTCCCATGGAGGTTGCCTCACTGGATATTGTGTAAATTCAAACAATGGAAAATTTCAGTGGGTTTCACGCACTTACGGGTGAGAAATTTGATGATTAAGCGCTACGCAATACTAGTGAACCTCTTGCTCAGACATCGTATGCCGTACTATCGAATAACTGTGATGAGGCTAATCGTCTGTTCTCTCCACTCCTGATCCCCACACAATAAATCTATAAGCTGGCGGTCATTTCTAATAATATTCTCCATTCAGGAAAAACAAGTATCGTTCATATTTGATTTAATAACGGAATAAATCTTCTAAAATGTAATTTAATACTTTGTTGAAATAATCTTTTTATTCCGGTCCATCTAACATAATTTTTGTGCCAGCAGGCACAATTAAGTTCTGTTCGTTTGTCTCTTCGTCTGTCTGTCGGTCTGTATGTCCGTCTGTATGTCCGTCTATATGTCCGTCTGTCTGTCTGTCACACCTGATTTTCTCCGAAACTACTTGACACAGAAAGTTGAAATTTGGCACTAATATAGAAATTGATGGCCTCATCAGGGCTGTATAGTTTTAAAAGTTAAATTTTGACTTAAGTGGTTAATTTTAGGGAATGAAGTCGGAAATGAAGAAAAAAATTACCACGTCTTCAAGAGGGGTGACAAATGAAAGCTTGTAAAAACACAAGTTCAAAAATTCACCCACACTTTTCTTTGTAATATTTTTAAAAAATCGCGAAAAATCGCTGTCCCTCCCTTATCTCGAAAAGTAATCATCAAAAAATTTTCAAAAAGTTCTGGAATATTCTCCGCAGGGTGTAAATTGAACGAAAGAAATAAAAATTTCAAGGTCATCAGTTTTCAGTAAAGATCGGAAAAAAACTTTGTTGAAAACTCATTTCGAGTGTGTTTTGTCAAGTCATTGATCATATTTTGGATTGTTGTAGCTTCTACTTGATGGAAATTCATTATAAATAAAAACAGTCTTTTATTATATAGTCATTGATCATTTTATACCTCCGTAACAAAAATTTTATCAACGTACGGAATACTAATTACGCAACTCCAACTTGCACTTGACCGGTTATTTGTTTCCCTGTTTCTATTTTTGTTTTATTTATTTTAAAAGAAATGTTTACTCGTTTTATTTTAGAAAAAATGTTTGAAAAATTTCATGTGTAACAGTTTTAAGATTATTTTTTCGTTTTAGTATTGTTCTCATTGAAAAATTTTATCAGTTAGTGTTGAATCAAAGCCATTATTAACTGCTACCTACTGCGTTAAATTTTATGTAATAAAATTTCCTTTATATGGAACTACTATATGATAAGCTGTTGTTTGTAAGTTTTTTGGACGAATGGATTATTGTGCATTTTTATTTAATGGTGAGAAGGTTTCGGAAAGATCTGAGTTCATGCTTATTATTTTCTTTTTCCATTATATTGGAAATTTTTAAGAGTTTATTTTGTTGTTCTCTTTTTATTGTAAATTTCATATTTTTGTGACTAATATAAATATATTCTAGAAAACATTTTAATTTTAATTTTTGTACCTACAACAGGTGTGAGAATATGAACAATGTCTGTGTAGTAATATAAAATAATAACAGGTGAAGTGCAAGTTGAACTTGCGCAATTAGTGTTCCGTACGTTGATTGCTTCTAAAATAAAAATTTTTGTTACGGAGGTATAAAATGATCAGTGACTTCACAAAACACACCCCAAATGACTTTTCAACAAAGTTTGTTTCCAATTTTTAATGAAAACCTTGAAATTGTTGTTTTTTTATATACCAGATAAATTATTAAAGGTAATGCACTCGTGATAATTTTCGTTCAATCTACACGCCGTGAAGAATACTCCAGAATTTTCTCAAAATTTTTTGATCAGTACTTTTCGAGATAAAGGGGGGGACAGCGATTTTTGGCGATTTTTTAAAAATAATACAAAGAAAAGTATGTGCAAATATTACATTATATGTATTTTTGAACTCGTGTTTTTACAAGTTTTCATTTGACACCCCACTCGATGACCTAGTACAAAATTTTTTTTTTCTCTTCCGATTTCACCCCCCAAAACTAACCCCTTAAGGCAAAATTTAACTTTCAAGACTACACGGCTCTCATGAGGCCATCAATTCTTATATTAATACTAAATTTCAACTTCCTATGTAAAATAGTTTCAGAAAAAATCGGATATGACAGACGGACAGACACCGAAGTGATCTTATAAGTGTTCCGTACGTGTATTCCGTATGTTTCTGATAGTGGATTTACTTTTCACTATCGTTCAATAATATTTCAGTTAAAATTAGGCTTAACGGTTTATTCAAATCTTATTTGAATATTGATATAGCCAGATGAAGAACAATAAGGCTGCTAGTGTGGACGATATATACACAGAACAAATATAACAGTTTAGAACAGTTACGATGAAGTAGATACCCTCGCTATTCAACAACCGCGTACAGAAACTTACCAACCCCTGAAACCCTATAGATCCGAAGAACTTCAGACCAGTGTCTCTTTTATGCCGTTTAATGAAGGCACTCGAACGATTCATATTAAACCATATAACCTATACCATAGACAAAGTAGTGATAAAGGAACAAGCTGACTTTAAGCCAGGTAAATCCTACTACTCACAAATTCTTAACTTAACCCAACAGATAGAAGACGGTTACGAAAGGAAACAAATAACTGGAGCGGCGTTCATTGACCTAACAGCTGCCTACCATACAGTAAATCATAGGAAACTTATCAAAAAGGTCTATGACATCCCAAAAGATTACAAGTCTGTCGAATGTATGCTACAAAACAGACGTTTTTTCGTAACCCCACAAGATAAGCGCAGCCGATGGAGAGATTAAAAAAATGGACTACCACAGTATTGCATATTTACACCGATCTTGTGTACCATATACACAAAGGACATCCCGTTATGCAACGGTATAAAATCTTTCCTATATGCAGACGATACAGCGGTAGCAGCGCAGGACAGCACATTCGAGAAAGTCAAGAACAAACTTCAACGAGCACTATACTATGAAGAAAACCATCTAAAATCGAATCCGGCGAAAACACACAGGTGCGTATTCCATCTGACAAATAGAGATACAAAAAGAACTCTGAACATCAGCTGGAGAGGCAATCAGCTACAAGCAAAAATACTTTGCTATGAAATTAGACTACCGAACTTTCAGCTCAATACTCACGATACAAATAAGAAAGATGCGACATGGAATAATACTCTAAGAAAATTGACAAACTCAAAGTGGATTGCTCAGCAATAAGCTGTGGCTGCGAACGATGCTATCATGGTCATAACCGGCTGCCTGTAATCAACTGCAACCGAGGAGCTTTACCCCATTGCATCCCTCAAAATCAAGAGAGAAATAGCACCTAAAATAAAAAGAAGACATCGAAGCAGTGACATTTGATATCCAATGTACGGACCAGTCCCAGAAAGATCCAGATTAATATCTAGAAAAAGTTTTCTTGTCACGACTCACCCAGCTTTGCTACCCCAAGCAGTGCCCGACTGGCTACGTGGAAAAACACAGTACCACCAAACTTCACAGAGCGAAAGGCATGACTTCACCTACCCTCTCTGGAGAACTCTAAACAGTTGTCGGACATATGTAGTAGATGCAAGGAAACTCTGCAAAAATAGGGCTACAACGACGAGAAAACAAGTTGTGAGTGCGACGCAACACAAAATCAATACCACCTACTCCGTCCCCCAAATATCCAAACTACTAGAACATCAGAGGATCAGCCGCTGGCCATTGAGAAAGCTGTTCGTATAGCCTAGTACTGGAAAGAAAAAAAATATAATGGTGACTGAACTCGGAAAGTAAGTAAGTTTCAAATTCAAAATAACTTTGATCGAAATTCATTATAGCCTGTCCCAAAATATAAGATTCTGATTTTTGTCGTTTTAAGTGGGCGATATAAAAATTCTGACCTTTTTATTTATGATAGGTTACAGAGATGAACTTAAAAATTTCATTCATTAATGCAAATAAATAAAATTAAAAGTGTTTTTGGAGATGTTTATTTATAGACGCATGTAAAAACAAATCGGTAAGAAGTACAAGTATACAGTTTGAATGAATGGGGTTTACAAGAGGGGACATATTGTATAAATAAAAATATATTTTAACTTACGCCTAATTCAGTTTCAGTATCACTGTCATCAGCTGAGGTAATTATCAGTGGTTTTATATTATTTACATAAATATATGAATCTTCAGCTTTAACAACGTGCTGAATGGAATTCTTCCAGCTTTCACAAGGTATATCATTTATAACTTTTTTTACTAATTCAACCATTGACACGCTTAAAATAGAAGAAACATTTTGTGCCCTTATTTTTGATTTAACTTGATGCCAAATATGTGAATTGGATTAAACACACAATAATACGGAGGAAGCTGCAAAACAGTGTATCCCATTTTCTCAGTCATACTATCCCAAACATATTTTTTTTTTCAATTTATAGTCTTTCAAAACTTCCCAAAGATCACTTTTTTATATCTAAAGTCAAAATAAATGTAATTTTCTAACATATATTCCTGTAATTCCGATTTGATGTTGGCAACATTAGGAACCTTATTTAGTAGGCGACTATGCGACTATCGAACCATGTTTCGTCAAAGTAAATTATTGGCCAATTCTCTAATCGATACTTTTTAATTTCTTATAAATAAGTATATCGCAAGATTCGTAATCTTTGTGACTCCATCACTACTTGCCTTTTCTTGATTTTTCGGAACGTGAATCCCATTCTTAAGATAATTCTGTGAAGGGTTGATCGGCCATAATGTATATTGGTCCCGTCCTGCACCAGTCTTAATTTTATTTGTCTAGTGTCGGCACCAACTACTCTTCATACATAGAATATATTTTTCTCCTGAGGACGTCTTTTCAACAATCGTCTGCATGATGCATTTGAAAATCTTTCCATTTTTTCCTGTTCCTGAGTGATGGTTTTCCTACAATATCCTCAATCATAGAAATTGGAGTTTTCGTTAGTTCACTAGTTTCTTGCAAAGCACTTCGTTTATTCAAATTTGTTTTTACCAAACTGTCGTAAACATTTTTCACTATTTGTTTAGCGTCAATTGATAAATGTTTTCTCTTGCGATCGCCACTATTGCAATTTTCCCACGGACGCCACATAATTAACATAATAAAAAGTATCTTTCGAATCTTAATGGGGACCTGTGGTCATCAGGCCTATATTATCAAATACTTAAAGGGCTCCAAACCGGGTTGCCAGGTAGTAAATATATAGGTAAAAATAGATCCAATATGATTGCAGGTACAAGTGAGGGCGGTATACAAAGCAGGTAAAATAAAAATACGTTTATCGTAATACCTGGCAACTGTGCAAAAAACCTAAATAAGGTCGTTTATTGCCCCATTAAAAAAGCAAAAAGGCAGGATCTTATATCTTGGGATTTACTTTAATAATCTAAAGAATTAATCAACGACACGAATTTCTAAATGAGTATAAATTTTTTTTGTTTCATGACTTTGGTTTACGCTTGTTTTAAGTTTTAGCTTTAAAGTACTATTGCAAAAAACCCGAAGATATGAATATTAATTGTAGTTTCTAACTTACAATTTAGCCCATTTTGTTTATTTTTAACGAGATAATATTAAAATAATTATCTATATTGATATATTAAAAAAGTAAAGTTTGTACGTTTGTTTGTTTATTCGAGGTAATCTCTGAAACTACCAATCTGATTAAAAAAAATCTTTTACTGCTATGTAGCATGAAGTTTTGCAAAGAACATAAGCTAGATTTTATAAGTTTTTTTTTTATTCGTAATTTGAAGATTCTTTCATTCTTTCTGTGGCCACGTTATAGATACTTTGTTGGTGCCAGTAGGTACTTGTCCTAGGTTATTGTTATTAGTGTAATTTTGTTTAATCAGTACCTGATAGTATGCGATTCCTCTAGGCAACAAATATTATTTTAGTAATCTTTCTTAATTTATGTAGGTATACCTACTGTTTCACTGTCACTTAGATACCTACTTCATTTACTTTTGTGTTATCTACGTTTAAGCGTGTTCTGAAATATCTACGAGAAATTGTGTGCAATAATTGAATTTCCTTTCACAATTATTATATAGCTAATTTCATTTTGGGATGTTTGCTGTAATTGTTTAACTTCTATTCTAGTAGTTTTTTTACTTCTAAGAAATTGTACATGTGTAATTGCTAATAAAGACTAGCGCATATTCCGCGTATTTCTATGATCCCAACGGATTTGCCGATTCCTTTCAAGCGGTTGCAGTTTTCAGTGATTGTTTGCTCTCACGATAAGCATGTCCAGGGCCTAACTTTCAAGCTCGTGAGTATCGATTTGAGACAAGAATGTTTTCTCATGGTCAATTATATGTCGGGTTATTTAGAGTCGGAACTCTAGAAAACCAATAAATATTACTACAGAAAATAATAAAACATCAAACATAGTATACAGAGAAGCTAGAACAAAATTAACGAAGGTACCTAAATTTAGAAAAAACTTTTGAAAAAAATAACACTTCGCGGGCGATTGGTAGTATTACATATAATCAACAATTTTTTTAACTTCTAAAATAAACCGTAGAAATGCCCAACGACTTTAAATGTGATTTAAATCATAGACCTGTATATCTATTTATATTTCTACACATAGCCACTCTTATTAAACAAGATTAAAGAAATTAAGTGTTGTTCTCTGTACCGTTTTTCATTTTCATTCTCTCTGCAGTAGAAAGATACTTTTCGCAAATGCTTGCATCAACATTTTTTACCAGCTTACACATATTATCTTAAAACAATATAATTGGCGCTAAATTAATAGGTATACTAAAACAAGTCAAATAATTAATCATTTATTTGTCCACATTCTCATAGCAGATATGAAATATGTTATGGTTAACTCCTTGCAACGCATGTAAGCAAGAATGCAAAAAAACATACATGTAAGACAGTTGCATACACAAAAACAATTTTTTAACATCTTCGACAGACAGTTTTCATTTGACTTTAGATCAAGAACAACAATTCCATTCATTTGATGATTTTTCTATTTTTTTGAGAATAGCTTCTCCTCTTTACTGTGATTAACTCCAACAAAAATACAATAGCAGAAACAAAGTGACCAACTGTTACAATATGAAAAGCTAAAAAGACATTATTTAAATTAATGGGCTTTGCTGAATTATCATATTCTTTGATTTTCATTTGCTGCTCTACAACTATGGCCCAACCAAAGTCACTATACCATTTAATACTGAAGCCTCCCTGGTCTAACCTTGCAATTATTAAATTGATTTCTAAAATAAAAGGTGATCCTTGAGGTAAAATTAGTGAGAGATAGAATCCAATAGGATATTCTGGTACAATATGTAGCATCGGGGAACCATATTGGGTAATATACTGTGATTTTATTATTATTCTTGCATCATTTACTCGATCTAAAGCGGCATGATTAAAATTTGAAGTAGCAGCCCACCAATAACCCTCACCGTCTTTAACAATTTCACAAGCTTTTTTATCTAGTCTTTGGTATAGTTCTGTTGGACTACCTTTAAAAGCATAATCAAAAGTCTCCATAGTAATATTACTTCTATCTAGTTGTTCTAAAGTCATTATGTCAGGATAATAGGTAGGTACTGTAAACGATTTATAAAGAGTACCTGCGAACCAAGTGGATAAGTTAATAGTACCAAATAAAAAGCACGATAGGAAAAATCGCCTTCCAGTACGGTTTTTATAACTATTAACTCTAAAAGATTGGGAAAAAGTAATACCGAAAATTTCCAAAAAACTTAGTGTCCTATCTTTTCCTTTAGAAAGTTTCAATAAGTCATTGATCACCATGGAAGTTGCCAAATATCCTATAATTATAATCCAAACAGCTGATTTGATTTCCAAGAATGGTATCAACCATTCTGGAATAAAAGGAGCTTTTCTTACTATAACACATATAAAATCTTGGAAAAATGGATTGGTATAGTCCACATTTTTTGAATATAATTGCATTTCTAAAAATCTTAAATTGCCTTGTAACTCAACTTCCCCTCGTGCAACTTCACCAGCACTTTCTGTGATTGTACCATTAGACAGTACATAACCATAAGCGTTACTGTTAAAACTCCTTTTTATTGTAAAATTCATTGCTATAGATATTTCAGAAGTCAGTATACCATCAACTCCATAAATCTGTGAAGTCTCTGAAATTTTTCTATATATTTTTGAATTTACAAGCATTTTTGGAGGATTGTTATAAGCGGAAGTATTTCTAGTAAATATTGAAATATTTAAAGGTAATCCATTTAAATTCTTTACGTTATTTAATATTAGATATGGACATTTTTTGACATCAGTTATCTTAAATCTTTTAACTACACCATGATCATATCTGTTAATTTGAAAGGGTCTATAGATGTAAATATATGTATTTGTAGATGAAGAACATGGTAGATATACGATACAATTCAGCAAACGTCCCTTATTCCATAGGATTTTAAGGCCAAGTGCCGCATTTACTGCATTTTGGTCTTGACCGAGTAAGAGCAAAACATGAAGGTACCGTGTTCTTTTATGACGTATTTCTCCACTGTTAAAAAACTGATATAATAATTCCAACGTTTCTCCAATAATAACGATTACTTTTTTTCTTTCAAAAGCTGTTTGGTATTGTGCCTCGTTGCTGCAGGATTCAACTTCGTCGTTAATTATTGAACTTTTATTATCAAAACTAATTTTTTGTTTATTAAATGATTCATTAAAATAGCATGATTTTATTAACACGGGTTTTCTAAGAATATTTCGCGATGCGTCATGATTATGCAGTAAAGCTTTTATAAGTTCCGTGGGCAGTATAATAGTACTTCCATTGCTAAATACACTAATAATTTCTATATACAACGCATGTTTTGTGTGCTTTTTTAAAACTGGAATTACATTTGTATTAATATTGCAAGAACCACTGTTAAGTAACTTATGTCTTTGAGCTTCGGTCACAAAAAATATGACGATTAAAACACATTCCTCGTAGCAATTGTACTTCCATACCGCTTCTGTTTTTACTAAAAAGAAAAGTCATTTTATATGCTGAAAAATTGTGTGTTATAAGTGATTTATTATAAATGAAATTATATATCGGCAAACTAAATTGTATTTAATAATTAATACGTACCGAGTTTTTACAGCTTAGAACATGCCGGTTAATTGAGACTGTGATTGATTGTGCTTAACTATCTATTTGAAGTTATTAATATAAAACTAGTAAAAAGTTATTAATAATATGTAAGAAAAAACATAAAAGAAATCAAATTAAAATTCTAGTGCCTAGTAATGATAATGTTACATGTTGTCCTTGACAATATATAATTTTAGCATACCCCCTTCAACTTCTAATATATATATATATATATATATATATATATATATATATATATATATATATATATATATATATATATATATATATATATACAGTCGACACTGTTTATAGTGAAACTCTATATAGTGAAAAACTCTTTAGAGTGCATTTTTTTCAAGACCTAGAATATTTTAATGAAATTTCATGTAAAAAGCCCTGCATATAGTGAATCTGTAAAATAGTAACACTCTATATAATAAAATTTTTTACCGGAATTTTATGTATAAATTTTATACATTTATTGATATCTTGGCCATTTCGGGTTTCCCATTTTTATCTAACATTAGCACGAATTCCATTTTTATGACGCATTCTTTTGAAAAGGGTTTATAACGCCTAATTGTTGGCAATAAATCAGGTAGATTTCTGTGAAAAACCCGGGGAATAACTCATTTTATAGAAACCCCGGGAAAAACCCATTTTATAGTCGAGGCCTAGTAATTCGCAAATTCAGGTTCAGTTTCTTTTTTGTTTGAGAATCAAGTAAGATGTCCAAGCGAGTGTGTTTAAGTTTAGCTGAGAAAATTAAAGTTTTGGAGGAAGTTGATAAAGGCTGCAAAAAAATTGATGTTGCTGCAAAATTTGATGTTTCTCCAAGTTGCGTCTCTCTGATAATAAAAAGGCGCGACAGTATTATCAAGACACCTAGTGTTCCAAGCAGGGTGAGTACTTACGAGGATGTAAATGAAGCAGTTTTACGATGGTTTCAAGTGGCCCGTACGCATCAAAACGTACCAATATCGGAAAATCTAATAAAGTAAAAGGCTCGACAATTTGCTAAAGAATTTAACTGTGTTAATTTTCAAGCTAGTGAAGGATGGTTGAGTGCTTGGAAGACTCAAAATTCAATTATTTTCAAGACGGTGTCTGGCGAGAGTGCAAGCGTTAGTCAGGAGGACTGTGACATTTGGACTGAAACTGTTTTAAAAAGTGCATTGAAAAAGTACGAGCCAAAAAACGTTTTCAATTGTGATGAAACCGGTCTGTTTTTTAAATGTTTGCCAAATAAAACTTTTGCTTTTAAAAGTGATAAATGTTTTGGTGTTAAAACAAGTAAAGAAAGGATGACACTTATGGTTAGAGCAAACATGGATGGCTCATAAAAACTGAAATTACTGCTCATAGATAAAAGCAAAAATCTCCGTTGTTTAAAAGGAATTAAATCTCTGGAGTTAGATTACGCCAATAATAAAACGGCATGGATGACTTCTGAGATTTTCGAAAGATGGATCAAAGAACTGGACATGAAAATGAAATGCCAAAAGCAAAAGATTGTGATGTTTACAGACAATTGTCCTGCACATCCAGGTACTGTAAGTAAAAAATTAAGGAATATTGAATTAATCTTTTTTCCACCAAACATGACCTCCAAATTGCAACCTATGGACCAGGGTATTATAAAAAACATAAAACATCATTACCGACACAGAATTGTTCACAAAATTGTTAATGCGATTGATAACAACCTTCCAGTCCAAAAATTGGTTACCCTTAAAGAGTGTATAACCGAAGTCGCTAAAGTATGGAGTGAAAATGTTTCTCAGAAAACTATCAAAAACTGCTTTTCTAAAGCAGGTTTTACTGAAAAAATTGACGAATGGGAAGAAGAAGACGAAATGGATCTCGCTACCTTAAAAAGGCAATGGAGTATTCTACAAAAAACTGCTACCGTCGACGCAGATTTTTTACTTGAAGATTTCTTAGAAATTGACAATGATGTTGGAACGACAGATCTCCCAACTGACCAAGATATAATTGAGGATATAAAAACTATAGATCATGAAGAAGAAACTGAAACCGGGGAATGTCCTGCTAAATTTAGTGAAAATGAACTAAGAAATGCATTTGACATTATGCGAACTACTCTCAGGGGCCAGGAAAGTGTACCTGATCAAATCTTTATGCATTTGAATAAATGCGAGAATTTTGTTGAGCAACAATTATGTTTCAAAAGTAATGTTCAAAAGAAAATAACTGATTATTTTTCCTAGTACATAATATGTATGTTATTTAGCAATTTCTCAAGACTACACAAATTTTAAATGTAGTATGTACATATGTATTAACAGATTTTGTATTATTCTTTTTATTTCATATGTAGTACATACATACATAAAGTCCGTACGTTATATCTTTACACGTGCGTCATACTTTTCAGGCAATATCCCAAACGACTATTATATTTTTTGTCTCTTTTTACAAATATCTACGATTTATTGGTGAAAAGAGACAAATAATATAATAGTCGTCTGTTATATGGCCTGAAAACTATGACGCACGGGTAAAGGTATAACGTACGGACTTTAAGTATGTATTTAGCCCTGTACATACTATGTACTATTTAAACTTTCAAATGTTTAATAAAATCTTTTCTAATAATTCAATTTTGCAATTTTTTTTGTTGCTTGTACCTTATAAAATACAAGTAAATGATTACCAATATAAAATACATACACAGCAATATATACGGATTTTTTTCTTTATATAATGAAAAACTTTCTATAGTGAAATTTCGGTCAACATTTTGGTCTTTCACTATATAGAGTGTCGACTGTATATGTATGTATGTATGTATGTTATATGTATGTATGTATGTATATGTATCTATCTATATATATATATATATATATATATATATATATATATATATATATATATACACACACATATACAGTGGCAAACAAAAGTATGGAAACATTTAAATTCCCATCTGTAGTCTTAACATTTAAACGGTTTACAATTATAATATTTATTTATAAAACGTGTACATGCTAATAAACATTTTGAACACTAAAACAGTTATTGTTTATTAGAAATGTGTTCTTAACGTAACAAAATTATGCACAAACTGAAGTATGGAAACATTTTTGTTATAAAATAAAAATTCTACTAAGGCGACTAAGATGTCGAAAATATTTAATCCTTAGTGGGATATCCTTTTGCGTCAATCCCTGCTTGACATCTTCTGCCCATAGAGTCAATAAGCCTAGCATAAAAATCGGGTGGTATTTTTTCCCATTCTTGTTTTAATGCGATCCAAAGTTCGTCCCGGTTTTTTATATTTCTTTGCTTAATTTGTTTAACGAGATAGTGCCAAAGATTCCCCATCGGGTCCAAATCAGGTGATTGTTAATGCCAGCGCATCAACCGAATCCTTTGTTCAGAAATCCAATTCTTGGCCAAGCGAGATGTGTGTTTTTGGTCATTGTATTGTTGAAAAATCCATGACAGTGGCAAATCTTCTTCATAAGGAATCAAATTATTTTCCAATATCTGAAGATACAGTTGAGCATCCATTCTGCCAATGGCCACGTACCAGACCGTCGAAAACAACCCCATACCATGATATTTCCAACACCATTTGACAGTAAGTACAAGGTACTTTGGGTCATATCTTAGACCAACCGGTGCCAAAACGCGTTTCGCTGTATCACGGCTCATCAACTGGGCTAGGTTCAGGTTTCTTGGAATGGTCTAGCAAATATAGAGAACACTTTTGGGAGATACCAAGTGCGAATTTTCAATTTGCTTTGGTTGCTTCACCAATGCGCCATCTATGCCTTCAAGCGGGAAGCTTAAGAGATACGTTTCTGCAATTAAGCGTCAGTTGTGATTTGGCCGCACTGTTCGGATAGACTTTCAATAAGTCACCGACAGAGTGTAATACAAGCATGTATTTTGTCTTAGTTTTCCGTCAGTACCCGGATAAGGTCTGAATGGTGTTCTGTGTGTTTGCTGAACATACCCAGCTGATGAGCAGTGATACGGCGAAACGCGTTTTGGGATGGTCTAGCAAATACAGAGAACACTTTTGAGAAGTACCAAGTGCGAATTTTCAATTTGCTTTGGTTGCTTCATCAATGCGCCTTCTATGCCTTCAAGCGGGAAGTTTGAGAGATGCGTTTCTGTAATTAAGCGTCAATTGTGATTTGGTCTCTCTGTTCAGTTAGACTTTCAATAAATCACCGACAGAGTGCAGTACAAGCATCTATTTTGTCATAAATATATATATATATATATATATATATATATATATATATATATATATATATATATATATATATTTATTTATTTATCATACATGCCTTACAGGTTACAACTAACAAAAACCACTATACATAGAAATACAATACAATAATAGAGTGTTAAGCAGATACAATCACCATAATAATAATAATAAAAACAATTAGATATGAAAACAATAAAAAAAGAAAGATGCCACAGCCCTTCAGTTCATTATTATTCATAATTTTAAACAGAGTCGTCACTAGCAAGTAACCACGACGAACCTTTAGTAACGACCAGCCGTTATCTGCAAGTAGTACCTCATGCGGAAACCCCTGTTGTGGATAGATACCATCTTCTTTAAAGCTAATATATTTTAAAAATTTGTATATATATGTTATATATATATATATATATATATATATATATATATATATATATATATATATATATATATATATATATATATATATATATGTATATATATATATATATATATATATATATATATATATATATATATATATACTCGTATATATATATATATATATATATATATATATACGAGGCTGGTTTGAAAAGTCCGTGCAAAGTCCGAGAGATGGCACCACCGGCGCGTATCAAGGTCATGTTTAGTTAGTAGCATCTCTTGAATGAACGCACACCAAGTTTCAGCCATATTGGTCTATTTCTTTGTGTTTGGCATTCGTGTGAATCAAGGAAGTCGAGTGATTTTCAAGAAATGGACGAAAAATAATTTCGTGTGGTGATTAAACATTACTTTATAAAAGGCAAAACGCCTCAGGAGTCTAAAGAGAAGCTTGATAAACATTATGGTGACTCTGCACCTTCGATTAGAACAATTTATAAGTGGTTTCAAAATTTTCGGACTGGCCATATGGGCACAAGTGACGCTGAACGTTCTGGACGGCCTGTGGAGGTTACGACTCCAGAAATCATTGATCAAATCCATGATATGGTGATGGATGACAGAAGAGTTAAGGTGCGTGAGATTGCTAGTACTGTGGGCATCTCGACTGAACGGGTACATAATATTTTGCATAAACATTTGGACATGAGAAAGCTATCCGCAAGATGAGTGCCGCGATTGCTCACGCTTGACCAAAAACGGAATCGTGTAAAGTGTTGCAAGGATGGTTTGCAGCTGTTCCAGAAGAATCCGGAGGACTTTAAGCATCGTTTCGTTGCTGTGGATGAAACATGGATACATTACTATACTCCTGAGACCAAACAACAATCTAAACAATGGGTTACCAAGGAGGAATCAGCACCAAAAAAGGCGAAGACCGTTCCTTCGGCCGGAAAAGTTATGGCGACTGTCTTTTGGGATTCGCAAGGGATAATCCTCATCGACTATCTGGAAAAGGGTAAAACTATTACAGGTGAATATTATTCATCGTTACTGGACCGTTTGAAAACCGAGCTGCAAGAAAAACGCCCGCGATTGGCCCACAAGAAAGTCCTTTTCCATCACGACAACGCACCAGCACATACCTCAGCAGTTGTGGCCGCAAAATTAATGGAAATAGGATTCCAACTCGTTTCACATCCCCCCTATTCTCCAGACTTAGCTCCCACGGACTACTATTTGTTCCCCAATTTGAAGAAATGGCTGGCGGGACAAAGATTTTATTCAAACGAGGAGGTGATTGCAGACACTAATGGATATTTTGCAGACTTGGACAAATCCTATTATTCGGAAGGGATCAACAAACTAGAACATCGTTGGACGAAGTGTATAAGCCTAAAAGAAGACTATGTCGAAAAATAAAAAAGGTTTACCCCAAACACATAAGTAGTTTTTATTTTTGCACGGACTTTTCAAACCAGCCTCGTATATATATAGGGTGCCCCTATTTATAGAATATTGTAATGATTGCACAGCATTTATTAATCAGTATACTAAAAAAATGTTCAAATAAAAGTTACAGGGTGTTATACGGCGCATATGCTGACGTTGACAATAAAATGTTTTGAACTGCCAGTTCGAAGAAATTACGCCACCTTGATTTTTTTTTTAAATGGAAACTCCTTTATATTATTTTATTTTTGGGGCTTCCTAAAAATTCTAGATATTATTTGTCCAATATACTATATGTCTAAATTGAATTGTTTTGGAACTATTGTCATTTAAAATTTAAAATAAATAAAGACAAAAAAACTATTAATAAATACTCTAGGTTTATTTTAAAGGTAACATTTGCTCAAAATGCCTACCGTTAACAGCGAGGCAATGACCCAATCTATCATAAACAGCCTGAACAGAGTTTTGCAGAGAATCCGGGGTGATCTGTGCTACTTCATATTGAAAAAAAAATCGAGTGGCGTAAGTTCGGAACTCCTTGCAGACCATTCTAGAGCACCTCTTCTGCCTATCCATCGATTAGGAAAAATCGCAACCAAATATCTAAGAACATCGATAGTGAGGAGGTGCTTCGTCCTGTTGTGCGTTTCTTTTTATTTTATGTCATTGTTGTCCTTTTACTTTCTTCTTACTTCCATCATATCCATTATTTCTCCGGTCATCCATGATTTTTTTCTTTTTGGATCTTTAAAGAGAGCTAATTCACCACCATGAGTTAGTTAAATATCGATATTACTGCCATCTACTGATGGATATATATATATATATATATATATATATATATATATATATATATATATATATATATACATATATATATATATATATATATATATATATATATATATATATATATATATATATATATATATATATATATATATATATATATATATATATATATATATATATATATATATATATATATAAACATATATATATATATATATATATATATATATATATATATATATATATATATATATATATATAAACATATATATATATATATATATATATATATAAACATATATATATATATATATATATATATATATATATATATATATATATATATATATAAAGGATTCGTCCCAGAAAAACATAAATTTTATAAGATATTTCCCTACATCAACTCAACCGAGTAATTTTTCTAAATACTGACCTTCTAGAATGATGAGATTCTCAGAAAGGTATGTAAAGTTCTTTATACTACTCGTAACTTGATTTGGCTGGCTCATTACCAAATGGCTACAAAGTAGATTAAGGTTTCACAATAATTTTGTTATCTATGATGGTGCTTATTATAAGAAGTTTTTATGTATTTTATGTACTTTATTACAATATAATTTATGTTCTCAGCATATTGATATTTTGGTAATTGGTATCTTAATGCGCTGGTTTCACTAATATAAATTAGCTTTACCACTTAACTATTAATGTACAAAAATAAATTATTGTAATTCGTACTAGTTTATTAGTTTACTTAGCGTAAACAATTTTCAAATAATAAATTTATACGTTGGAAATTAGAAGTACTTTATGAAGTTTTTTTTAAGTTAAATGTAAAGAAATATATCTTTCTTTCCCCCATCATCATCATCATTAGCTTATTCCATCTATAGTCGGATATAAGCCTTCCCAAGTTGTCTCCAATAAGCTGTTCTTTGCTTTTAGCATCCAATCGTGTCCTGCTAATCTTTTTATGTCGTCCGTCCATCTTGTCTGTGGTCTACCTCTGCATCTTTTATGTTCTCTAGGCCTCCATTCAACCATATGGCGTGTCCATCTGTTATCATTCCTTGCGATAGGCTCCGTCCAATTCCACCTTAATGTACATATTCGTTGTGATATATCGTCACTTTTGATATTCTTCATATCTCGACGTTAGGAATACAACCTTGGAGTCTAATATTTAGCATTCTCCTATCCATTGCTCTTTCCCTAGTACTATAGAAATAATTTGTAATAGGAACACGAATGAATTAGTGATAAAATATGTTGCAAAGTGTGATCCATTAAGGATGCGGTAAAAAATATGAATGTAAAGACTATTAGTTTTGTGTAGATAGATAGAATATGTCGGAAATAACAATAAAAATGTCTTGGAATCTGAAACTAATAAATTTATTATAACCTTCAAGCATTCGTTCATAAATTCATGGAACTACATGCCAAATGCTTTGGTGTGGAGTCTTTCATCTTTCAATATATTTTGTTTTACATTATTGCAGTGGTCGCATTTTTTAAGTTCAACTTCTACCGTTGATTCCTCCTTTTATCGAAAAATTTCAATTCAGTCAAATAAAAGTATATAAATAAAAGACTCTTTTAGTCAATTTCCACAGGTCTACACTGTCGACAGTGTAAAATGTAGATCCGAAGAAGCTGCATCGACAGCGAAACGCGTCATCACAATTATAAATGAACCTGTGGAAATTGACTAAAAACAGTCTTTTATTATATATTCATAATGAATTTCCATCAAGTAGAAGCTACAACAATCCGAAATTTCAAATAAAACTCATAATTTGGTGTGTTAATATTCTTTTAAGGGGATGTACCTAGTCATGAAGCCAAAAAATTATTTTTTTATGTTTTTTTTTTAGCGAAGCTATTCATTATACAAATCAGGTATTTATTTTGTATAATAATAGATAGCTTAAAATACAATTTGTGAAATTTTAATTAAAAAAAAAAAAAATGACACTGCTACACCCATTCTCCTGTTACCCCTTTTTTTAAGGAGCACGATTACTGTGAGCTGGATCATTTGAAATCAAAATTCCCAAAAAAATTAGTTTACTAGAGGATCGATCTTGTCTTTGAACGAAGGATTTAAAAAAAAAATCATCAAATGACATTGGTTTAAACCAAAAAGCGAAAAAATAAATGAAAATTAAAAGTAAAGTTCTTGATAAAATCAAAATTCCTTCATTCAAAAACAAGCAATATGTATAGAGAAAATATGTACCGAATTTTAATAAAATCTAAAGATTTTTTGCATGCCGCCAAGAGGTCGTCAAGAAAAAGTAGTTACGAGAAAAATGCGTTTAAAGTTTTGTTTGAAAATATCAGGTTAAAAATCAATAATACACCAATAAATTCCTACCTGTAAATGAATCATCCACTCCAGGACCATATGATGAATCTTCATCAGCTATTTGAGCTGCTATAATACTAATATGTTCTTGTCTATGACATTCTCTCTTCTTTTGTGTACTATGTAGCAATTGTCGGCCAGATCACCTCGTTCTCTGTCCACTTTAGCTGCATAGTCATGTGTATTTCGGCCAATTAAAACGTAACTTTAATAACTGCTACGACCGAATTGCTACGAGTGAACTGCTACGAGTGAACTATAAACTGTACTGAACAAACTTCCAGTTTCGATTATAGAATCTTAGAATAGCCGATGTGAGAGCCTTCTAACAAGGACAATTGAAGAATCTCTTTGTATTATATTATAATTTTATTTAAATTATTATATATTATTATATTGAATTTAAACTAGATTAAAATTGAGTTAAGGTCGGCGAAGGCTCGCTACCTTCTCCGAAAACTCTACGTAATGGCACTTCCTTAAAACTGCTATAAACAATTTTTAACCAATTCTTATGAAACTTCTTGAGATAATCATACTTAAAGAAAATGTGAAAATCGAAAAATCGAATTTTTTCATCCAGATGACGGAGATTTTAACTCAGAAAACAAATAATTATCTTAGAAGTCCTGAACTTTCTAAAAAATCCCATAATTTTATTCAATTGTAAAACCATTCACATCCTTTCTCTCAATCATCCGCTGATAATCCTTAATACCTATCATCCTCATATTAAAGCTTATTTTAAATTCTGATGTTGATTATATTCCTCAAAATAAAAACACCAACGTATCTACTACTATTATTCGATCGAGCTTAATATCTTGAACCAGACTGTTTTTATAATCAACTAAACTGAACTAGAAAAACTAGAAAATTGGACCCTGGAGATATTCTGTTCAGTTTTACTATTAAATCACTGTATATAGATATTTCGATTGACGATTTATTTCCTATACCACAATTTCTATAATGTCAGACATATTTCGGCATTTCGGCTTGATTCATCTTTGGTAGATTTAATAGAAGCATGTCTGTCGCCTGCATATTTCATTTTTCAAGAAACATTTTATAAACAAAGTTTAAATGCAACCGTGGGTTCTCCAACATCTTCTGTAGTGGCGAATATTTTTATGAGAGTTTTTGAAGAAAGTTCCTTGAGCGCAACACCTCTAAATGCAAAATGTTAGTGCAGATATGTTGACGACATATTTATTATCTGGCCACATATGAAGAAAACCTAAAAGCATTTTGAATCACCTTAATCCACACCATTCAAATATAAAATTTTAGTGATATCCTTCCTTTTCTAGACATACTGATATAAAAGAAAAGTAACATCTTAGGGCATATAGTCTATAGTTAACTCATATCAATAGATATCTGAATGCTAACTCACATCATATATTATTCACGTACTAGTGTTTAGAGCTTTATCAATATATGATGAACAGTCTATCTAACCAATCCTTTAAAAAGTAATGGATATTGCACTGACGATATTAAACCTTCGTCGAATGGCTTTGAAAACCCGACTCCCAAAGAATAAAGTAATAAAGATTCACCAGTAGATAGGCCAGTTTTACCTTAGGTACATGATATTACAGTTAAAATAGCTAAATTACTTAAAAGACCAAAAATTTACACAATTTTCAACATTAGTCAGAAAACTGGACAATGTTTGAAGTAAACAAAAGACACAGTTCATTTACAAACACAAGGAGTCTATAAAATTCCCTGTTCATGTGGTATGGTGTATTTAGTCAAGACTAGAAGACTAATATCAACTGGATCTAAGAAACATGAGAGATGCATGGGTTATGGTCTGCATCATATGTGAAAAACGATCGTTACATTTGGTCACTGTTCGATAAACTCTGGCTTTGTATAAATACCTAACTTGAGCTAATTCGTACTCATTTAGATTCTAATCACGAAAAATAGGGATCTCTATGCAATTGCAACCGAAAGTCGGAAAGTTACATCATTTTAAAGACGGTCTGATCTCAAGAACCACAATTTCTCACTGACTTGGTGTTTAAAAAATTTTCTTTAATGGTATTGGTATATTAGTACCACACAGTTACAGGTTAGAAATATTCTTGGTGTCTTAATAGGAGACCATAAATTTCAATAATAGATATTATAGAAAATATAAAATATTTGGCCAGCAATGTGACCATAACACTCATTCCAACGTAGGACGAGATGTTAAATCTCCTCTCACCTAACTTGGACTTACGTCATGTTGTGTTAGTATTTTATATATTAAAGCCCAAGTCAATAATGCCTCATGTAGTAAGAGCCTATATTGCGTAACTAGGATGTCAATGTCTCATGTGGTAAGAGTCTAAGTTGTTACGCCTCATGTAGTAAATGTTAGGGCCAGAAGTCAAATATCCCATAATCTACTAATGAATTTGCTAACGATTAACTATACTGCATTATGAATTTATTAGGTAATATTTTATATTTTTTGTAACATTTCCGTTAGTTTCTCTAAAGGCTACAAGAGTATCCAAAACCTTGAAAGTCCTTAAAAGAGAAATAGATTTTCCCTGTCCTCTCCTCCATGAAATTGCACATTAGTTTATTAAATATAAAAGACGCTTCATAATTTTTCAAAAGAAACTCCTCTATAGATATGAAGTATGATATGAATAATAACTTTTCGATAGTTTAGAAACAGAAAGACAAAACTTAAATCATACCAAATGTGTTTTTTTTTTCTACCCTCGTTATAAACATTTCCGATTTTTTCATTCAATTAATAAATATGTAATGACGTATTAAAAGCAGCTATAACAATAAATAAAAATAATTAGAAAAATAAATTTTTATTATTTACTTATATTTGGATGGTGATTATATGTATTTTTAACAGGCTAACAATAATAGGTTCACCAATTAGAATAACAGCAGAACAAATATAAACCATATGGAAAGCGATAAAGAATAAAAATCACCTGGACCTGGGGATATCCCGGGAGAATTGTTCAAATATGGAAAAGACAAGTTATACGAACATCTTAGACAACTATTTCAGAAGTGTACGAACGAAATCCCGAAGGAATGTCAGAGACCTAATTAACTGAGCCTAGGTGAAGTTTTTATTTTATTTTAAAAGCAATCACCGTACGGAACACTAATTACGCAAGTCGCACCTGCATTTGGCACTTTTTTATTTACTCTTACCTCTCGAACATTTTAGGAATATACGTCGCGCTAATGCTTCACATCCGTATGTAGTTCAGCTTGTCAATTGTCATCCACCACCTTCCTGAGCTCCTTTTATATTGAATTTATCCTTGAGGACTCAAGTACTGAAGATTGTCTTTCTCTCAACGACTACAACATGCAGCGATCAACATTAGTCGCTACTTATGTGTACATACCACTGCTGTAGAGATTTTTCTGCAGCGCGTGTACCATACTCATCAAAGAAAAACCAAATAAGAAGATCTGAGCAATTCACCGCCTCACTCTACATTAGCATTTATCCAGTGTTAATCGTTGAATTCACATTGAAAAATTTTATCCGTTTGAGAAACAATATACAGGAGGTATAAAAGTAGAACTTTTAACAATTCCAACGTGTGATGCTCCAATATTTCCTAATTTCACCATTGTATTCGTAGAAAATATATACTAATAATTTTCTAATAATCTCAAATCATATCAAGTATATAAAATCATAAGCCAAATTTACGTCATGCCACTTGACCACTATTTTTTTTTAAATTCTCCTCGTATAGGCTATACATTCGCAAAATTTTCTACATCACCATTCATGGTTAAGAAAGCACTTATTGGCACATCCTCATTCAAGAAGCAGCGACTTTTTGACCGCCTTTTAGCAGAGAGAAAAAGCAGTTACAAGGCGCTAATTCCGAACTGCAATATATATATATATATATATATATATATATATATATATATATATATATATATATATATATATATATATATATACCATGATTACTGTACTGTTCTACGAAATTCAGTCATCCATTCATCTTCAATATAAGAATTACCAAGAATATATAAAAAAGCAAGACATCTTTGTGGTAAAAGGTTAAAACAAATATTTACTACCTAAATATTTGTTTAAATATAAAAAAATAAAGTAAAATTATTTTGTCTCGGTACCTATCCGTTGGTCACCAATAATTATGGAAATTTATTTTATCTGTGATTGGCCAAATACTAAAAGAACTAATTTACTGAAAAGTATATGAGTGTATTACTGATTGCACCCAATACGTATTAAAATCTGGTAGCTCTTAAACCCGGTTAAATTCACAACTTTCCACCATATTGTCAAGTCAAATAGTTTTTTTATACCAGAGAAACTATCAAAAGTAAATCACTCATAATTTTTACTCCATCTACACTTTATGAAGACTATTCTAGAATTTTTTAAAAATTTTTGATCATCACACTTAAAGATAGAGTAGGGGACAGCGATTTTTGGCCATTTTTTTTTAAACTAATATAAAGAAACGTTTGCGCGAGTATTAATTACATTATATATATTTTTTAAATCATGTTTTCACAAGCTTTCATTTGACACTTCACTCGATGACCAATATAGCCAAATTTCAACCAATCTATTGTTCAATTTTTTAAGCATCTCTTAACACTAGAGCACCCTTTACTACTTCATACCTTCATGGTATAAATTTTTGCACAGAACACGATTAACAGTTGATACACTTAGCTTCTTTATCTTTCACAGTATGTGTTATACTGCAATTCGGACTAATCTGAACTAACTTAATATATTTTTCATCCATGTCGGCGTATAATCAGAATATACAGTCCATTAATATTCTTCTAGTAAATATGGCCTGAATATGTATACCACGAAAAAAAAATTATATTTTGAATATATATTCCGTGAATTTTCTTGGAATCCAATGTTTTTATCGAAGTTCACATCAGTTTAAAACTTAATATTATGACAACATGAATTATTCACTTTTTTTTATGGGTCTAGCACACGTGCTGCAGGGTCACGTTGTTCTTGAATCGCTGTAAATTGTACTCGCTGGGAAACACAGTCCTGGGCAAATTATTCCAAAGGGATGATGTTGTCCATTAAAAGACTGCTTGAAAAGCATTGTACGAGGAGTAACAAGCTGAACCTCATACGGATGTGAAGCATCAGTGCGACGTGTATTTCTAACATGCACCACTCTGGAAGGAATTAAACGGGCCACATCCTCCGAACACTTTCCATGAAAATACTTATGGAAAGTGTTCGGAGGATGTGGTCCGTTTAATTCCTCCCAAAGCGGTGCTGATATTATTAACATTTAGAGCTACTTATGAACATGCAGAAGAGTATTTTATTATTTACATTTATATATGGAATATCAAAAGCTTTCTAGAGTACAAAGTGTAAAAGTGGCAGATATGTCTTCCAGGAAACGAAGAAGGGAAAGTGACAAAACCTTTAGAATAATTACTAGATCATATATAACGAAGTCGATAGGGGAGACCGAGAGTGGGTAGGAGTGGCAATAGCTGTAAATAACAAGTACTAAGTCCAAATAGAAAAATACAAATATATACCTTCACTCATATTAATTACTCACAGAATCTTATATAGGAGTGTAATCTATATACTTACCTGAAAAAATAAATTATAAATACACCTCTAGTTGTAAATGAGAGCAAGGATTAATTACATTGTAACTAATAGATATATCAATCCTCTACAAATATTCCGAACTCTAAACCTACTAGTATAGGCAATAACAACACACTTGATTATTGGCAAAAAATAAAGGTCAACATCAAAAGCAAAACAAAACTTGCATAACCTGTACAGAAAATTAACTATTTGGACACTTTGTGATACAAGTATAACACAGTTATATCCATTCACGAAAAGACAATAGAAAAAGAGGTCAATAAAAGCTGGAAAAAATATATAAAAAAATATTAAAGAGGTAGCAGTTAAAGCCCTACGAGTAAGTATTTAAAAAAAAAGATCTACCTAAATCATTTCCAGGCACAAACTCTAGAATCACAAAAAAAAAAATACATAACGCAACCACATCATTAGTTAGACAAATCAAGAACGATCACTGGAGGAGTTTCACGAAAAAAAAAAATATGAATTACGTATCCGTAAAATCATATTCCCTGAGAGGTTTTCCTTTTCTTGGGAAAACTCGTGCTCACTGACACAACGCATCTCTCCATTGAATAATAAATAATGTATAAAATATGTAAAGAAATACCACGATCTAATATTCAAATTCGCTTTTGCTATTTTTCACCAATGGATGTGTTTTCAATAGCGCCAATAGTTGTGTTTGTAAACTGCCTCAGGCAAAAGAAATTTTCGGAGTCAATGCGCGGCTATATCTACCCTCCCTTTGACAAAAATGTACGTTCCCTCTGGAACCCCTGGACAGCCCTACCTCAGGTTAGTTTAAGAAAGCTTAACTAATTTTAAATTTAATCTTAACTTTTATGTTCATAAAATACCTTAACTTCTCTCAGTCTCATATATATAAAATGCGACGTCTCTCTGTCTGTCTGTCTGTCCATTAATGCGGTTATCACTGGAGAACCACTTATCCGATTTACGTACTTTTTTTTTAAACATACATATGCTAGATTATAGGCTATATTTTATTACGATAGGTAGCATAAGGAATGAGCAGTGACGTAAAATAGCGAATGAAGTCGGAAAAAAGTTTGCCGCTAGCGAGTTCCCTTGCAATACACAGCCTAAACCATTAAATATGGAATAATATTATGTAGCAGAGAATATCTATAATCTATAATATATATAAAATGCAATGTCTCTCTGTCTGTCTGTCTGTCCATTAGTGCGTTTATCACGTGAGAACCACTTATCCGATTTACGTGTCTTTTTTTAAATTCATACATATATTCTTTGGCCAGGTTACATAATAATAATAATAATCTATATCTATAATATATATTAAATGCAACGTCTCTCTGTCTACAGTCTGTCCGTTAGTGCGTTTACCCCTCGAGAACAAAAAATCGGAAAAAAGTTTGCCGTTAGCGCGTTCTCTTGCAATGCACTGCCTAAACCACTAAATATGGAACAATATCATATAGCAAAGGATATCTATAATATATATAAAATGCCACGTCTCTCTGTCTGTTTGTCCGTTTGTGCGCTTATCACTGGAGAACCACTTATCCGATTTACGTGCTTTTTTTTAAACATACGTATGTTCTCTGGTCAGGTTATATGATATATTTTATTACATGAGGTGACATAAGGAATAAGCAGTGACGATAATAGCGAATCAAGTCGGAGAAAACTTTGCCGCTAGCGCGTTTTCTTGCAATACACTGCCTAAAGCATTAAATATGGAACAATATCATGTAGCAAAGAATATAATATATATATATAAAATGCAACGTCTCTCTCTCTGTCTGTCTGTCCGTTAGTGCGCTTATCACTCGAGAACCACTTATCCTATTTACGTGTTTTTATAACTTTATACATATGTTCTATATAATTCGATATAAGCCTAGATAATGGGAGATAAGATGAGATAATGGGAGATAAGGAGAAATAATGGGAGATAAGTCGAGATAAGCCTCTATAATGGGAGATAAGGTGATATAATGGGAGATAAGTATAAATAATGGGAGATAAGCAGAGATAAGTCTAGATAATGGGAGTTATGGTGAGATAATGGGAGATAAGGAGAAATAATGAGAGATAAGGAGAAATATTGTGAGATAAGTCGAGATAAGCCTAGATAATGGGAAATAAGGTGAGATAATGGGAGATAAGGAGAAATAATGGGAGATAAGGAGAAATAATGGGAGATGAGCAGAGATAAGCCTAGATAATGGAAAGTATGTAGAGATAATGGGAGATAAGGAGAAATATTGGGAGATAAGGGGAAATAATGGGAGATATTTTATTACGTTGGGTAACATAAGGAATGAGCAGTGACGATAGTAGTGAATCAAGTCCACGCGAACGGAGCCGCGGCCTGGCTAGTACATTTATATAAATTCTTTACCTAGGCTAAGTCAGTTAGTGACATATATATATATATATATATATATATATATATATATATATATATATATATATATATATATATATATATATATATATATATATATATATATATATCTTAAGACCCAATATGTATTCTCAGTTTTTTAGACCAATCATGTATATTAGTAATAGCGACCTAATAGCCTAATAAATGATACCTAATGATAAGGGGAGAGCCCATAATATGCAAACTATTTGAGTATAATCCCAAGGCGAATGCCTAAATATCATTCCTTTGGGTGTCCTTTGAAAATTGATCAATATTTATTCTTCCATAGGTAATTATTTCAATTTTGATGACATTACAGAATATTGAAACTAAACTCAAAACTAAAGATATTTTGGATTAAGTGGATTAAAAACCTCCTGCTGTTTTTTGTTTCTGCTATTTAAGCCTCAAATGGCAAATATTTAGTGTGGCCTAGGTAAATACACATTTTAAAGGGTATTTAGCTAGGTCATATTCGACATCACCAGCAAATATCGGCACGTTATAAAAAAGGCAGTTGGTTGTTGGTGAGGAGGAAGGACATATGCCTTTATCTTGATACCTAAATTTGTTATATGTATCACTTTTCGCTGTAGCTCTAAAATTCTTGCTACAGCTGGTTCGTTACCTCAATTTCTAAAACAGTACGGTATGTGGAATGCAACCAATGCATGGTAAGCTTTAATGAAAACTGAGATGTTACATGATGTTGGAAGGATACCAGGTAACACATATATCTTTAGAGATTTTAACAACCAGATGATTCCCATGTGGGTTTCAAGGATATTCTGAGAAATATATTTTCATTCGATATATGTCAATATGTCGATATATCGATTATTATCGATATATCAATAATTATCGACGTGACATATCGATAGGTAGTTATTATTAAAAAAAACAATCTCTTCGAAAAAATATTATACCCTAAAATTGATAACGGTGGTGGGAATAAATAATGACTGTCTAGGTATACATATCTAGGAAACTCTCGATACAATAGTTATCGATATACCTATAGTTATCGATATATCGATAATTTATGGGTTTACCTATTGTTGTTCGATATAATGAAAAAAGTCCCATTCCTACTACTATAATGTCTAAACTACCCTTTAACTAGTTTCCTTTATTTTAAATGAGATAACATTAAAACAGTTATATTACAAACAAATTTGTTAACTTTAAAACGAATAATAATTCTATATAGACATATGCATATCATACTTAAGGGCCAAACCTTGTAATTTGTAATTTTATGTGGGCAGAAGCCCTGTATATATATTTTCTGCTTAGAGTAAACTAAATTGTACATTACTCCATGGATACCAGATGAAACATGAGACCTTCTTTTCCTGGTTACCACACATAGACTCATTATTATTCCTAATGAGTGGAGAAAATCCTACTTTTCCATCTACGAAAAAGGTTATGTCCGGAAGAATTAAGATCAGTATTTTCTCCACGAACTTGCGTATACCATCCTATAACAGTAAAGTTCCTGTAATATATACTAATTACCACCAACTATACAAAAAGAAACATGAGTAGAATGTTTGGAAAATTAGACTTTTCTAGAAAGAGAATAGAAACAAAAATATCAGAAATAGTAAGCAACAACATACTTTTAATGAAAAGAAATGTAAAAATGGAGCTTTAAAAACTTAACAATAAAGGAAGTTCATTATAATTTGGTTGTTGCTAAGTTGCTCAGATATGGTACAATAAAACTAAATCAATAACTAACAGCGATTCAAGAACAACGTGAATCGCTTTTTCCGCAAACATGCCGCTCCTGGAGCGATTTAGGGACTTCCCTGCAGCACGTGTGCTAGACTCATAAAAAAAATAAATAAAAAAATTAACGTTTCTAATTAACAAAATCTTCACAAAATTAAATTCCGGATGAATAGAAAATTAGCACCTAGCTGTTCAAAAGAGGAGATGTGCAGGTACCGGCAAACTACAAAGGAATACACCTCCTATCTACTACAGTCGAATTGAATACAAAAGTAAAATAAATAAAATCAACTATATTTCACTGGCGAGAGGGGTTTAGATCAGGGAGGTCTTGTACGGATGCCGTTTTTATCATAAAGCAAATTGCCCAAGAGTTATTAGGAAAAAATATGTCAATGTTATCTAAAACACATAGTACATTTTCTTACCGAAAGATACTTACCGCAAAACATCTTCATATTCAAAGAAAATATTTATTCTAAAAGTAGCAAAAATAACAGAAGTTCGGCGGGCCTCCTTAAATGTACCAAATTAGACAATTTTGTAAACTAAAGGGTTACTGAATGAATTAAAAATATTAGGCCGTGCTGATGATACCGTGCAGAAAACATAGAAAAACGAAGCTCCTTAGAAGTTACCTCCTCAATTCAGCAAAGCAGTAAAAAATTGGAATGAAAATAGAGAAAAAACTATACAAGAAGTAGAATTTAAATATCTCAGCACGGATGTGAGAAACCAAGTCACTAAAGCAACAGGGACTGCGGCATACTTCAACGATGCAATATGATGAAACAAACACACAAGAATTGAAACGAAATCTCGAATTTGCAAGACAACAACTAGAAACAACCGAAATAAAATAGTACGTAGAAAAGTGAGAAAGGTTTTATTGGAGAGAGAAAGAAGTCACATTAGATGCAAAATAGAAAATATATATGGGAGGAGGCTAAACAGAAAGATCGAATAGAACATATAAATAGGAAGAGAAAAAAAAGAATAGTCAAAATCACACAAGGCAAGTTACCAGAAAAAAGAAAAAACACGGGTAGACGCCGAAAACTTCAGACAACAACCTTTCCAACATGAGATAGGTGAAAACAATAATGAATAGGCAATGGTGCCTATATCTCGGTGGAAAGTTGTTTATTGGCAAAAATCACTTTGACAGTGATGAAATGAATAACTGAAAATTAATGAATTCATCACTGACATGATAAACCATATAAGCTTTAATTTAAAAACTTACCTGTTAGACACTTGCGTGCCAAATGTGAATGCGTTAGGAAAACTGCAATACAACTGGTTATGTTGGTATGAATACATGCATCAGATGCGGAAGGTAGCTATTTTTATATGCTTGTATATGTATTTTTTTAAACTATAGGCACCCAAATGCTGTTATACATCGTTTTAAAAAAAACCTCATCTATTCCCAAAGTCAAGAAGGTTATAGAGCCAACATTTTTTGAAATAACTCATTTCCTTATAACGATTAACTCCAATAAAAATACAATAATAGAAACAACATTGCCAACTACTACAACATAAAAAGCTAAAAGGATGTTATATAGTTTAATGGGCATTGCTGCATCACATTTCTTAGTTTTCATTTGTTGTTCCGTCATCATGGCCCAACGAATATCATTATACCATTTCGCGTTAAATCCTCCTTGATCTAACCTTGACATTATTAAATTAATTTCTAGAATAAATGGCGATCCTTGAGGTACAATTAGTGAAAGATAAAATCCAATAGGACATTCTGGTATAATATGTAGAACCGGGGAGCCATCTTTGTTAATATACTGTGATTGTATTAATATTGTTGCATCGGTAGACCGGTCTAAAACGGCATGATTAAAATTTGAAGTAACAACCCACCGATACATCTCATTCTCTGTAATATTTTCAATTGCTTTTTTATCAAGTCTTTGATATAATTCTGACGGGCTACCTTTAAAAGCATAGTCAGAAGGTTCCATAGTGATATTTCTTTTATCTAGTTCTTCTAAAGTCATTATGTCGGGATAATAGGAACGTACAGTAAACGATTTATAAAGAGTACCTGAGAACAAAGAGGATAAATTTATAGTACCAAATAATATGCACCATAGGAAAAAACACCTTCCAGTATGGCCGCTAAATCTATTTATTGGCAAAGATTGGTTTAATGTAAGACCCAAAATTTCCAGAAAACTTAATGTCAGGTCTTTTTTCTTATCTTTCTTTGACACAATATTTAACAATGTGGAAATCATCACATATAAAGCAATTATAATCCAGCCAGCTAACTTGATTTCCAAAAATGGCGTTAACCATACTGGAATAACAGGAGCTTTTCTTACTATAGCACATATATAATCGCGAAAAAATGAAAAGGTGTAGTCCACATTTTTTGAATATAATTTCATTTCTACAAATCTTAAATTGCCTTGTAAATCCACCTCCCCTCGGGCAACTTCACCAGCACTTTCTGTGACTGTACCATTAGGCAGTACATAACCATAATCCGTACTATTAAAACTTCTTTTTATTGTAAAATTCATTGCTAGAGATATTTCAGAAGTTAGTATACCATCAAGACCATAAATTTTGGAAGTTTTAGCAATTTTTCTATATATTTTTAAATTTTCAAGCATTTTTGGAGGATCTGAATAGGCTGAAGTGTTTCTGGTAAATATTGAAACAATTAGGGGTAACCTATTCAAATTTTTTACATCATTTAATATCAAATATGGGCAATTTCTCACATCAGATATCGTGTATTTTTTAAGTACACCATAATCATTTTTATTAATTTGAAAAGGTCTGTAGATATAAATATCTGAATTCGTAGATAAAGAACACGGCGTGTATAAAATACAGTTAAGCACGCGTTTGTGATTCCAAAGTTCTTTAAGACCAAGTGCTGCGTATACTATATTGTGGTCTTGAGATAGCAAGAATACAATATGAAGGTACCGCGCTGTTTTACCACGTATTTGCCCTCTTTTAAAAAACTGATGTAATATCTCCATAGCTTCTCCTATTATAAAGACAACTTTCTTTTGTTCAAAAGCTGTTTGATATTGTCTTTCATTGGTGCAGGATTCTATTTTTTCATCAACTGATATAGCCCTATTATCGAAACCAAACTCTGGCTTATGAAATGATTCGTTAAAATAATATGATTTCAAGAGAATAGGTTTCCTATTTTTCGTTAATTCATGATCATTCACTAAAGATTCTATAACTTCCGTAGGATGTATAATTGCACTTCCACTACTAAATAAAGTAATAATTTGTATATATACAGCATGTTTTACGTGCCTTTTTAAAATTCGAATCACATCCTTATTGATATTACAGAAATTACTGCTAACTAACTGTTGTCTTAGACTATCGGTTACAAAAAATATGGAGATTAAACACAATATCTGAAATAGTTGTACTTCCATACCTTTTCGTTTTTCAGTAAAGTATAAAAAATATACTTTATATATTGACGGTTTCCTGTTACAAATAATTAATTATAAATAAAATTATATGTCGGTAAACTTGAAATAATTCAATAAATACATGTTTTTATATTTTACAACATACTAATCAATTGAGGTAGTGATTGATTGTGCGTAACTATCTATTCGATGTTATTAATTTATAATTTACAGAAATGTATTTATATCATTTAAATATAAATCAAAGAAATAATATAATGTAACAACGTAAGTTTTGTTGTAATAAACATGAATAACATAGTTTTAGCATACACGAATAAAAATTGTAAAATAAATTCTTAAATCAGATAAATCAAATACGAGCGCCGCTTTTTAAGTTTTTACAACCACTAGATGGCGCTGTTGAGATGTGACATTACCACCGTTGTAAAATTTGACATTTGTTATTGTTAAAATAGTGGCAGTTCAGAAATTGGCCGAGTGGTTTGTTTACGGTGAGCGTTTAAAAAAATCTGTTTTGTGAACAAATGGAAATGTCACGTGAAGGTTTTCGTTGGATGATTTTTACGATTTTAGTAAAAATCTAGCTCAATAACAATGTTATAAATCTCTTCGTTCAACTTTTGGTAATGAAGCACCATCAAAAATGACTGTTTACAATTGGTTCGCAAAATTTCGTCTGGGTCGTGCTTCCGTTAGCGATGAATTTCGTGAAAGTATACCAAAATCGGTTGTTATTCCATCTATGCTGTGAGCAACGTGATTGAAGGGGATCGACAGGTGACTTCCCATGAGATAGAGGCATGCTTAGGTATATCGAAGATTGCAGTACATTCGATTTTACATGAACATTTAGCTATGAAAAAGATCTGTTCACGATGGATTCCGCATAATTTGACCGAAAGTCAAAAACCGGCTAGTGTTAGTTCGTGTAAGGAAATGCTCAAAAAATTCGACTGGGACTCAACTGGATATATTTATACGAGCCAGAAACTAAGCAATAATCAACTGTTTGGGTATTCCAAGATGAGCCGAATCCAACAAAAGTGATTCCACTTCCAAGAAAATGATCGCTTGTTTCCTCGGTTATATAGGACATGTTACAACCATTACTTTAGATGATCGAAGAACAGTTATTGTCAAATAGTATACAACAATTTATTTGCCAGAAGTTATCGATAAAATCGGGAAAAACAACCGAAAACGTCGCATCGTTCTTCATCATGGCAATGCCTGCTTTCACATGGCACGTCAAACAATTGATTATTTGACGGAGAGAGACAACGAATTAATGTCTCATTGCCAGTATTCTTCTGATTTATCGCCTAACAGAATCTCAAAAAAACAATTCGTGGACAGCTATTTTCATCGCCTCAAGAAGCTGTTGATTCCTTCCAAAACCATGTTTTTAAGGTATCAATTTCACCTGGCTTATTCTCCTATTTTGGCACCTTCGAACTTTCATCTGTTTTCGAACCTAAAAAAACACCTCGGTGGCCAGAAATTTTCACCAAATGAAGAAGTCGAAGCTGCAATTAACAAGTATTTTGAAGACCTTGAGGAATCTTTTTTTCAAACAGGTGTGGATGGATGGATGGATATTATGTGGTCTAGGCGCATCGACAACAATGGTCATTTAGCGCCCCATGTTGGAGATATTGAAAGTATTAAGTGGTAAAATCGATTTCCCTTAGGTAATTTTTTAAATTAGCATTTATTGTTGCGAAAGTCTCAATAATTGTTTTCAGATTGGATGGAATGTTGTGTTTATCCCTGATGTTCTAGAAATGAGTCACCTCAAATATGTGAGCCACTGTTAGAGGAGATCTGCAAGTAGGACATAGAGGAGCTTGTTCATTTTTTAACAGATAGCAGTGAGTGCTATAAGTGTGCCCGATAGCTAGTCTACGCATAAGCACATTATCATATTTGGAATAATTTGCCCAGGACTGTGTTTTCCACCGAGTACAATTTACAGCGATTCAAGAACAACGTGAATTGCTTTTTCCACACACGTATCGCTCCTGTAGCGCTTTAGGGACTTCCCTGCAGCACGTGTGCTAGACCCATAAAAAAAATGAAGAAGTCGAAGCTGCAGTTAACCATTATTGTGAAGACTTTGAGGAATCTTTTTTTCAAACAGTTGTGGAAGCTTTGGAAAGCAGGTGGAAGAAGTGCATAGAGCTAGGTGAAGATTACGTTGAAAAATAAAAATTTTTTGTACGTATTTTATTTTGTTTTCTTGACTAGGTCGCGAACTTTTCAATCCATCCTCGAATAATGTGCCTAGTTAGTGGCATGTTCATGATTATAAGGTTAACTATACGGTACTGGTACACTATAGCTCCTCTTCATCTGCTACAACAAGTAAATAAAATATGTAATATAAATGCTATATTTATATTACTTATTATCCATTTTTTTTTAAACATCTCTTTACACTAGTTTACCCTCTGCTTCTTCATATATGTGGTAACCACAGCGACAAAAGCCTTTCTACCAATCAATGCTAGTACAGAATGAAATGTTTATGCATCAGTCCTTCGAATTTCCTCGATTTGACGGTCATATGTCAATGTTTCTCTAATAGTTTCTACTTAACGACCTGGAGTTTTATCAGAAGTATTATGAAAGAAATATATTAAAATTAATAAACTGTATCTTTTTTGGCATTAAACAGAAATCAATTTATATATATTTTATATGCATGTTTTTAATACATTGATAAAAATATAAAGAACCTACTTTTACATATTCCTTATACACATCTCTCAACTGGCTGACTGATCTGAAACTCACACGCCATTGTATTTCAAATTACACACTAAACCATATCAATGCATTTTACTTACCTTAATTTTTTTTTTGTTTTTTATTTTATTATTTTTATTTATATTATTAATTTTGGCTGGTATGGAAGCTTACATCCCTTTTTCGAAGAAATGCCCCTCCAACGGCAAGCCTTGGTTTGACCGAAAATGCAAAGAACCTGTTGCTTGTAAACATCTTGCCTACCAACAATGGCGTGAAAATATAAAAACACTATAAATCGTAACACCTTTATTCGTGCCCGAAATAGATGCAAAGGAATTATCGACGAAACCAATGAGGCACACAATCAACGAATTAGAAACAAACTTCTTGCTTGTCCTAACAATTCCAGGTCCTTTTGGTCAGTCGCTAAGGCGTCAAAATTTCACCAAATCCACCATACCACCACTCACACGGCCAGATAATTCTATTGTAATGACACTTGTTGAGAAAGCGAACTTGTTAGCTGAACTGTTTGCCTTACAGTCTACTGTCGATTTCCAAGGAAAAACACCACCTATGTTACTATCCCCATATTGCAGTCAAGGATGACCGATGTTGTCTTCAGACAGAGTATCATAAAACGTATTTTAATGGAGCTAGACACCAAAAAGCCTTCCGGCGCTGACGGAATACCTGCCATAGTTCTCAAAAACTGTACCAGGAAACTAACACCAGTTTTCTGTAGACTTTTCAACCTATCCTACAGAAAGGGAATATTTCCTTCCTGATGAAAATGTGCCACAGTTCAGCCGATACCTAAAAAAGGCAAGAAGACCTTACCAAATAACTACCGACCAGTCGCAGTGTTTTCAATAATATCAAAAGTCATGGAAAAGGCTATCAATCAGCATCTTCTAAAATATCTTGAAGGAATCAATATTATTAGCGATCACCAATATGGCTTTCGTATATATAGATCAACAGGAGATCTTCTGACTTACGTAACACATATGTGGAACAACGCAAATGAACACTTTGGAGAATCTCGAGCGGTTGCTCTTGACATACCCAAGGCATTCGACCATGTTTGGCACGTTGGACTGTCGGCTAAGCTATGCTCTTATGGTATGTCTGAAAAGTTCTGTTTGTGGCTCTTATGTTTCCTCAGAGAGCGTTCTTTACGAATGGCGATCGACGGATTTCTTTCTAACACCTTCACTATCAACGAAGGTGTGCCCTAAGGCTCCATACCCTCTCCTAATCTCTTTCTCATTTACATTAACTATCTGCTGGAAAAGACCGGGAGTCCAATCTACAGCTTTGCAGATGACAGTACGCTTATCTCTTCATTCACTTTGAACGCTCAGACATCGGCTGCTCAGGCGAATATCCGCAGACAGCAGAAGGTCGTTCAACTTAACAAAGACCTGGAAGAAATTCTATCTTGGGGTGACAGTAACCAAGTGGAATTTAACGCTACAAAAATCCAGGCGGCAGTTTTTTCTAAAAAAGTTAACGTTGCTGAACCCGACATCGTCATGTCGAGGCACTCCATTCCCCTAGCGATCGTCACTCAATTTGTTGGGCGTTAATTTAGGAGCAAATATGTCCTGGTATAAACATGTTGCAGGAATAGCAAGGAGAGCTTCTCAAAAGTTGGGAATATTATTTCGAACCAAAAAGCTTTACAAAGCTCAAATTCGACCAACTATGGAATACTGTTCCTATGCTTGGGGCTCCGCACCCAAACACACACTGCATTTGTTGGATTCTGTTCAGAAAAGAGCTACTCGTCTGATTGGAGACCCGGAACTAACCGGCAGCCTTGATTCGCTGGAACATCGAAGAATGGTTGGCGACTTGAGTCTGTTCTACAAGTATTTTCATATTTTCATGGAAAGTGTTCAAAGGATGTAGCCTGCTTAATTCCTCCCAGAGCAGTACATGTTAGAAATACACGTCGCGCTAATACTTCACATCCGTATGAAGTTCAGCTTGTTACTCCGCGTACAACGCTGTTATGTGGAAAACATCATCCCTTTGGAATAATTTGCCCGGCGCTGTATTTCCCACTGAGTGCAATTTACAGCGATTCAAGAACAACGTGAATCGCTTTTTCCGCACGCGTGCCGCTCCTAGAGCGCTTTAAGGGCTTCCCTGTACCACGTGTGCTAGATCCATAAGAAAAAAAACAAAAATTAGAGTAGTAGAGTAGTAGAGATACTTACTTACTTTACTTTCCGTGTTCAGAAAACATCACAAATTTCCCCTTCAGAATTCTGCAGACTTTTTCTATGTGAACTAATGATTCTCATGCAGAAGCTACATATTCTCCCTCCACAAAACAGGGGGCTGATGCAGTCCAGCGTAGAACTTCCGGTTGCGCGTCCCAAGTTGAGCTTGTCAGCCTGCGAATTATTGCGTTTCTTGAGCTGATTTTGTATTGATTGAAAGTTAGGGCACGATCTAACGGGGTTTCTAGATATTTGTGCAGTGTTTAAGACTCTCCATGTTATATCTAGTTGTCTCCCTGCTTCCCTGTTTTTGAGATGGAACGTTCAGCTTGAAGTGGTTTCTTTCATAGTACTCTGCAAGATTTCTTAGATCATACTTCGGTTTTTCCTCCACCTCTTCAAAGCTTCTTCCTTTTGCTGTTACCGCAGTAACATCGGCGTAGATAAAGTGTCGTGTGCCCGGATTGTTCGGCTGATCCTTGGTGTATATGTTCTATAATATTGGTGACAAAATGCTGTTCTGTGGAGAGCCGTTTTTTTGATTCCTCCATCTACATTTTTTCCCTGGAGCGACACGTAAAATCACCTGTTCTGCAGCATAACCTCTATGAAGTCAGTTGGTAGTCCTTGATAGTATGATATACTTTGTGCAATAACTTCTTGTGGTTGACTGCGTGGTATGCACTTGACAGATCTATGAACGCTGCTACCGTTATCAGATTCGCCTTAAATCCGTCCTCTGTATGCTGTGTAAGATTTAGGACTTGACCGCAGCACGACTTTTCGGGCCTAAAACCGGCGTGTTCAGGAATGAGCTTTTTATCTACAGCTATTCGTTCAAGAATCATTCTCTCAAACGCTTTATAAAGGTGGTATAACAATGACACTGGTCTGTAACTTCTAAGGTTTGACGGCTCCTTTCCTGGCTTCAGTAATGCAGCCACCTACGCCTTCCTCCAGAGCTTTGGGAGTTGCAAGATCTCAATGCATTGATTTATTACTTTTACAAGCCCCTAAGTGCTAATGGATCGAAGTGCTTTATTTGCTCCGTTCTCATATCGTCTGATCTCGCGCTGCGTTATTGACTTTAAGGTATTCTATTACTGGCTTTAGTTCTTCAAGAGTGAGTGGTGTATTAAAGTAGCTTCTGTACCTTAAGTTTTTAAACTAGGTGTCCTTTGTTTAGTGTTTTCGTTCAAAAGCACTTGATGGACTATTTGATTTGGTGTTACCTGGGATAAGTCTGTGGGTGGTAAAAGCGGGTCATTTTCTAAGTTTTTAACTCATTTCCAAACTCACATGCCATTTTGTTTCATGTCTACATCCTCTCTTAGCCAAGTCCACTTTACTCTTCTTGCCTCAGCTAGTTGTCTCGTAAGTTCCTCTACGGCGGTTATTGTGTCCTCCGAGAAGGGTTCTTCTTCATACTTGGTTTGATATTCTTCCAGCAGGGTTTTGTCGTCTGTATTGAGACCGGGAATGAACTGGATACGACAAGCGCGAGATATATGTCGACGTGATAACCTATTCGTGAGGCCAATAAAATCGGACCATTACCAGAACCTGATTGAGCTGGAGAATTTCTCAGTAATACAAGTATAATAAAATTCCATTATAATTCTATTATTATCCAGGATGCTGCTTGGTTGAATCTTTAAAGTACCTGCTTAAGTTCATAGAAATTAAACATCCTACATTGTCAAGTATTTTTCGTGTGTGAAAAATAGTGAATATGATCTTGTAAAGTATTATTCATAGATTTTAGCAATTTTCTTCATCTTCTTCTTCTTTATAAGCCACAGCTTACCACTGCAGGAGGTAGGCCTCTTCAAGTTTTTGCAATTGTCTCTTTCCTGTGCAAAATGGAGCTATCTACTGCCTATTGTCAACCTGATAACATCAGTCCATCTTTTCATTAGTCTTCTGACACTTCGTCTGCTCTCCCAAGGTCTCCACTTAAGTAATTTTATTGTCCATCTGCCATCATTCGTTCTAGCCACATGAACACTGCCACTTCAATTTTGTCACTCTTTCACTGATATCTGTAATTCTTGTTGTTCGTCTGATATCTTCGTTTTTAATGTTTTCTCGTAAACTAACACGTAACGTAACATTTGTCTTTCCATGGCCCGTTGAGTACATTGGAATCAACAAAGACTATTTTTTGTAAGAGGTTTCCAGCCCATACGTATTTACAGGAAGTATGTAGGTCTCGTCCACTTTTCTTCTTGAGGTCATGGGGATATCTCTTGTTTTTTAGAATAAGTCCCAATTTTCTAAATGCAGTCCAACTTTGCCAATTCGCATTGGTATTTCCGCTGTTTGATTATCCTTATCCAATTTAATTTTATGTCCCAAGTATGATACTCTTCCACTCTCTCCACCTCTTCCTTACCGGTCTTAATTTTTGTGTTTTGTTAGCTTAGAAGGTTTGTTTTCTTGATGTTCATCCCGAGTCCACTTTTTGTGACGCTTGATTAAGTTGTTCTATCATGAATTTGAGTTCTACAAATCTTCGTTAATCAGTACCACATCATCTGCGAATCGTAAATGATATAAACATATCCCATCGATTTTAATTCCCCTCTCTTCCCACTCAAGACTTCTAAACACCAAGACCAGAGTAAATAATTTTGATAAAATTGTGTCTCCCTGCCTAACACCTTTCTTGATTTTTATGTGTTTTGTTTTTCGATCTTCATCTAATTTAACCGTTAATGCCACATTTTCTTATATAGATTTTAGGAATCTGGTATATTTTGAGTCTATTCTAGCATGAGCTGAGGACTGCATAAATGCCCAATGTTCCAGGTAGTTGAAAACCTTCCTATAATCGATGCAAACTGGCTGCACTTTAATATCATATTCGCTCGCTTTTTTTATTAGATGGATATGATCTGTTGTTCCAAATTCCTTGCCAAAGCCCGCCTGTTCGACGGATAGGGGGTTATCGAACTTACTTGTTAGACGGTTTGTGACAGTTTTAGTAAAAAGCTTATATAAATGCAACAACGAGCTGATTGGGCGATAGTTCTGAAGGTTTTTGTGATTGCCTTTCTTGAACAAAAGTATGACCTGAGCCTTCATAATTTTTTTTTCCTTTCATTTCCAATATTTCAGATGTTATTTTATTTCATCTGGAGATTTTTTATTTTTTATTGTTTTAAAGCAGTTTCCATTTCACTCCAGCTTACCTCAGAAATGTCGTCCGAGCCAACGTTAAGAATATGTTTTTGCTGCTGATTCGGATTTGGTATTGTCGAGAAATAAAGTTTTGTATAGAATTCCTCTACTTCATAAGTCATTAATTATTATCCATTTTAATTAGTAATAATACATCAGGAACTGTACCACACTATTACATTAGTAAAAATTAATTTTACAGCTAAGTCACTTAACTGTAAATGATTAAAAATAAATAATTTTAAAGCAAGGTAATTTGTTATAATGGACATCAATAACAATCAAACAATACATTTTAACTTTGGATATTAGGAATACTTAACAAACTGTTCTTTGTGAAAAGTATAAAATGTTCCATTTAATAGTTTGATTAATTAAAAAGATTAAACACGTTTTTATCTTTGATGTCCTTTTGTCGAGATATATATATATATATATATATATATATATATATATATATATATATATATATATATATATATATATATATACACATATATATATATATATATATATATATATATATATATATATATATATATATACATATATATATATATATATATATATATATATATATATATATATATATATATATATATATTGTTCTTATTGCAGCGTTTCTTAACTTGTGAGGCGCACCCCACTAGGGGGGCGTGATTACACTATTGGGGGGGGGGGCGAGCGTATCGAAAAGAAATTATTATTAAAAACATTCATTAAAAACATTTAATATAATTTAGTGAAAGGAAAGCAAAACAAGATACATTCTGACATAATAAAAAATAAAATACACATATACACTGATATAATACACCTATAAATAGGATTGTATTAGTACTACACAATGTATTTACCTAATAATTAACATATCAATACTAAATTAAAAAGAAGTTTAATAATTATTAGTGACTTCCTTGGGCCTGTTTTTCAGGCGAAGATTTTCGAAGGATGGTTTAATATTAGAAATAGACACTCTGAGTTCTTTTTCTATATTTACTTGAGATCTATATTTTGTTTTCAAAGCAGCCACCGCAGAAAATCCGTTTTCGCAAAGGTAGGATGTTGAAAATAGTAATAGTATACGAAATACTCTTGTTTTCAGTACAGAAAACTCATCATTCACCCGTGCCCAAAAATCAAAGAGTGATTTATTATTAAATTTTCTTTTGATTTCGCCACTTGCCGTGAAGCCTATGAAGATTTCTTCTTCGGAAGTTGAGAGCCCTTCGGGGGTATTTTGAAATGGATTCCTAACCCACTCGTAACTACCAAGTTGTTGTCAGTAAGAAAATACTTTTTAAAATTCTTTGTCAACATGGCTAGATGATTTTCAATGGCTAAAACAACTTTCACATGTTGTTCTTCAGCCTTGTATATTTTAACACATTCACCCACATTTGCAAACATTTCTAGGTTTTTTGTTTTACATTTCTGCTCCACAATTCCAATTTTCTATGAAAAGCATTAATTTTATCACTTGTATTGAATTATGTGTCTTCGTTCCTTGGAGTTGAAGATTTAAAGTATTTAGTTTCGCGAATATATCGACCAAGTAGCTCAATTTCATCACAAATAAACTATCTCGAAACTTCTCGGCTTCCGGTCGGTTTTCCTCTTCTAGAAAAATGGCGATTTCATTTCTTAATTCATAAACACGTTACAAACATTTCCCACGTGATAACCATCTTGCCTCGCAATAAAATAGTAACGCTAATTGTTCGGCACCCATGTCTTTACAAAAAATTCTAGATTTTAAGGGTTTCATTTTAATATAATTTACTACGGCTACAACTGTACGAGGCTGGTTTGAAAAGTCCGTGCAAAAATAAAAACTACTTATGTGTTTGGGGTAAACCTTTTTTATTTTTCGACATAGTCTCCTTTTAGGCTTATACACTTCGTCCAACGATGTTCTAGTTTGTTGATCCCTTCCGAATAATAGGATTTGTCCAAGTCTGCAAAATATCCATTAGTGTCTGCAATCACCTCCTCGTTTGAATAAAATATTTGTCCCGCCAGCTATTTCTTTAAATTGGGGAACAAATAGTAGTCCGAGGGAGCCAAGTCTGGAGAATAGGGGGGATGTGAAACGAGTTGGAATCCTATTTCCAATAATTTTGCGACCACAACTGCTGAGGTGTGTGCTGGTGCGTTGTCGTGATGGAAAAGGACTTTCTTGTGGGCCAATCGCGGGTGTTTTTCTTGCAGCTCGGTTTTCAAACGGTCCAATAACGACGAATAATATTCACCTGTAATAGTTTTACCCTTTTCCAGATAGTCGATGAGGATTATCCCTTGCGAATCCCAAAAGACCGTCGCCATAACCTTTCCGGCCGAAGGAACGGTCTTCGCCTTTTTTGGTGCAGATTCCCCCTTGGTAACCCATTGTTTAGATTGTTGTTTGGTCTCAGGAGTATAGTAATGTTTCCATGTTTCATCCACAGTGACGAAACGACGCTTAAAGTCCTCCGGATTCTTCTGGAACAGCTGCAAACCATCCTTGCAACACGTCACACGATTCCGTTTTTGGTCAAGCGTGAGCAGTCGCGGCACCCATCGTGCGGATAGCTTTCTCATGTCCAAATGTGTATGCAAAATATTATGTACCCGTTCAGTCGAGATTCCCACAGCACTAGCAATCTCATGCACCTTAACTCTTCTGTCATCCATCACCATATCATGGATTTGATCAATGATTTCTGGAGTCGTAACCTCCATAGGCCGTCCAGAACGTTCAGCGTCACTTGTGCCCATATGGCCAGTCCGGAAATTTTGAAACCACTTATAAACTGTTCTAATCGAAGGTGCAGAGTCACCATAATGTTTATCAAGCTTCTCTTTAGTCTCCTGAGGCGTTTTGCCTTTTATAAAGTAATGTTTAATCACCACACGAAATTCTTTTTCGTCCATGTCTTGAAAATCACTCGACTTCCTTGATTCACACGAATGCCAAACACAAAGAAATAGACCAATATGGCTGAAACTTGGTGTGCGTTCATTCAAGAGGTGCTACTAACTAAACATTACCTCGATACGCGCCGGTGGTGCCATCTCTCGGACTTTGCACGGACTTTTCAAACCAGCCTCATAGTTAGTAAAATATTCAGAGCAGGACTCATTTCTTTGGAAGCCAGAGCTTCTCTGTGGATCATATAATGTGTCCACAGACACAGTGGAGATTTTTGTTTCACAAGTGCTTGTACCCTTTAAAATCTTCCAGACATTGAATGAGCACCATCGGTGACGCAATTTTTCCACTCCATATTTGCCTCGTTTATAAAATCATTTAAGATGCTTTGATTTCTATTGGGTTGCAGAAAAATAGTTCTTCTACTGCTGACATACCATCACAAAATCGAACATAGGCAATGAAATGAGCATCTTTATTGCTATCTGTTGCCTCATCAAGCTGAATTGAAGACAATTTGTCACGCAACTTCCCGAAGAGCTGATGCTGTACATCTTCAGCTATATCACCAATTAGACGGGCAACAGTATCATTTGATATAGGTATTAATAGCAATTGTTTGACAAAGTTATAGTTTCTACAGTCTCAATTGCTGCTGGCAAAACAAGCTCTTCACCAATGGTGTGAGGCTTTTTACATCTGGCTATTTTATATGAAACTTTGTAAGAGGCACGTAAAGCTTTTTCATTCACAGACAAAGTTTTTTTAAAAAATGATTTCTGCTTTATATATAATTTTAATTTTAATTCGAAGAATTCTCGAGGTTTGTTAAGGTACTCACTATGAAGCGTTTCCAAAAGTCGTTTAAATTTATTTGGTTTCATGCTGTCTGCTGCCAAGATTTTTGAGCCATACAGGGGCCTTTCTTCTTCATTTACTTCAGTACTGGTAAACCCTAAATTTAAGTATTCTTGAGAATATTTTCTTGATTTTATTTTCGGAACCACGCTCGTCTGTGCACTTGTTGATGCTTCACTGTCGTCGCTTACGCCCACTTAAAAATTTATCCATGATTCTGTATAAATTTACTGGCGTGAACACTTAATACCTTGAATTTCAATTAACACGTAAATTACAGTATACATATTCACGGTAAATCCGATAGCAGTAAAAGGATCAACTCGACTGAGACGGGCTGTAATTGAACGAGGTGCAGCATTTATACCCTTTTGGGCAGACCTTCCGGATGTTCGAGACAACTCGGAACTTCTCGCGAAGCCGCTACCGATATGGTGGACGTGCAATAGAAATGCATCGATTCTAGTTTTGTCAACGCAGCAGATATGTGTTGCCAAATATAAATAAATTTACTTATTCTTGGTAGTTTGTAAGTCTTGTCATAGTGTAGTTTTAGCATCAAAATATTGAAAATACATTATTATTGCATGCATTGTTCTTGTATGAGAGGGGGGGGAGGCGCGATGAAAATTATGTTTGAAAATTGGGTCGCAAATACTGAAAGATTGAGAAACGCTGCCTTAATGTGAAAACCACGTCCCCTCTCATCTACTTTGAGAGTAACAGTAGACCCTGGTAATTATATTGCCATTTTTGTCGGCTAGCGAGATTTTTTCTTTAGTTCTGTGACCTATAAGTTTTACCACTGTATAAAATGGTATGTTTTGTTTGCTCAGGAGCTTTTTTGTAGATTGATGCAAGGATTTACCGGTATAAATATATTGGAATATATATATATATATATATATATATATATATATATATATATATATATGGATATGTATATATATATATATATATATATATATATATATTATATATATATATATATATGTATATATATATATATATATATATATATATATATATATATATATATACATATATGGTGGTCATAAGTTGGTAAAGGGTATCAGAGGCTGCATAGGTTGCCGAGACCTATGCGGTAACAAAACTCTGAGAAATGCCCACTGATGACAAATGGGTCACAGATTCGAGAGATCGAATTCAGCTCTGCCAAAAAATCCTGCTCTCACGTTCTCGAGGGCTAAAATGTCTCGTGACCACTGGAAGCAGGGGATGTACGTATGTTGCAATCGAGAGAGGGTGATTAGCGACTCTCCAGCACAATATAATTAACTGGGACAACTCAGCTAGGAGAAGAGGACTCCAACAGAAAATTTCCTGGCCCTCCAGGTTGGAGGTTTCTATATGGGCTTGTTTCTCATATCATTGAAAAAATGTACAATACAAAAAAAACCAAATGCTAGCCTCGGAAATAGGAATGCACCAAACGGAAAACGACAAATGCACAGAAAACGGATTATGAATTTAGGAACTTTAAATACACAAGGAAGTAAAGAAAAACTACCTGAGATTGTCCAGGAATTAGACAAATATCAGTTTAATATAGTCGCTCTTACGGAAACAAAAAAGAAAGGAAATAGTACTGAAACAATCGACAATTATATGCATCTACATAGCGGAGTATCAAAACACCAACGCGCACAACGAGGGGGTTCATTTTAGTAGAGAAAAAACTGAAAACAGAATAACAATCTGGAAGGCAATAGATAAAATCATAATAAGAATAAATATGAATATTCTGCAACACAAACTTTCGATATTTGGGATCTATGCAATATCAAATGATGCCACCGTGTCAGATAAAGATCTATTTTTTGAAAAACTTAATCAAGAGATATCAAATATCGAAAACAACGGAGAGATAATAATATTGGGTGATTAGAATGCTAGAACTGGTAGAAGAACAAATCATAATGTAATAGGACCATTTGGAGAAGAAAGAGTGAATAATAATGGCGAACGGCTCATAGACTTATGTGAGCAACACGAACTTGAAATCGCAAACGGATACTTTCAACACAAAGACGCACATCGATATACATGGTCACAAAACACCAGAAACTTGAAGTCAATAATCGATTATGTAATATCCAAACAACATTCCGAACTGAAGACTGAAGATGTTAGAGTATACCGGGGAATATGAAATATATCCGACCATAATCTTCTTAAAGCGAGAATATTCCTCCCAATTCAACAGGAGAATTAACATCAGAAAAAGGAAAATGCACAAAATATGCATCAAAAAAACATCCCAGAAGAAAAATATAGTATCGACAGTTTACAAAACGACAGTACCAAATATTTATACCAAAAAGACTGGACAGTTATCTTGAAGAAATTAAAAATCATACAACAATGGAAATATATGAAAACATAGTATACAGTATAAAGAAAGCTGCGAAGGAAGCTTTGAGTATGGAAGAACGTCGGAAAAGTAACAAATATTGGTGGAATCTTGAAATAGAAGAACTAGTCAATGGAAAGAAAAAGCTTTATCAGAAATGGCTAAACACAAAGAAGGAAGAAGACCACATACGATTCAAAGAAAAGAAACATGAAACAAGACGAAAGATTACGGAACAGAAAAGAAATACGTGTGACACCAAATGCAAAGAAATAGATACATATATTGGTGGAAGGAAATGTAGTGAATCTTGGAAATTCATAAACAAAGTAAAAACCGATGAAATAACCAATAGCCCACTTCAGTTAATACCGACAGAAGAATGGATTTGGCATTATGAAAATCTCCTAACAGAACACAGGCCTGAGTATATTCAAAGATCACCAACAGAAGTACAAATAGAGGGCAAATCCATATACATATATATATATATATATATATATATATATATATATATATATATATATATATATATATATATAAGTGAAAATGTAGTAAAAAGAACAATAAAACTACTAAAAAATGGAAAATCTTCTGGTCCAGGTGGAATAAAGCAGAACTACTGAAGTGTGGGACAGATAAATTATACAAATCGCTAGCCTACATGTTCACTAAATGTATTAATGGAGAAGACATACCCGAAGGTTGGAAAACAGCTTATATCACTTCCATATATAAAAAAGGAAACAAATTGAACTGCAAATGCTATCTATGCGGTATATGAGTGACCATCTCAATAAGTAGAATATACGGAAGAATTTTAAGAGATTGATTGAAGCAGAATATAGAAACTATGAAGAGGAAAAACAATGACGCTTCCGTGCAGGCAGATCATGCACAGATAATGTATTCTGCTTCAAACAGTTAATAGAAAAAAATTACAAAGAAACAGGGCAACAAATCTACTTTTCATAGATCTGCAGAAAGCATATGACAATATCCTATAAAAAAGCTCTGAAAGGTGCTCCAAAACACCAACATCAATCATACAATAGTTACAGCTGTCCAAGCCCTATATAATGATATGAAATCCACCGTAAAAATACGAAATAAAATATCAGATCCCTTCACAGTGATCAAAGGCTTACCCTTTTAAAATCTATGTCGCGAAAAGCGCTCGAGAGATCGAAAAAGAAATGCGGTGGTATGGATATCCAAATTGATGACAACACCGGCCTATATACCCTTCAGTTTGCAGACGATCAAGTAGTATGTGCTATTGACAGAGAGGATCTGCAATACATGACAAGGAAACTGAAGGAAGAATACGAATTATGGAGTCTACAAATAAATATAGAAAAAACCCAATCTCTGTATAGGCGAAGAAGCAACGGAAATAAAATTAGACAACAACGAAACAATAAAAACGTGCGAAGAATGTACATATTTGGGAGTAAATTTTAATAAAGAAGGGACGAAATAAAACTAAAAATAAACAAAGCCAGACGAATAACTAACGCATTAAACGGAATATTGTGGAGCACAGAAATAGGTAAAGAGAGGAAAAAAAGAATCTATGAATGTATGATAGAGAGCACGTTGTTGTATGGGGCAAAAACATGGAGTATAAAAGAACACACAAAGAGGAAAATAGAAACCACGGCAATGGACGCCCTAAGACGCTCAGCGAGAAGATCAAGATTAGAACGAGTTAGGAACAAAAGGATAAAAGAACAAATGAATGTAAAGGAGACATTCATGGAGAGTATAGAGAAGAAATAGCTTGTATGGTCACGTTCAAAGGATGGGAGAAGAGAAATTGCCGAAGAAACTACTGAAATGGATACCACCTGAGAACAGAAGAAACGGAAGACCAAGGAAATCTTGGATCGAGGGAATAAGAAAGTCAATGAGCGAGAGAGGCTTAAATGATGAAAACTGCAGTGATAGATGACACTGGCATTTGACCATCGAAACACGTTAAAAACCGAGTTTTATGTATATATATATATATATATATATATATATATATATATATATATATATATATATATATATATATATATATACATATATATATATATATATATATATATATGTATATATATGTACACATATATATATAGATATATATATATATATATATATATATATATATATATATATATATATATATATATATATATATTTATACATATATATATATATATATATATATATATATATATATATATATATATAAATATATATAAATATATATATATATATATATATATATATATATATATATATATATAAATATATATAAAATATATATTATATATATATATATATATATATATATATATATATATATATATATATATGTAATATATATATATATATATATATATATATATATATATTTATATATATATATATATATATATATATATATATATATATATATATATATATATATATTTATATATATATATATATATATATATATATATATATATATATATATATATATATACATATATATATATATATATATATATATATATACATATATATATATATATATATATATATATATATATATATATATATATATATATATATATATATATTGATAGCTAAAAAGACGTAAAAGTTTTTAAACTAATTTGCAGAATAACTTCCATACATTTTTTTTCTCTTTATTGATTTAAAGTAGGAAACACTTGGTAAAAATTCGTAATTAAGAAATATTAACAAGCCGCCATTTGAAACTGTTAGTAACTAGTTCAAATTTTTTTGATGATTTTTGATACTTGACATACAGACTAACTGAAAATAACCAAAAAATCGCACTCGAGAACCTCTAATAAAAAAAAATCGATATAAAAGCAAAAAAACATGTTTTTTTTTTAGAAAATCTTTAAACTTCAATATCTCGAAAACGGTTAAGTTTAAGACATTATGTCATAGAGTCAAATCGGTCAGAAACGACCTAAACTATAAACGTCCTTAATTATCTAGGACGACTTTCCCTGTAACCCTGTATATATATATATATATATATATATATATATATATATATATATATATATATATATATATATATATGTATATATATATATATATATATATATATATATATATATATATATATATATAGAGCCCCTCAATGTCCACCATATCCAGTTTTTGTTGAAGCTATATATCCAGTGTGATTTGTCGAATTATGATGAAGTTTTTGTTTATTCAAGAAACGCCTTCGAATAATTTAAGTACTAAAAGGCAATCAAGAAACATGTCTATATACATAACGGTGAAAAACATTACGTTTCTGGCCTACAACGTCAGCTAAAGTACTCGTATGATCATTTGAAATTAATCAATTAATTTTTTTCTTTATTTCCTTATACATTGCTCCTTAATCTAATAGCGTACTAAAACTATTCCGAACTAACATTCAAATTAATAACAGAAAATTTATTTGTTATTATTATTCATTTATTTTAGAATGTCTTTTTGTTTACAACCCTTAAATGTTATGAGATTTTTGGTTCAGCTTTAATAAGTTTTCTTTTAGATTTATTTCTAGGAGGCTACTTAATATTTGATGAAAACAAAAACATAATTGCACTTCAAGTGAATATGAACTAAAATGTCGAAGGAATATCTTTAAAACTTCCAGATAAAATTTTAAATTAATAATTCAACGTTGACCATACGTAACAGTTGACACTGTCAAATAAAAACAAAAAAAAAGGAAAGAAGAGGTGTAGACTCTAACCAAAACGTCTTTAGTTTTAGATTAACTTTAATGTTTGATAATGTCAATTAAATTAAAGTAATAGTACATGAAAAGCCACTCTTTTCAAAGGATTTTAAAAAAGTCAGGGTACCTGCTGTAAAACCCACCCTAATATAACGCTACCAAATGCTATAATCCGATCTGCCAAATTATATCGTTGGGACTTGACAAAGTTAAAAAAAAAACTCATTAGGGTCAGTCTTATTTTTGGGTTTTGCTTATGTCTGCCTCAAGAACTCTCGAAGTAAATAAAATAACAATTCAAATACACGATACTGGATATGTTATTGAAACTTGTAGTTTTAAAACGATATCTTTTATATTTCAATAATAATATGAGAATTTTTCCTGGTTCTGATTGAGATAATAAATCAACTATTTATAGTCTTATAGTTTGTTTGTAGTTACAGTAGTAGGACTATCCAAAATATTTTCAGGGATCTTCTCTCTTCTAAATTGAAACACTGAATGAGCCCTGAGAACAAAGTATTTATATCTGTCTTCAAGTGCAATGTAGACCTTAACCTTTAGCCTTCCTAATGTTTGTAAATTTTCACTGATTCGTTAATCTTTTATTAATAACAATAGGATACTGACGCAAAGAATTAAATTCAAATTTTGTCTATCAGAAATTTTATGGTGTTTGAAATGGAAAGGTTACATATTATGATACCATTATCCATATTTATATTTTTTATATATATATTTTTTTTCATGACCGACCCAATTTTAAGTTGCTCGATATAAATATTAAATAGAGAATAGTTGTGAGATCATCTAATATCTTATAAACGTATACAGGAGGATACCTTGAAATAAAAAAAAATCAACTAGGTTGATGCCTGTTAAAAACTTTATTTATTCGTAAATTTATATAAATAATCCGAATGAACAACAAAATTTTGAATGAATTAAATGTTATTAACAAACCGAAACTATTCATTATCATCATTAGCTTATTCCACCCATAATCGGATGTCAGCTTCCCCAAGTTGTCTCCACTGAGCTCTGTTGTTTGCATGCAATCGTGTCCCACTAATCTTTTTATGTCGTCCGTCCATCTTGTCTGTGGTCTACCTCTGCATCTTTTATGTTCTCTAGGCCTCCATTCAACCATATGGTGTGTCCATCTGTTATAATTCATCCTTGCGATATGCTCCGCCCAATTCCATCTTAATATACATATTCGTTGTATTACCTTTGACGCTTTTATTCTTCTCCGTATCTCAGTGTTAGGAATACGGTCTTGGAGTCTTTAGCATTCTCCTCTCCATTGCTCTTTGGGTTACCTGGAGTTTATATATTATACTTTTATTTAAAGCTCACGTTTCAGTGCCATATGTTAATACCGGCAGTACTATTAATCGAACACTCTAGTTTTTATTGTATTTGGAATGTCCAATTTAAATGAGGATTGTAACCTTCCGAACGCAGGCTAAGCTAACAAGACTCTTCTATCCAAGCCAGCCTTTAAATTATTTTTTAATATTTTGAGTTTTGGTCCTAAATGTATAGTGCAGAAAAAAAGGTCAAAATAATGATGAGATAGGGAGAGTTTAGATATAGGAATATTACGATTTTATCCTCTCTGAGGTATCACTAGAAGTATTGTCCTGAGTTTTCGAGCTCGAAAAACTTGTGCTCTTTTGTTTATAAACAATTGAAGTTTTCAAAACTCATTTTTTGAGCTTAAAATGTGAATAACTCCGGTTATGTATGTCGGATCGAGACAAACAAAAAACTAATCTCTTCATAATGTTTGATAATGTCAATTTGAATTGACTCGTTAGTTTTAAATCGCTCAAATCTGTACATAAACTACAAAATTGAAAAAATCGGCAAAAATCTGTTTTTTTTTTTATTTTATTGTACAGGTCCACTGAGTGAATCGATCAGCTTGAAACTTTCAGAAAATGTTCCTTTTGTTATAGCAATTGCCCGCCATTTTATGCCATTTAGTCCAAAATGGATCTTTTTTTTTCAAAATTTAGGTCTTGACGTCAGCTTTCTGATGCCACTAAACAAAGTTTTTTTGGAGTCATTTTAACCGTTTTTTTATTGTTTATTAATCAAATAAACAATTGACATTTTGAAAAAAAAATTGTTAATCGAAATGATTTTTTTTTTAATAAAGATCTCGACATTTTCTACCAGACGTGACAAAAAATTTTCAATTTTTTTTAACATATCCGTTTATTTTTATTTGATTAATAAAAAATAACGGTTAAAATGACTCCATAGAAATATTTTTTTAATGGCGTTGGAAAGCTGGCATCAAGACCTAAATTTTGAAAAAAGGAAGATCCATATTGAACCAAATGGCATAAAATGGTTCAAATTTTAAATAACAAATTTAATTGTGCCCACTGGATTCAATATTTTTAAACTAAAATTTCATTGTGTTTTTGTTATTGCAAAAGGCATATTTTCTGAAACTTTCAAGTTGATCGGTTCACTTAGTCGGCCTGTACAAAAAAAAAACAGTTTTTTTGTCGGTTTTTTCAATTTTGTAGGTTATGTACCCATTTGAGCGACTTGTTAGAAATTTCATTACGAAGAGTTTGGTTTTTTTTGTCTCAATCCCACATATATAACCGAAGTGATTTGCATTTTAACCTCAAAAACGCGTTTTGAAAACTTCAACTGTTTATAAACAAAAGAGTACAAGTTTTCCGAGATCCCAAAACTCAAAACAATACTCCTGATTATACCCCAGGGAGAATAAAATCATAATATTGCTGTATCTAAACTGTACAATTTCAAATGCTTTTTTTACTGCACTAATATGAATGTTTGTACCTTTCCTATTTTTTCACCTTGAATTAATAGTTCCTAGCTGTTATCTTTAATTACGTTATTCAAATATTTGGTTTTAGAGAAATTTATTTTTAGACCTAATTCTCTTGAGTTGTTATTTCATTCCATCAGCATTTCTTGTAATTCTTCTTTTGTGTTGGCGATCAGAGTGACATCATCTCATCGAAACTATTACTTACATTTAATTTACAAACCGACTGGCTAAAATTTTAGGTTTTGTAAGGTTTCTTGTTGTGCCTATCTGTTCGTAGTGAGGCTTCCGCATCTTTGTTGTTCTACAATATATCTGCCCATTTGAATACTCACTTAAAATTTGACTTTGCATAAAAACAAATACAGAGTAGGAAATGATTTTATTAGGACACGACGTTGCTAATCCCATTCTTTCAAATGTATAAACACAAGCCGATAAAAATTGTTTCACCATGAATAGAAATTTTATTATTTGATTTTAATATTTAGTGATTATAAATCTATAAATTATGCTTTCTTCATTCAAATTAATAATTCTCCTAATAGTACCACAGTGGAAAGCACGTAACCTATTAACAAGACATAAAATGCAAACATAATATTATATAAATCCATAGGTCTTATAATATCATTGTTATCTGTAGTTTTCATTCGGTGTTCCGTAATCATAGCCCAAGCAATATCATTATACCACTTTTGGTTAAATCCTCCTTCACGTAATCTTTTTAGGATTAAATTAATTTCTAAAATATATGGTGATCCTCTGGGCAAAATGATTGAAAGATAATAACTACAAGGACATTCTGGGATAACATGAAGCATTGAAGAACCATCTTCTTTAGTAAATCGGGTTTTTAGTAGTATATTTGCATCGCTGAGTCGTTCTAAAGCAGCATAGTGATAACTTGAGGCTGCCCATCGAAGGGCGTGGGATTTATTAATATTTTCTCGAGCCTTTTTATCTAGTCTTTGATATAGTTCCCTCAGACTACCTTTAAAAGCATAAAACGAAGTTGGCATGGTAATGTTTCGTTTGATCTAGGTCATCTAAAGTCATTATATTAGGATAATATGAAACCGTTGAAAACGATTTATAGAGAGTACCGGCAAACCAGCATGATATATTAACAGTACCACATAAAATGCAACAAAGGAAAAAAAGGACGACCACGACGGCCTCTAATACTAGTTCTTGTTAAAGCTTGTGAAAATGTAACCCCAAAAACTTCCAAAAAGCTTAATGACATGTTTTTATTATGTGGAAATTTTAAAATATTATTTATAATCACCGAGAGAACTACATAAACTATAATTAATATCCAACTACCAACTGTAATTTCTAAAAATGGTATTTTCCATTCTGGAATACGAGGAGCTTCTTTTACTATTGCACATATTGTATCGTAGGAAAAGTAAGTAGTAAACTCCATATCACAGGAATGTAATCCTCTCTCTAAAAACCTTGCATTACCTTGTAACTCGACTTCTGCTCGTGCGACTTCACCTGCGCTTCCAGTAATTGTGTAATTAGGAAGAATATAACCAAAGTGTTGGCTTTTTACAATCATTTGTACAGTAAAATTCATTGCAATAGATATTTCGGAAGTTAAAATGCCGTCAGTACCATACATTTTAGACGTGTTTGCGATATTTTCATAAATTTTATAACTTATCAGCAGCTTTGGAAGATTTTTAAAAGCTGAGATTTTTCTAGGAAATATTGAAATTCTTAAAGGCATCCCGTTTAAATTTTTAACATTATTGAATAAAAGCGACGCACATGTTTTCACGTAGGATAATTTGTAGTTTTGAATTATGCCATAACTATTATCAACGTTTCGGAAAGGTCTGTATATATAAATATCTTCATTTATCCGAATAGAACATGGCATGTATAATATTACATTAAGTAATGCATTTTTTTCCCATAGCATTTTGAGAATAGATGTATCATGTATTACATTTTGACTTTGAGACAGTAGAAAAATTATGTGAAGATTTCGTTTCGCTTCGCGATATTTTTTAAAACGTTTAAAATATGCATTTAGAACTTCTAGAGTCTTTGCAAAAATAAAAACGGTTTTACTCCTATCAAAACTAGTTTTATATTTTTCTATATTTAGACACTTTTCATTTTTCTCTTTTTATGATAAAACTTTTTGTGTCAAATAAAACATCTTTTTTTATCAAATGGTTCATCGAAGTAAACCGTTTTCATTATTACCGGTTTTTTAAAGTTTGAAATGGTTGCTATTAAAGGTGATAAAAATGCCAATGAAACTCCTGTATTTCCAGTACTAACAAGTGAAACGATTTTCAAATACCTTGTGTATTGCACGTGATTTATTAAAACTGGAATCAAATCTTGATTTGGAGTACAATCTTTAATATTTGGATTTAGTCTATGTGTTTGAGCTGTACTAACGAGTACAATAGTAAATATAAGAAATGCCTGCGGTACTCTTGGTTCCATATCTTTTCCTTGTTATCTACTATTACATGTTTTCAATACAAATTCGTTTATCCACTGGAAACAAAATCATAAAAACCACGCGCACATTTATAGTTAATAACATATTATTTTTGTCTCTAGGTAATTTACATTCATTTGGTATGAACGGCTAAATTTTATAATATATTTTTTTTTAATTATGGGGAATTAACAAGCTCAGAGTACAAATATATATTTTTTTAGAATATTTATTTTAATATGTAATTTACTTGTGAGCTTTACGAAAATAGTAAAATTTCTCTTTGCAAATTATGAAAAAGTAACACTATTAAGATCATTTCATACCTAAGTATATAGAGGAAGTAAGAGCAAAACTGCTACAGGCATATTTAATGAAATCCAAAAGGGGAATTGCATCTTGCAATTTTAATTGCTTTAAGGTACTGATAAATCACAAAAGGAAGCAAGGGAAGGATATTAATATTTATTTATGTATTTATTAGTATTCCTTACGGAACACTTTTGAGATCACTTCAGTATCCGTCTGTCTGTCACACCCTATTTTTTTTCCACATGTGGTAAATTAGGTGCCTACTAAGTTTTCTAAAGGACTAATTTTAGTGAATTAATAATTGTATTTACTGCGAGTATTTTGGTAAAGAAAAAGAATTTAAGTTTATGACAATAACTAACAAAGAAAATTGGTTGCTGTTAATAACTTTTAAGCAACTAATATTTTTTACACAAAGTCCATTTCCCTGATACCCTCTAAAGCTGCATCAAAATATATTTAATACTTTTGGAGAAAATCGCCGCTATATGCATATTTCTTGTATTATATTAAATGAATGTAAAAATTAACGTATGCCGATATGTATGTGGGCATGAATATATGTATCTTGAGGTTAAAAAATTCTATTTTCATGCAGTTTTCTTTGAAGTGTAGGTATATTACATGGCCAGATTTTCCACTATATTTGTTGTTATATAAAATTGGTACAAGAGCAAATAAATTATTACAAAAACAATACAAAAGCATTTTCTATTCTACTATTATTTAAATAGCTATTTCAAAATTAATTATTTTACGGCTTGTATGAAATTGTTTCACAAATATTTACTGTGCTACATCTATAAAGATATTTTTCAGTTTATAAACAGAACTATGCTAATACCTGTAAAAAATATAGAACTTTCAACGAATTGTATTAATTGCGCATACCTATTACTGCATCGAAAGCTGACACATGCGTATGCGTACTTAATACAATTCGTTGTATCCTACCATCGTATTCCGTAACTTCTGGGATAAGTGCCAGTTGATTCCGTTCTCTTGTTTGTCAATCCTAGCCTGACTGACGAGCCGTGATACGACGTAACGCGTCTCAGGATGGATTTGACGGACAAGAGAAGGGCTAGTAAACTGCTGAAATATGGACTTCTGCCTATTTTTAGTTGCTTTACAATAACCAAAACTTTCACACATTCTATGATATAGAGGGCGGAACGTCAGGTGTATCGACTAAATGTACAGTTTCGATAAGTGATTATGCGCCTTTTATGACGGATAAGTACATAGTGAAGTGAATTAGCTTGGATTAGCGTAGCGTGTAATACATGCGCATGGAACTGCAGGTATATGCTACTGGCAGGCAATTCAGATTTCTCTTCCATAACTTTCGTGATAGGTCTTTTAATATCATATCCAAATCTAAAACATGTCTTGAAATACAATATAATCCCATCCCATTTTTGATGCTCCGAAAATAAATTATCTTATCCCTAAATCTTTATAAACATCCTTTATGTGAGAGAACCTGGATATAATTAAGATGAGAAATTTAAGTTTCAATAGCTGACTACGAAATGCTATTAGAACTGTTTCCTTCTAGCAGAATTTCTAACTAAAGAGTTATTTGTATTTAAGGAGGTTAGAAGTTTTAATTCGGGCCGGGACTTACGACTCTTAAATAATATGTAAACCTTATATTTGCCCTCTGACAAATATTAGGTTTACATATTATTTAAAAAGGTTTTGATTTTTGGAGTGTTTATGATATATGAGGTTTTAAATCCTAAAATAATTTTTGAGGCAAACGAGATAAAGTAATAATTCCATAGATCACCAGCTAAAATTGCCTTTCCATAGTTATTCCAGTATTAACTAGGTGCAATATTTTTTAACTTTTTGTTTTTTTTTCCTATTGCTAAATTTTAAATAACAAAACAGCAAAAAAAATTTAACACTTGATTGAAAGATGCTTTAGATTTAGTAAATGCATAAATGGCTACTCCAATACTACGTTTATAAAAATTTACAATACGGGAACCTTATTTATTTTTAAAGACTCTAGCCATCTAATGATATTCAGACAACTTCGCCTCGGAGGTATTAGTTGTTTCAAATTCGTATCTAAAAATTGTTCCCCAGTAATTGAAAAAAATCAATACTTAAACAGAGTACTATCAGCGACACTGGCGGCCTAAATGATCGAACTTTATTAGTCAGTCCGAAAAAAAAAAAATAGCACTTCAAAAATGGGCTGCAAGAGTTTTGGTGGAATTCAAATATATATTATTTTACAAATTATCAGTTTCTGAGTTATGCTCAAATATGAGGATACGTTAAAAACACCGGTATATGTGCAATAATTTTTTTGTTTTTACGAGAAAAACTGCTTTAAGGAGAAATTCAAAACAGTACTATTACTGTTAGGGAGATTTCGACATGTGATTTCCATTTCTTCCAAATTTAGGAAGATAAGATGCTTAATTACTAATGTTCTTTTTTTTGTTTATGTAAGCCACTTACGTTTAAGTTTTTTTCTGTACAGTGTTTATCTTTTTTAAAATTTGCTCATAGATTGTGAAGTGTTTCTCCATTGTTTCATGGTTCCTGCAGCTACTATATCATCAAACACTAATGCAGTACCCGTATTTCTAGTGAAAAAAACGTTTCTTGATAAGGCTCATGGTGACTTCCACGTTATCAGACAATAGAAGAAAGAAAACAGGCCCAAGCTACTTTAGGTTAAATGACTGTCCAAGTATTATGTTCATTTTAATGTAAAATCAGCTTCAGTCAATATTTTTCTTTTACTTGTTAAAAAGTAGTTCAAATTGTATTTCTTTGTTAGGTTTGTTAAAGTCTTAAATCATTAATCCTAATTAGTATGAATAATATGAATAAATAATGCGTCTCGAATAAATTAATTAACCATCATTCATTTTCTTAGTGATGTTACACAGAAGTGGCGTACGATATCTTCTAGCATAAAAAAAGGTTTAAATTTATTCCACGGTTCTGTAAATGATAACACTTTCTAAAAGGTAAACCACAATAGAGCGCTGAGTTTTGGATGCCCCGAAAATTTTTTTTTTTATCTTGTTTAGTATTCGGACCTCCAAATAAAAGGACTTTTCACGCTGATAATTTTGATAATACAAATAGTTCTAGTAGTAATCTTTCAACAAACAATATTAGGACACTTTGATACTTAGAGTGATATCCAGTTCAGTATATAAAATTAAAGTTATTTATTCTTTCTTCTTTCTAATAAATAAGTCTCCAAATACTATAACAGTGGAAAGTGTGTGATCTACTGACAAAACATAAAGCACAAAGATAATATTAAATAAACCAATGGTAATTACATCCCTGTTGTCTATAGTTTTCATTTGTTGTTACAGTCTGTCAAGTAAGAACGTGACCGCTCGTATTCTTAAAAAAATGTATTTGTAGAACATTTTTTGCAATCAATGTATTCTTTGGTGTGCTAACAAAGATGCAATTACCTTAGTAAGTTGTCCAATCGCCTCTTGCATCAATAATCACCTAGCATCTTCGAGGCATGTTGCATGTCTGCATACTCTGCAAATTTTTCGAATCTCGCGAGACAACTGAATCAAAGTTCTCATAGTCTTTCCTTTGAGTTTTCTCTTCACAAAGGACCAAACGTTTTCAATAGGTCCGGCGATTGTGAGGGCCACTCTAGTATCTTATCCCCGAGTCCAAGCGAGCCGCTTTGCTACGTGATTTTCGCCCAGCAAAGGTTTCTTCGACGTGCCTCGGAATTTGACATTATGAACACGAAGATGTGGTCGAATGGTCTCATGTGGCACATTCAAACGATTTTCTTAATTTTGCCGCTCCTTAACGCAGCGTCAATTTTTGGTCCCGTGAAACCAAGACACAATTCATTTTTCGACTTTCGGAGTGACTTTGCCTACCGAGCCACGTTTTTTTGACAAGTTGTCGACATTTTTCGTCTCGTTAAAATGATTTACCCATTTCTTCACAAACGATACCAACTTTTGATATTTAGCGACCGAGGAATGTGTCATTTTAGGCCCCTTTGGATGGAAAAACAAAGAACGACTGCCTCGAATTTTACGTAATTTCGACGCAATGAACTGATACTTTTACTAAAAGCGTGGTAGACAAAGGTTCCCTCTTTCGATTTTTTTGTTGAATCGCCAGAATCGCAACTACCAAAAATGAATTATCATGGACACGTTCTTACTTGACAGACTGTAATCATAGCTTACAGAAAATCAAGATACTACTTTATATTAATCACTTCTTTACATAATCCTTCCAGGATTAAATTAATTTCTAAGACAATTATTGAAAGATAAGAGCTACTTGGACACTCTGAAACTATATGAAGTATTGGAGAATCATCTTTTTTAAAGTAATTGACTTTCAATAATATTACTTTCATTACTAAGTCATTCTAACGCAGCATGATGAAAACTTTTGGCTGTCCATTAAAGAGCGTCAGAATCATCAATATTTTCACTTTTAACTACATTTAAAAGCATATAAAGTAGTTACTAATATTTTATTGGCTAATTGAAGTCAGGATAACACGTTTTTAAAGATTATAGTTGAGTACTACACAAAATGCGACAAACCAACAAACAAACGGCTGCCACTAATACTAGTTCCTGTTTAAAGCTACTAAAAATGTAACACTAAATATTCAACTGAATGACATGTTTTTATTCCTTGAAAATTTTTTTTTTTTTATGGTTCTAGCACACGCGCTGCAGGGAAATCCCTAAAGCGCTCCAGACGCAGCATGTGTGCGGTACATGATTTATAATGAAAGATAACTAGATACACATAACAAGTAGGCTAATTCTAGTCCTAGGAGTCAATTTGGAAGGCCACTATTAAAATACAACAGGAATCCCAATATTTGGGAGTAATCCCTTACTTTCAAGGAACATCTTTCCAGAAGGGCAAAAAAAAGTCAACACGTAACAACATGCCACATAAAGTTGAGAGAACAGGTTGGGGTGCTGACGCATTAGTACTAAGAAGGCCCACCATCTCATCGGTATAGGAGAATATTGCAGCCTAGCCTGGATAAATAGCGTACATACCAACAAGATTGATATTCAGCTCAACGAGGTAATAAGGATGGTCCCTGGCACAGTCCAATCAACACCTCTCCAGGGGCTCCTCCATTACGAAGAAATGCTGCCTTCACGAGGAAATGGCAGAAATATTTTAATGACCCACGACTACCAGTACCACAATTTGCCCGAAGCCGATCAAAACGTGATTACACGGCTGTCAAATCTCGATATCCAATTATAGCGCTATGACAAACGTGGATTTAAAGGTTTGTGACTGTTTTCGTTGCTTTATTTATATATTTCTATATAGTTTATCTGTACTGTTATTATGAATGTATTTTAAATAAAATACACCATATTTTTGTGAATTTATTATATCTCTGTTGTACCTTTTGCCATACGAAATATAATATACTACATACCCTACAATTAGTATCCAACCGTTACAATACATATTCCATAAGTTACACTGTCATCACTATCATACATGTCCGAAGTTTCTGCAATCTTTTTTTTTAATTTTAGAATGTGCAAGTAATTTTGGAGGTTCTTTGAAAGCTGAGATCCTTCAAGAGAGTATCAAAATGTTTAAACGAAAATTTAATTATTGTTCAATAGAAAAGACGAGTATTTTCTCAAATAGGAAGTTTTGCATTCCTTAATGTCATAATTATTATTTTAATTTAAAAAGGTTTAAAAATATAGATATCTTTAATGATAGGGTGTAAAACATGACATATATAATATTTAAGAACAGAGGCCTAAAGTATATTATTTAGTCCAGTCAGAATACGGCCAAAACCGGCCAAAAGCAGAGATCGTCTGATACTTATTACTTAAAAAAATACTCGTCTCGACGAGTACATTAAAGAAAAATATTGCGTCCCCTGAAAAATTAGGACAACACCCTCAAAAATGGGAGAATTGGACCCGTTTTTGTTTTTTTTTGTGTATATTTTTGCAATTTTATCATAATTTATGAAAAATAAACTAAAAATTCTGACAGATTCTGATTCTAGATAAAAAAACGAAAAATTTAACGGGCTATGGATATCATTTGAACTTTCTGGTTGGGAGAAATTGGCCGTTTTTGTAGTTTTTTTTGTCATTTTTAAGATTAAATGAGTGGTGTACTTGCGAAGTGTAATCTATTTTTTATTAGTTTAACTCTAGAAACATGTTTCATGGATATTACTTTAACTATTCCAAACATATTTTTTTTTTAGCATTTTTTACACAGATATATTTTTCACTTCTCATAATATTGATAAATTTTACCGATTCACGTTTTTTTCTTTTGGCGAATTTTGTAAAGAATTTATTTTCAGTATTTAAGTACCTTACCTAAAATATCAGAAAGTGTTCATTACTTCCTAAGCTTTCGTTTGAGGTACTTAAGAACTCATTTAAATAATTTAGGCCCAAGAAATTGGCCATTTTAGTCTCAAATTTAATTTTCTTTAATGCAAGTTTACGATTTCTTTTTAAAAAACTATTTTTTCTTGAGTTTTATAATATTTTCAGTAACCAAAGTTACTTTTAGTTTTTATACACATGTTACTGTTAAGTAGCCAAGTTAAATTGTTAAATTGGTGATCAAAATCCTCACCTTGTTAGCATAAGTCTTAGCAAGTAATTTGAACCTTTACTAGGAAGTAAACCATAATTTATTACCGATTTATGGGCATAGACTCATTTTTAGTTATTATTAAATACTTTCTTATATAATTTGTAAATATTTTTATTAACGTATTTATTTTATTTCCATTATTTAATAATTACTAGATTTAAAAACATTCCCCCATTTTATTTTCACCAATTTTGTTTTTATATCTTTAAAGTAAAGTAACTAGTATAATGTTGCTTTATAACTAAATTTTTTAATGCTATTGCTCTTACTTTAGTTATACGGTGGCCCTAGATATATAACTAGATATAGTTCTAGGGCTTTCAAGACCATACTGACTACATAATATATACTAATAATACACTATAGTATAGTGGTGACGTTTTGCAAAAAATTGAGCAAAAAATAGTGCTCTTATAACAGTCTGATTTTGTAAACAAAAAAATCATTTTCTGTTTTTTATTAAGTAGAAAAACTCCTAAATTAACTGTAAATGTACATTTTATATGAATAATTAAATTAATAAGAATTATAAAATTACTGCACAAAATACTAATTTTAATGATACAAGTTTAACTAGTTAAGTAAAATAATAAATTATATTTAAATTGTTACCGCAATCTATATTTTATTTAATAGAAATATTACACTTTTTCACAAAACAAAAAAAGCATAAAGTTGACAGTTAAATGGCCAGTTTTTTTTTTTAGCCTAAATGGACTAAATGACTTACTCAGCCACTCAACATGTACAGTAACTTGTGTATAATAATAAAAAATAACTTTGGTTACTCAAAATATTATATAAAACTCATGAAGAAATAATTTTTTAAAAAGAAATCGTAAATTTGCATCAAAAATGTTAAATTTGAGATTAAAATGGCTAAGTTCTCGAGCCTAAATTGTTTAAATGAAACTTTAGGGACTAAGGAACATTTTCTGATATTCTAGGTAGTAGTCCCGACCAAAAGATTCAAGTAACATCCATAGCCCTTAAACATTTCATTTTTTTATCTAGAAATCAAAATCTGTCAGAATTTATTAGTTTGTTTTCTATAAATTTATAATAAAATACGCAAAAAAAAGCAAAAAACGAGCCAATTCTCCCATTTTTGGGGGAGGCTCCAATTTTTCAGCGGTCGCAATATTTCTTTCTGAATGTACTCGTCAAGACGAGTATTTAAAAAAATAAGTTACAGTATCCGACGATTTCACCTCAAAATCGTATTCTGACTGGAGTAATTTTGAAAGTAAGAAAATTATGTGAAGATTTCGTTTTTGTCGATGGAATCTTTTAAGGCGTTTAAAATATATATGTAGTACTTCTCTGCAAAAATTAGTATGGTTTTATACCTTCCACAACTAGTGTTATCATTTTCTGTATTTAAATACATTTCATATCCATTTTTTGTTTCAAAAGTTCTAGTGTAAAATAAAGTATCCTTTTTACTAAAAGTTTAATTAAAAGGCCATGTTTTAATATTACAGGTTTTTTAATGTTTGATTTAGTAGTTATTAGGGAGTAATAATAAATCCGATGTGAATACTGTATTTCAGAAACTGACAAGGGAAATTACTTTCATTTCCCTTGCGAATTATCCTTGATTTATTAAAGCTGAAATCACTTTTTCATTTAAACTGAAAGAATTATTGTTAAGATTAAGTCTATATTCTATATGAGATTTACTATTGAGCATGGTAACAAATATATAAAAAAATGCCTGTAGTACCCTTGATTTGACATCTTTTATTCTTGTTATATGTTTAAAAAAACAAATTTTCAATAAAATTATACAATCATTTATCCGCACATCCGTTGGAAATACATTAATAAAAACCCCGTTGGGATTTAATAACGTATTATTATTATTGTCTGTAATTTACATTCATTTCAAAATCCGGTATTTTTAAAAAATTACACTATTAGAAATTTATTCGTCATCGTGAATTGACAAGCTGAAAAGAGAAAAAGAAATTAAAGAACATTCATTTTAAATGAAATATGTGTTTATCACTAGCGCCGAATCTATAGAAAAAATATAAAAAATAATGGTTTATCGGACGAACGCATCCATCAATTTTACCCTTACACTAAAAGTACGAAAGGTCCAAGATTAATGAACAATGCAGTCTACCAATCACCAAAGCTGAACATGTTTCGGTTCATCTCAAGGCTCTTAAGATTCTCTCTCTCATATCATAGAATATGTTAATAGTTAACAAACTCCAGCGCCAATCGTTCTATTTTTCTATATTTAAAAAGATTCCTTTTTGGTGTTCCATACGGAACATTTATGGGATTAGTTCGGTGTTCGTCTGTCCATCCGTCTGTCACACCTGATTTTCACTATTTGACATAAAAAGTTGAAATTTGGCACAAATATAGAACTTGATGGCCCAAGCGGAACTGTATAGTTTTGAAAGTGAAATTTTAACTTGAGGAGCGAGTTTTAGGGGGTGAAATCGGAAGTGAAAAAAAAAAAACATTTTACCAGAATCATCAAGTGGGGTGTCAAATAAAAGCTTATGAAAACACGAGTTCAAAAATTTGTATAATGTAGTACTTATGTACACTTTTCTTTGTATTATTTTTGAAAGAATGGTCACCGACCCTATCTTGAAAAGTACTGATCAAAAAATTTTGAAAAAAAATTCTCCATAAAGTGTAGGTCGAACGAAAATTATTACGAATGCTTTATGTTTGATAACACAGCCCCACGAAAAAAAAAAAGTAGGGTATACTTTTGATGCGATATATTAGATCCGTAGTATTTTTGCCCGCTGATCACGAATCTGACGTCAGAATATCGCCATCACATCTCAATTTTTTTCTAACCTCAAAAAATAGGTAAAAAATTAAGAAAAATTATACTATTAAAAAAATTGATTCAAGCTTTTTCATGAATCCAAAGATGTATTAATATGTATTCGGACACGCTAAGCTAATATTCATCGGTTGGATTAAGCCATACAGTTCTGTTTTCTTTCTAACCTCAATAAATCAGACAGATATAGTGCTTCTCGAATGCAAAAACGAATTCAAATTAAAATTCAACCGATTCTTACCAAATTTGGTACACGGGGGTTTTTTGGGTTGCTGATCATGAATCTGAGGTCGGATTTGCAAAATTCAAAATGGCGGATCCAAGATGGCGAACAAAATTTTTGAAAAACCAACCGATTCCTACCAAATTTGGTATACAGTTGGGGAATCCTCAAACCTGATACTCTTAAACCCTAAACCCTGAAACCTTAGACTCCCACACCCTGTAACTTTAAAAATGAGACCCAATAAACTCAAAACCAGGACTTTTAAACCATATTTTCTCAAATAGTAGACCCTTAAGCCCTAGAATTGCGAAGGTTACACCCGCGCCTAACTCTCCTTTTTTTGGCTGTATCTTGTTCTTTTTTTCCGCGAATGACCTATTCAAAAGCTTTCTGCCCAAATGCTTTTGAGGACTTGTTTCTCTTTTTAGCGACCAGCAATAGTCCGCTAGCATATGGTCATCCCATCGTCCTTGATACCGATTTTCTATGATTTTCAGATCTTGGTGAAAACGTTCCCCTTGTTTCCTCACTGTAGTCACCAAGATTATCTGGAAAATCATCGATGTGGGAATCCAGGAAATGTAATTTTAGATTCATTAAGCAACCTAATGTTTGAAAATTTTTTACCATTTTCTCGACTATTTCTTTGTACTTAGGACTTCTATTATTTCCCAAAAAGTTTGTTGCGACTTCTTTAAAACTAAGCCAAGCAGCTTTTTCAACTTTATTCATTTTAGTAACAAATAATGAATCTTGAAACAATTTTCTTATTTGTGGCCCGTCAAATACGCCTGCCTTAATTTTAGCTTCAGAAAATTTCGGAAATTTTTTTTATGCAAATATTTGAAACATGGGCCGTTTGTATCTAATGCTCTCGTGAATTGCTTCATAAGTCCAAGCTTAATGTGAAGCGGGGAATAAGAACTTTTCCTGGATCTACCAATGGTGGAAACAATACATTATTTTCAACAGGAGTGAACGATTCTCTTGTTGGCCAAATTTTTTTCTTATAATGACGTTCCCTGTCTCTGCTATTCCACAGACATTTATAACAGGGATAAAGTGTAAAACCCTGACTGTTGGCCAAGCAATATTGTTACAATTTTCAGATCTCCACAAATTTTCCAGTTATGATCAGCATATTTTATTTTTATCAAAAGCTGCTTCATTTTTTCATATTGCTCTTCCATAATTGTGGAATGAGCAATCGGAATGGGAGCGTAAACGTTGGTATTATGCAGCAAAACTGCCTTAATGCTCCGTTTAGAAGAATCAATGAACAGTCTCCATTCTTCAGGATCGTATGAGTTATTTTGAAATTCATCCATTAGACCTTTTACATCGGTACAATATGAAAGTGACAATTCCTCGTCCATTATGAAATATTTTCGAAATTCTTCATCTCTGTTTCTATAATAAGAAATCGTAGCTTCTGGCTTAAGTAAATGTCTTTTCTTTAAAAAGGAAGCAAGATGCTCTGAACCATCTTTGGATAAGCTTAAATCTCTGACTAGATCACTAAGTTCTGACTGTGATACGAGTATTGGTTTTGGTTTACGGTTGTATGGTAGAAATTCTTTATCTGTGTCACTAGTATATGATAGGTTGTCACTAGAATATTCATTAGTAACAGTGTTTGAATCTTTTTCGACAGTCTCAATGTTTTCGGCATGAACTGATAAGGTGAAATCATTTGTTTCCATAACATCAGCATCAAGTGGTTCAGGAGGCGGAATTAGTTTAGTCGGTCTTGTTACTGTCGAAAACATCGTTATAAGTAATAGTGCTTTTATTTTTTCGGTTATGCCTAGATACAACATTCATACAAAAGTAGCAATCATTTTCACTGTATGGTCTATTCCATATTGCTGGTCTGGAATATTTAATCGCCTTCTTATTGATGTACAACATTATTTTGCAAGAACTGCAAATGATGTGGGGAGCCCAATCTGTATCCTGGTGCTGTATTTCAATGTTAAAACAATCCTTATATAAGGTTTTAATCTTATCCGTTATCGGTGACCCCATTTTACTCAATACGTGTTGACAGCAAATATAACAAAATGAATCACTGTTTTTATCGCACTTATGAAAAGTCCTTGTACCGTGAGACCGTTTTCTTGTAGCATTATACTCTACATGAGCCAAGTCACCCACACATGAAGAGCTACGGTCGCTGGATGACGACGGCTGCGGGCCCGCTTTCCCACCCTGACCAACCGCCGATACTGGGTTTCCGAGTCCCTGCATCGTAATTCTCTTTCTTCTACTTGCCATGACGGCATCTAAGCCGTTATCCAGGGACTCTGCCGGTTAGTGGAATAACACCGTTGCCCACCGTCACCACGTGGAGGTGCCCTGGATGCAGGTAGAAGAATAAAAATCGACCGATGAATTTTTCTCGGCGTTCAAAATGGCGCGAAAACATCTGCCATCTTGAATTTTGCAAATCCAACCTCAGATTCGTGATCAGCGACCCAAAAAATCCCCGTGTACCAAATTTGGTAAGGATCGGTTGAATTTTAATTTGAATTCGTTTTTGCATTCGAGAAGCACTATATCCGTCTGATTTATTGAGGTTAGAAAGAAAACAGAACTGTATGGCTCAATCCAACCGATGAATATTAGCTTAGCGTGTCCGAATACATATTAATACATCTTTGGATTCATGAAAAAGCTTGAATCAATTTTTTTAGGAGTATATTTTCTTAATTTTTACTAATTTTTACCTATTTTTTGAGGTTAGAGAAAAATTGAGATGTGATGGCGATATTCTGACGTCATATTCGTGATCAGCGGGCAAAAATACTACGGATCTGATATATCGCATCAAAAGTATACCCACTTTTTTTTTGTGGGGCTGTGTAATTTATGTGGTATAAAAAACAACTAGTTGCCCGCCAAAAAGGTGAAGGTTTATTTCGTCGAAAGTTGTGAATTGAATAGGGAGTGATAGTTACTGCTTAGGTACTACATTAGGTACCGAGTGAAAATAATTTTATTTGATGATAATTAAACAAATATTTAGGTAGTAAATATTTGTTTAAACTTTTACCACTATAGTAGGGGAGCCCAAGGGGCTAAATGGGGATTTACTCGAGCGTCGTGGGGACCTAGTAGATTTTAAAGATTAGGTGATAAAGAGAAAAAATGTCATATGACTTTTTTCTTTTCAGCGGTGGAGGAAGCGTCTAGAGGTTTTCGAAAATGTAAAAAAAATAGTTAAACTGAAATACTCCAGCGCGTCAAATATTAATAGTATATAACTCCCACGTGTCTTTGATAACAAAGGTATGTTAATCTGCCGAAGGGTTGAAAATAGGGTAAAAAAAAAATTATTCGAGAGCGTCAGATTTTTGGAGGGGATGTTGAGTGAACCCAAAAGAACCTCCAATTGCTAAGACTGACGATTCGGACGTGACGCAAGCTCTTGGCGGCTTTTTTAAAAATGTAAAAAAAAAACAAATTTCGAAAAACTCGAGCGCGTCAGATTTTCATAGAGATGGTTCAGCTTGATGTGTAAGATGTGCTGACCAATAATCTGACGATTATTTGGAGGGGTTTTCTTCATCTGACAGTTTGAAAGATGGTTTTTGTCATAAATCGATTAGCGTACAAAAGTTTCAAGTAAAATAGCATGCAAATAATAAAAAATAAAATCAATTTATTTTCATTTTTATTTTATAACAAAATTTCAAAATAAATAAAATGGTACAAAGAATTTTTTTATTAATCTTCCTTTTTCGTCCGTGGAGTTATTGTCATCCTGCAAGTCTGGCTCGATTTGATCATCAATTTCATTTTCAGCTGGCACATCTGTAACAATAAATTGTCGTAATGCTTAACATGAACTTATTTACTTTATGAAAAGTGTGTTATGAAAGCATTGAAAAAAAAGTATACCTGAGTCTGGAGTTTCGCAGAGAATATCAGGCGTAAAGACAATATTTTCATAAGCTTCTGGTAATTGATTACCAACGAACCAGGTCAATTCCAATTTCCCCGTTTACATTTGTCCATCCGTAATCGGTTGGTGACATGTCAATTATGTTTCGATTGTGTGCATTCCTCCACAAGCATGCAATGTATCTTGTTCGTAACAAGTGCGGCAGCAATTCTGATTGGCATGGTGGCAAATAACAGGCATCATAATTACGCACATTCAACAAGAAGGGCTGTGAAGTATCTGCGACCTCGTATGTGCGAGACAGTGAGAGGTAGAGGAAGAGTGAAAGGGAAAAAGAGAGACGCGGAGTGAGGAATATATGTTTTACTGCAGCAACACGCGCTCGACTTTAATAATAATTTTTAATACTTCGGCTTATGGAAATCGTCAGAATATACTTTTTACATAATCCTTAAATTATTTCGTTCAAATTAAAAAAAAAAAGACCGCGCTCGAGTCAGTCAAGGTCACGTTTTTTTTTACAACTTTGTGACCCTCCCACCCCCTTGCGTCACACTCAAATCGTCAGATTATTGAAATACACACTTTTTTTTGATTATAATTAACCTACATTACCTTATTCTGACGCGCTCGAGTATTTCTACCTATCGATTTTTTTTTACTAATCTGATCGGTTATCCTGGACGCACGTTCCAGGATAAAGTGCTAATATTTGCTGGAGGTACTCAACAGGGTACAAGGATGCCCCCTGATGTTAATCTGCCGCGCTTGAGTAAATCCCGAAATCCCCCCTTGGGCTCCCCTACTACTAGATTCTAAACTAAGTTAGATTGATTTATTGTCTATTAGGTAGCTGAGATGCTATAACTATTATACATTATTGGCTAAGAAATCTTTATAAAGATATGAGTGATGAGTTGGTAAGCAGAACAGTAATTATAATCTAATTTTGTAGTGATTTTCACCAAAATTACGAAAATATAGCAGGAGTAAGACAATTTCACGCCCTGCTATAATAACAGAGAAAGTACGAGTAAAATATCTACAGGTCTAAGGAAAGAAAGAAAGACAATTACCTCTTTCTATAACCTTAATTACTGCACATAAATTTACCAAACCCAAGACAAAAGGAAATAAAGAAAGTTGATATTTATTTGCGGATCGTTGATTAAATAGCCACCAAATTTTTTACCCTCTAACACGTACGCTGAAAAGTTTTTGGTCTGATACATATATGTCGCCCTTTTCAAAAAATCCATATGATTTTTAGGAAGTACCAAACTTCAAACAATACGTGTCAAAATTTCACATTTCGACGTTTAGTTTATAAGTTACAGTGGTTCTAGTGACGTTACTTTTGATATTTTCAAAACAATGGAAAAATCGAATTTCGTGTATTGATTAAACATTGTTTTTTGATGGGAAAAATATCGTTCACGCAAAGCAATGGCTTGATAAGTGTTTCGGGGACTCTGCCCCTGGAAAATAACTCATCATTTACTGGTATGCTGAATTTAAATGTGGTCGTACAGATACAAATAATGCTAAACACTCTGGACGCCCAAATGCGATGGTTATACCGGAAAACATAAAAAAAATCCACAAAATTGTTTTAAATAACCGTAAAGTGAAACTGCGTCAGATAGGTGAAACTCTAAAGATATCAAAAAAATGTGTTGGTCATATTTTGCATGAACATTTAGGCATGAGAAAGCTCTGTTCGAAATGGGTACCGCGTTTCCTCACAATGAACCAAAAACAACAACGTGTTTGTGATTCTAAGCGCTGTTTGGACCTGTTTAAGAGCAATAAAAAGGATTTTTTCATGCGATAGGTGACAATGGATGAAACATGAATCCACCACTATACACCGGAATCAAATTAGCAGTCAGCTGAGTGGATAGCAGCCGGTGAAAGCCGCCCGAAGCGACCAAACACACAACAGTCAACTGGGAAGGTTTTGGCCTCTGTATTTTAAAATTGCGAATGTTATATAAAATTATTCGTACGTGTACGTTTGAAGGCAGAAATCGCAAAGTAACGGCCCCAAATGGACAAGAAAAAAATACTCTTTCATCAAGACGATGCACCGTGTCACAAGTAAATGGTTACGACGGCAAAATTTCATGAATTGAAGTTCGAATTACTTCCTCATCCACCGTATTCTCCAGATTTGGCCCACAGCAACTATTATCTATTCGTAAATCTCAAAAAAATACTCGCAGGAAAGAGATTTGACTCCAATAAAGAAGTTATCGCCGAAACTGAGGCCTATTATTTGAAGGTAAAGACAGATCCCTCTACAAGAAAGCTATAGAAATGTTAGAAAAGCGTTGGACTGATTGTTCGCCCTTGAAGGAGACTATATTGATGAATAAAGTAGAATTTTGTAAAAAATTTTATGTAGCTAGACCAAAAACTTTTCAGACTACGTTTTATAGGGAAGTTCTCTTACTTTAGAAGTCATACTTCAATTATTATGCAATGAGTTCAAACTAAAATTGCGAAAATTAATGATTGGATTTGCTAAAGGCATTTCCGTAAAAGGACAAAATTATTTCAAAAATTTTAAAAACAATTTACTTAGTAAGTACCGAAACACACATTCTGTATTTTTAGACAACGCGTTAGTGCTGTCTCGGACGTTATTACCTTTCTGCGAACAACTACTACCTATGTACGTGGCCAGGCCAAATATACTTGAATAATTTAACAAATAAGTATACCTACCTGCGGGATTGAAACCTCGACCACTATATCTATCTATATCAAGAGTTCTGAAAATTTGACATAAATTCCAAATTGAATACAAATATATTACTTAAAATGAGAAAGGAACCTGTATTTGTGCGACATAGCCATACAGGTAGGGGTAAAATTTATTATGAAATGGAAGTACTGGGTATCGGATGGCACGTTTTAGATTACCGGAAATAGAAAAACATGTCAAAATGGGCTACAAATAGAGAACGAAAGAAAGAAATAAAAAAAAATTTAACAAATATTTTATTGAAGCGTCCATTACTTTGTGTCTGTACATTGTCGTTATAAACGAAAGGGTTTCGTAATTGTTCTTGCATTATCAAACAAAAAACATTGCGTTTGATAATATAGCAACGACTGCGATACCGCGGTCTCGTTGGAAGAAATTTTTTAATATAGTTTAACGAAATAAATCCCTTTTTTTATCTATATTAAAATATCTTAATAAACGAAGGAAACGCGAATGAAAAGTAGACAAACAACATTATTACCACACAAATATTTAAAGAAATTGGGTGTCATATTCAAAACAACCAGTAAAGGGAAGTTTTTAAAAAAATTAGGCGCAAAACAAGAATGTTTAAGCCCAAGCTCGTTTTTTTGATGATGATATAGATGTGATTTATTTTTGTACCTCGTCACCAGTAGTGAAGACGGATTTAAGAGGCGGAGTGGGGGGCTGGTGGATACAGGGGCCCTTTTCAAGCAAAAAAAATCAGCAGCCGGAAAGGTTCAGTTTTTGGACTTCCATTTCCATGAAACTTAAAGTGAGGGATTTCTTAAAGAAAAAAAAACCTCTTCTATAGTGATGCTTCAAAAACTTACCAATACAGTAAAAAAAAAGTAAACGAGGGAAAGACCTAATTAAAAAAACTGTCTTACCGTGTAACTTTAACAACTTATATCTTTCTCATCACAATTAATAAAAGAAAATCAGTAAACAATTAGAAGATTTGAAACAAATCCTTCCTTCAGAAAACCTTTGAAAGCTCCTCCATCCAAAACTATAAAAAATTGACCTGTGGATGCATAGGGACAGGAAGGGCATATATTATCTGCTTCTCCCCCCCCTGGCTTTCCAACAAACTAATTTAAAAATATTCTGTATCATTAAGATCTATGTAAAGCATGACTATGTAAAACACTTCCTAATTCTAAGATCTAATTGCAACAGGATGGGGAAACACATTTTGTCGTTTTTTGTTTCATTATTATACATTTATTTCAGTTACGTACGTATGTTATATCTTAATACCTATTATAATGTCTAACCTATCTTTATGTCTTTATATATATATATATATATATATATATATATATATATATATATATATATATATATATATATATCTATAAAGATTAGCAGGACACGATTGAATGCAAAAAGAAAACAACGAAGCTCATTGGAGGCAACTTGGGGAGGCTTACATCCGAGTATCCGAATAAATCTGATAAATGAAGCCTTGCTAATCGTCTCTGACTTCTAATAGTGTTGTATGATATTTACATTAAATGATTTATTTAATAATTGGATACAAATTACAATAAATAATTACATCAGAAGCATAATCAACTATCAATTGTCAATTTTTGTAGATATAAATTTGATATATTTTTATACTCCTTGATATACATACATAAGATTAAGTACAGAATTCAGTATAATTAAGTGAGTAGTATAATGTGTAGAATAAAGAAAAAAGTGCAAAAAAAATATTTGTACAGAAAATAAAAAGGTAAAAGAGAAGGACATCGTTAAATTAAAATACAGCAGATACATAGCTTAAAAGTATTAAACCTCGAAAAGTGTTTTTAATTTTTTTTTTTAACATAATTTATTACGATAGTAATAATAATAACACAGGGGCACATGTTTCCGTAATTTGTCTAAATGTTCCATACCTCAACTAACATATTGCTAGTGCCATGAAACGACGAATCGAAAATGATAGGGCTATGTCTTGTTTAGTGATGGCGACTATGCATAATAATGTGAAAACACATAGTTCACCAGCTTCTTTCTTACTAAAGAGGTCAGTGCAAAATCTCAAGTGATTTCACAGGTTCGGCAATTGAATTTCAACAATTTTTGGTGATTTTATTGTTCTTGTTTTATGGTAATCGATATGCTATTGATTGAATAACATTCGGCAAATGTAGTTTTTATTACGCATTTAATAGAATTGCTTATAATTCTTTAAAATTTCTCTACTGTATTTCATTAAATGAGCTAATGTTTTAATTACTTTTGTAAAATTTCAATTAAAAACATGCTTTATTTATTAATTGAATGATAATTTCGAACTCTTTCTTAACAATTAGGAAAAAAAAAATGGCAACAACTGCGTATTTTTATATTGACCACAGAAAATGCACTCTGCATGACATGTTGTGCCTTTTTCTGTCTATAATAAGTGATTTATGCTTTGAGTCATTTACAGTAACATAATACAATTGTCGGTTTCAGTTTTAGTATTTTAGTCATGCCGTGAATTAAATGTAACGACAGGACCTACCAGAGCATCTCAATTTTCTTTACTGTCATGTACACAAATAAATAAAGCCACCTTTTCCTGTATTCTTTTATATATATATATATATATATATATATATATATATATATATATATATATACATATATGCATATATACATATATATATATATATATATATATATATATATATATATATATACATATATATATATATATATATATATATATATATATATATATATATATATATATACATATATGCATATATACATATATATATATATATATATATATATATATATATATATATATATATATATATATATATATATATATATATACATATATGCATATATACATATATATATATATATATATATATATATATATATATATATATATATATATATATATAGAGGATGTTATGGAAACCACTGCATATATTGGAACTGGCACTTTCCTGTAGTAAGACTGATTGCAGAATATGCACCTTAAATAGCGGATCTAATAATAAAGTAAAACCCGAGCCTATAGAAGGTTAAAGTCTACAGAAAACTGGCGTTGGTGCACTCGCGCATCTTTTGAGTACTATGGCAAGTATTCCATCAGTGCCAGAAGTTTTTTGGTGTCTGGCTTCATTAAAATAAGTTTAATCATACCTACGTTGTATGAAGACAATATCGGGCATTCTTGACTGAACTATAAAATAGTTTATTGTGTTTTTCCGTGGAAATCGACTGTAAAATGTGAAGTAAAGAGTTCAGCCAACAAGTTGGCTTTCTCAACAGTTATTATTGCAGTAGTGTTATCTGGCCGTGTAAGTGAAACGAGATTTACGGTGACAGTCTAAATCTCTCGATTGATGATTAAAAACAGGTCAAGAGGACTAGCGAACTCTTTGTCACGATCAGGTGGTTGATCGATAAGCTGAGTAAAGCTACAACTGATTTGAAAATGATTCAGCCCCAGCAAACTTTGTTTGCAAGGGGTTTTTGAATACTTAAGCCAGTTCATGTTATGGACATTAAAGTCACCGAGGATGGCAATTCCAGTACTTGGATAATTAATTTGTAAATAATAGATGGTAGGTATTTGGAAGAGAAGCAACAAGTGTTCTAAAGTTAGTGTCACTTGTTGGTCGATAGAGGCAACGAAATAAACCTTGTGGTGTGATGTCAATGTTTCGAAACTTCAGAGCGTCCTCTCGTGGGCAAGAAGGATCGCTTCTGCCAAAAAGACAGATTCCAAAGTTACGCCTAAACCGGAAATAGAGGTTGCACCCAGGATAGATCTATATTACTCGACCAATAGATAACAGTGATATAATTAGTGATAAACGCACAACGTTACCCAGAGTTCAATAACAGGGAGTTGCTTCAAAGCTAAATTCTTATAAAATAAACATATCAGCCAGTCTTCCTCGGAAAGGGAGTGCGAATGTCGTCTGACAAAATTATAATAATAATGATAAGTACCTATAACACATTTTAAAAATTGTACATATTTTTGAAGCATGAATTAAAATAAGTATTTTAACTTAAAGTACATCACATCACATTTAATAAAGGTTACTTAATAGTACTAATTTGCAGTATTTAGACTAAAACATACATATCATAAACTTTGGTATACAAGACATCTATCTATATGAAAGTATGGGCAAAATACTCTACCCATTATATACTATGTATATGCTTTCTTTTAGTAGTAATCTCCAATCTCGTATTCGACTGTTTTTCCATTTTAGTCATATCTTAAACTAAATCGGATGTGACAGGTCCTCTCAGTATAAAGATCCGCGTCAACTATCATTTTCCCAGACCCACTTATTCGTATTTTGGCGAAATTGTAGATTACTCTTGAAAAAAAGCATATCTCGTGTTTCGTTCAGTTTAGTTTAGTCTAATTCTATAAATAGTTTAATTATATAAATTTATTTAAGACTTTCTCTAGTAACAAGAAGGTTAATATTTTTATCTCTAGTAACAAGAAGGTTAATATTTTTACCTCTAAATGTACTTACGAAATAAACAGTTTATCATTTATACTAAAATTATAAGGTGGCTGTTTTTTCAACAGTTTTTAAAAACATTTATATAAGCTATTATTAATGGCGTTGCCAGAGTTAGGAGTGGGAGGGCATATGGACATAAATTGCAGTTCTTTTAAGAAAAAAGAGAATTGTAAAAGCAAATCTACTAAGCTATATTTTTTATATTTTGAAGAAAAAAATCTTCTATTGCATCGGAACTACAAACACACTCTTTCCTATAATTACGAACTTCTCCCAATAATAAAAAAACATATGCCCCCTCGCGTAAAAAACAGGTGAAAAATGTTGATTAAGATTGTTACCCAAGGGTTAAGACAGTTCTAAAGAATATCTGCTTGAGTTTTTTGCCTTATTTTTCCTCAACAAGGCTTCATAATGAATGTAACAACCATATTTAAAGAAGAGTTTTCTGCCAGTTTGTCTAGTAAACATATTCCCGCTTCGTCAGGTCTCAAAAGGCAGGATTGCGACTGTTTTTTCTATAAATTGTCTGCCAAAACTCCATCGCCGAATCATCGGGGCATCATTGGTTCGTGATCCGTAATCTGAAATTTTCCTGAATTCATCGTCCATTAGATCACCACGTCGTGAAAGTGTTCTGTGTCAGTGTTTAATTCAGAAATCCTCAGTTTGACAGAAACTGGTTGTACCCGTCAATCTGTGCCACTTTTTGATACTAATTTTGGCTAGTGCATATTTAATTACGTGCAGAGTATAATTTAAAAAAAAAATAATGTCTCAAGCCTGCTAATTTATTTTTCAGTAGTTTTAATCCCCATTTAGAATCTTTTTTTATAGCCGCTTGCTGTGCATTCACTGGTAACTGCTACAAATGGGGATTGTTTTTGGATATATGTAGCTCAAAATTCAATTATCATTCACAAATTACGGACCGAAGATTTCCTTTTGCCAACGCAATAATTACCCCAGATATCGAGTACATTTTTTTCTTGTTTGTCAGTTCTAATGTACCAAGATTCTAGACGGAGGTAATGGGTAGATACTGAGGTAGATTTTTTTAATCAGACTTTTAAAACGAAAAACATCGAATACATGGAAGAAAGTATTCAAATAATAATTTGTATGGTAAGCAGTCAAAACCAAATTATGATATTATTGAATAATTGGCTAAAAAGACTGTCTACATCCTACTTTCGCTAATACTCATAGTAGTTTGTCTTTTATTCATCGGGTAATGACCATTCATATGACTTGATTGAGTTACTGAAGTAGAACAGGATATTCTTCTTTCAACCAATCCCATTTTACTTTTAATGTTAATGAAGGTCTTTTTCTTGCAGATAAAGATGAGAAAGATGAAAATTCCTAAAAAACAAAAAAGTATTAGTTTAGCCTCGTCGAATGTGGATATACGAGGCTGGTTTGAAAAGTCCGTGCAAAGTCCGAGAGATGGCACCACCGGCACGTATCGAGGTCATATTTAGTTAGTAGCATCTCTTGAATGAACGCACACCAAGTTTCAGCCATATTGGTCTATTTATTTGTGTTTGGCATTCGTGTGAATCAAGGAAGTCGAGTGATTTTCAAGAAATGGACGAAAAAGAATTTGTGTGGTGATTAAACATTACTTTATGAAAGGCAAAACACCTCAGGAGACTAAAGAGAAGCTTGATAAATATTATGGTGACTCTGCACCTTCGATTAGAACAGTTTACAAGTGGTTTCAAAATTTTCGGACTGGCCATATGGGCACAAGTGACGCTGAACGTTCTGGACGGCCTGTGGAGGTTACGACTCTAGAAATCATTGATCAAATCCATGATGTGGTGATGGATGACAGAAGAGTTAAGGTGCGTGAGATTGCTAGTGCTGTGGGCATCTCGACTGAACGGGTACATAATATTTTGCATAAACATTTGGACATGAGAAAGCTATCCGCAAGATGGGTGCCGCGATTGCTCACGCTTGACCAAAAACGGAATCGTGTGAAGTGTTGCAAGGATGGTTTGCAGCTGTTCCAGAAGAATCCGGAGGACTTTAAGCGTCGTTTCGTCACTGTGGATGAAACATGGATACATTACTATACTCCTGAGACCAAACAACAATCTAAACAATGGGTTACCAAGGGGGAATCTGCACCAAAAAAGGCGAAGACCGTTCCTTCGGCCGGAAAGGTTATGGCGACTGTCTTTTGGGATTCGCAAGGGATAATCCTCATTTTCAAACCAGCCTCGTATAAGCAAATAAAAAAAATCTAGTTCCATTGGCGTGAAGTGTTCGGATTAATCATCCATAATTTACATTTTGACAAATATGAGCTACTCTATTAAAGGCTAAGTCAATATTTGGACAATAAGTTTTTTTGTATTGTTTTCTTCAAGTAATCATTTATCAAAACAATAAACTAGAACATCGACAAATCTGTTCTTTCTGGAGCAAAAAGAAACTAAAAATATTTGCACAGCCAATCATGAACTGGTTTAACTTGAAAACTGGCCCAATATAACAGCTGATAAAACTACAAACAAAAAAAAATTCTGTTTAACAGAAGATCTCCTAACCCATATCATACATTTTTAGAAAAATGCAATTGAAAGTTATGGAGAGTCTAGAGCAGTTGTGCCAGATGTATCGAAGACATTCGAGTGGGTTTAGCATGACAAATTATTAGCTAAGCTGCACACTTTTGGACAACTCTCGACTTTTTTAAAAGATCGTTCGTTGCAAGTAGAGGTCGATAGATTTCCTTCCGTAGTCTTTGCTATCAACGCCGCTGTACCAGAGGGCTTCATATTGTCTGCTTCGCTCTTGCTATTTCATTTAACTTTTAGTTCCAGCTGCCTATGCAAAAATCCACAGACAACAATAAAATCTCAAAGAAAATCGGTGTTAGGATGCCAGTAATCAAGAAGATTTAAAGCTCTAAAAACCCAATCTGAAATTTTTCAAAAAAAAATTTTTCGGAACTCGATATAGTTATATCAAAACACGCTATTCCATTAGCACCGTCACGTAATTTGCAAGGAGTTACTTTAGGAGCAAATATTTCTTGAGATAATCGGATTATTATTAACTAAACTGTTTAGTCCACCACAACGTTTAATTCCTAACAAAGTTCAACGTCGACTTCTTAATTTCTTGATTACACATCCTTATAAGGTTCAGCTCACACTAGAACTCTTTTATATGTAGAACATTATTCCTTTAAAATGAACTGCCCAAGACTGTGTTTTCTACCGAGTACAACCTGCAAGGATTAAAGAACAACGTGAATTGCTCCTGCACGTGCGTTTCTTTTATAACGATTAAGGAGTTTCCTTGCAACATGTAGGCCCTGCTAATAAAGAAAAAGCTAATCTTTGGAAGAGACATAGTAATGACAAAGAAGAAAAAAAAGGAAGTCTCGTTATTTTTATTTTTCAAACCCTGAGACTAGAGTATACTTTTTTGAAGGTTTTTTAATTCAGTAAATCCAAATCCGACCTCAAAATCACATCAGATTTTTGAAATATCCTAACCTGAAAATGAAAAAAACCCTGTTTTTTGCTATATTCAGGACTATACTACACCGCGGATTAATTTTTCTACACAAAACTCGTGGCGGCATCTGAAAGTACTACTCTTTTCCTTCAAAATGCATTTTCAATTTTTCTGCTACTTTATTTCTTCTAGGAGAAATCGTCCGTTGAAATTAATTAGTTTGGCGTTTCCTTTACACCCAAAACAAAAAAAAATGTTGATCCGCGAACGTTTAATTTATTCATAAGAAAAGGAAATAATTTCATTCTAATAATTCTTAAGTCCTTGTTTTGTGACTCTAGGTTCAGCTGAAAGCGGTAATATGCGATCGTTGATACAAATGTCAAAGTTACTTTATTTAAGAGAAAAAATATAACAAATATGGAGGTTTATAGTAATTTGAACTCTTCAGAATTCCGACCCTTCTAATCGCCACCCGCCATTCTGAATTTCTTAAGGTTAGGAACAAACCATGACTCGGTAGGGTTAAACCATAGAGATATTAGAATAGAGGAGAAAAAGTATATAGCCTGCTGTAAGTGAAAGCTTATAGTCGTTAAAAGATTACACAAGCCGATAGAATTGGAGGAGACTCCAGAGACCAGAGTATACTTTCCCAAAGATTTTTGATGCGCTCAATCCGAATCCCACCTCGGAATTTCTCCATCACATCAGGTTTTCGAGATATCCTAACCTAAAAATACAAAAAACACAGTTCGGGATTATATTACACCGCGAATTAATTTTTCTCCACAAAACTCGTTGCGTCATTCCCCTTCAAAATGCATTTTGAATTTTCAGATATTTTATTTCTTCTCTGAGAAATCATCCGTTGAAATTAATTAGTTTGTTGTCGGTTTAACCCATACAGATATTAGAACAGAGGAGGAAAGTTCTCGTGAGAAGCGTGGCGCTCGTAGAAAGAGAAAGAAATAATATGAGTCATTCTGTCTCTCTTATTCGGCGCACGCCCACAACACTAAGTTACAGTGCGTAGTCCATTGTGGGCGTGCGCCGAGTAAGTGAGACAGAATGACTCATATTATTTCTTTCTCTTTCTACGAGCGCCACGCTTCTCACGAGAACTTTCCTCCTCTGTTCTAATATCTGTATGGGTTAAACCGACAACAAACTAATTAATTTCAACGGATGATTTCTCAGAGAAGAAATAAAAATATCTGAAAATTCAAAATGCATTTTGAAGGGGAATGACGCAACGAGTTTTGTGGAGAAAAATTAATTCGCGGTGTAATATAATCCCGAACTGTGTTTTTTGTATTTTTAGGTTAGGATATCTCGAAAACCTGATGTGATGGAGAAATTCCGAGGTGGGATTCGGATTGAGCGCATCAAAAATCTTTGGGAAAGTATACTCTGGTCTCTGGAGTCTCCTCCAATTCTATCGGCTTGTGTAATCTTTTAAACCATCAAAAAGCATAGTTATTATGTTGTAACTAAAAAAGGGGATTTTTCTATTTTTCATTTCTTTATCAGTTAAATTTCATGATGACTGGATGAGGTTATGTATTAAAGATTTAATGTGAATCTGGAGTTTTGCCTTTGTTGTCTTCCATTACGTGGTATATATTACGTAGGCTGTAAAGTTTTTGATCTGATACAGAGATATCGCCCTTTTCAAAAAATCCATATGATTTCTAGGTTGGTACATACCTTCAAACGATACGTGTCAAAATTTCATGACATTTTGACGATTAGTTCACAAGTTACAGTGGTTTTAGTGACGCTACTTTTGATATTTTCAAAACAATGAAAAAAATCGAATTTCGTATGTTGATTAAACACTGTTTTTGATAGAAAAAAATACCGCTCAAGCAAAGCAATGGCTCGATAAATGTTACGGGGACATGCCCCTGAAAAATCACTCCTTATTTACTGGTATATGCAATTTAAACGCGGTCGTGCAGATACAAATGATGCTGAACGCTCTGGACGCCCAAATGAGGTGGTTACACCGGAAAACCAAAAAAAAAATTCACAAAATTGTTTTGGATGACCGTAAAGTGAAATTGCGTGAAATGATACCCTAAAGATATCAGAAGAATATGTTCGTCATATTTTGCATAAACATTTGGACATGAGAAAGCTCTGTTCGAAATGGGTACCGCGTTTGCTCATATTGGACCAAAAACAACAACGTGTTGATGATTCTGAGCGTTGTTTGGACCTGTATAAGCGCAATAAAAAGGATTTTTTTCATGCGATATATGACAATCGATGAAACATGGATCCACCACTATACACCGGAATCAAATCAGTAGTCAGCTGAGTGGACAGCAGCCAGTGAAAGCCGCCAGAAAGGACCAAAGACGCAACAGTCGGCTGGGAAGGTTTTTGCCTCTGTATTTTAGGATACGCATGGAATAATTTTCATCGACTATGCTGAGAAGGGAAAGGAAGTTATTGGCGCGTTTAAAGGCAGAAATCGCAAAGAAACGGCTCCAAATGAACAAGAAAAAAGTGCCCTTTCATTAAGACAACGCACCGTGTCACAAATCAATGGTTATGATGACAAAATTGCATGAATTGAAGTTCGAATTGCTTTCTCATCCATCGTATCCTCCAAATTTGGCCCCCAGCGACTATTATCTATTCACAGACCTCAAAAAAATGCTGGCGGGAAAAAGATTTGGCTGGAGTCAAGAAGTTACCGCCTATCGCCTATTTTGAAGGCAAAGAAAAATCCTTCTAGAAGAAAGGTATAGAAATGTTAGAAAAGCGTTGGACTGATTGTATCGCTTTTGAAGGAGACTATATTGATGAATAAAGTCGAATTTTGCAAAAAAAAATGTGTTTTAAGTAGCTAGACCAAAAACTTTTCAGCCTGAGTGTTATTACACCTGCAACTAACTTGATCATCCATTTCTATTATTTTAGTTTAGCTTAACGAGCTATATTCCTATCCTATATGTAAAAATAATTTATCTTCGTAGTTCGTATAATCTAAAAAAAATTTGTAAGCATATTTATTTTTAAAAAGAATAAATATAAATAAAAAAACTATTTTTTGTAGACTTCTTTTAGTTAACGACAACCTACAATTTACAAATCTCTATGATTTATGTGAATATTATTTTATTTAAAATTATACACCACCACAAAACAACACAAATGAATAAGCTTTTCTAATTTTATATTTCCTTATAATTATGTTTAGAAAATGATGAATAATTGAAAACTATCAAAAAAATACTGTCAATTTGAATTAATTGATAAAATTGAACGAAATAAAAAATCATTGCTAACAGGTACATGGAGAATTAATCAGATTATTAACAGCTTCTATAGTATTAAGACTTTTGTGATATTATATTACCTTGTAAGCATGTTATATTATCTAAAATAATTTCCAAGACTTTGGTGAAATTGCTATAGTTTTTCATATTTTCAAAGAATGCTGTAACAACTTCAAAAAATCCATATAACACCCATAATGACAGCGAGCTTGACAATTAGTCCTAATCTGCAAAATAAATAATAAATATATTAGATTAAAACGGTGGTTCGCCATAATATTTCTTTAACATTTTAATTTTCACTTTCCTTCGAAACGACATAAGATATCAGTTTAAAATTTAATATAGGTATAATATTTAGCATGGGAGACATCTTTAGTTTTTGAGCGGTACCTTTCTAGGGAAAGACAATGTATTTTTTTTTTCTTTGTTTTTTAGGGGTCTAGCACATATGCTGCAGGGAAGTCCCTAAAGCGCTCCAGGAGCGGCATGTGTGCGGAAAAAGCGATTCACGTTATTCTCGAATCGCTGTAAGTTGTGCTCGGTGGGAAACACAGCGCAGGGCAAATTATTCCAAAGGGATGATGTTCTCCATATAAAAGACTGCTTGAAAAGCGTTGTACGCGGAGTAACAAGCTGAACCTCATACGGATGTGAAGCACCAGCGCGACGTGTATTTCCAACATGCACCGCTTTGGGAGGAATTAAGCGGGCTACATCCCTCGAGCACTTTCCATGAAAATACTTGTAGAACAGACTCAAGTCGCCGACCGTTCTTCGATATTCCAGCGAATCAAGGCCTCCGGTTAGTTCCGGGTCTCCAATCAGACGAACAGCTCTTCTCTGAACAGAATCCAACGAATGCAGTGTATGTTTGGGAGCGGAGCCCCAAACATGGGATCAGTATTCCATAGTTGGTCGAATTTGAGCGTTGTAAAGAAGTAACAGTTGTTGTGGAGTGTAAAGCTTTCTGGTTCGAAATAATATTCCCAACTTCTGAGAAGCTCTCCTTGCTATGCCTGCAACATGTTCATGCCAAGACATATTTGCTCCCAAACTAACGCCCAACAAATTAAGCAACGATGCTAGGGGAATGGAGTGCCCCGACATAACTATGTCGGGTTCAGCAACGTTAACTTTTTTAGAAAAGACTGCCGCCTGAGTTTTTGTAGCGTTAAATTCCACTTGGTTACTGTCACCCCAAGATAGAATTTCTTCCAGGTCTTTGTTAAGTTGAACGACCTCCTGCTGTCTGCGGATATTCGCCTGAGCAGCCGATGTCCGAGCATTCAAAGTGAATGAAGAGACAAGCGTACTGTTATCTGCAAAGCTCTAGATTGGATTCCCGGTCTTTTTCCAGCAGATCGTTAATGTAAATGAGAAAGAGAGTAGGAGACAGTATGGAGCGTTGGGGCACACCGGCGTTGATAGCGAAGGTGTTAGAAAGAAATCCGTCGACTGCCACTCACAAAGAACGCACTCTGAGGAAACACGAGAGCCACAAACAGAACTTTTCAGACACCACAAGAGCGTAGCTTAGCCAACAGTCCATCGTGCCAAACACGGTCGAATGCCTTAGATATGTCAAGAACAACCGCTCGAGATTCTCCAAAGTGTTCAATTGCGTTGCTTCCAAACATATGTTACGTAAGTCAGAAGATCTCCTGTTGATCTATGTTTACGAAAGCTCTATTGGTGATCGCTAATAATGTTGAATTCTTCAAGATATTTTAGAAGATGCTGATTGATAACCTTTTCCATGACTTGCGATATTATTGAAAGCAGTGCGACTGGTCGGTAGTTATTTGGCAAGGTCTTCTTGCCTTTTTTAGGTATCGGTTGAATCGTGGCACATTTCCAGCAGGACGAAAATATTCCCTTTCTGTAGGATAGGTTGAAAAGTCTACAGAACACTGGTGTTCCCTTGCACAGTTTTTGAGAACTATAGCAGGTATTCCGTCAGCGCCAGAAGCCTTTTTGGTGTCTAGCTTCATTAAAATACGCTTTATGATATGCTGTCTGAAGACAACATCGGGCATCTTTGACTGGTAATGGTAATATTTATTATATTTTAATGATGTTTAACATTTTGTTTTAAAATAATAAGGAAAGATAATTGAAAGTATAATTGATTATTGTATATACAAAGCATGAAGAGTAGCATCGAATATATGTATTGCGCAGGGTCAGGTACTAAAGGATGTTTGGCTAAGCTACATACTATATCAGGTAGCTAACACTAGCAAATTCTTAAAACCGCCATTACTTTAAAGTCGTGTTAGTGGTGAGAGGCTCCTCAGGAATGATTGACGATGATGACGACGGATTTCTCAATCCGCACTCGAGGATACGCATTTCTGAATTCGTATTAGATGAATCAAGTGTCGTTACGAACAAAAATAACCTAAATCAACTAAAGCTTACTTTGCTGCAATCTTATAGAAACTCTTATAGGTAGTAGGCTTCGTGACAAGCGAGAAAGATAAACAAGGCCGCAAAAACAGTAGTCTAAAACTAGCATCTGCCATTCGAGTAGTTCGGATCCTACATTAATCCGTAAGTGTCGTATAGCTGGCATTGTCCAAATGTTGCATAGAGTTTGACAAAAAGGATCGCTTTGGTCCATTTGCCTGACTATAAGCCTCCTCAAATGCATAATATACGGTGGGGAGATAGAGAAATTCAAACATCATGTTAATATACCCTTATCTCAAAATAAGCAGAAACCTATAATTTACCATTGTCAAGTATTATTTATGTCCCAACGCAACAAAATTGCAAAAGTATTATTGTCAGTAGTTTCAATACAAGCAGTGAATCTTTGAATTGTTGAGAGAACAACTAAAAATTTTTAGAGACATAAACCAATTATAATAGTTATTTATGTTGTTTTTTATTGTAATATATGTAAAAGTAGTACCTTGCATGTTAAATACGCAACGACATACGTAAAAGTTTGGTTTGATTTTATAACCACTACTTTCAAGAAGAAAGATGAAGCTTTAAAGAACCATAAACTATTTAAACGAACGTTTTTATAAGAATAAAGTATAATATGACCTGCTATGATAGTTCCCAATGTCTCAAATTTCAGACGTTAACGCTCCACGTATATAACAAAAAAAGAAGTTTGATAATTAGATTAGTTTGGTTTTAATCGGAAAATAATATTTCACCTAAGAGTGTTGTACAATTCAATCATGTGCTTTTTTTTATATGTATGTAGTCGACATTTACATGACGGGTTTCAATTTTAGTCATGATGTGAATTAAATAGGATGGCAAGAATTATTCTGGTGTAGAACCAGCTTTTTCGTCACTTTCATATCCATATACGTAAATAAATAGGCAAACATTTTCTAATACTTTCCTTTTTTAATTAAGAGCATAGTTCAGATATTTTATTATTAAAACGTTCGTCATTATCATACATAACAAGAATCCTTCTCTAACACGTGTTTGTCAGGTAAGAGTATCAGAGAGGAAGAAAAGAATTCCAATTTTACTTTTGTTTAGAGCCTGATATTGATCCGTTTTTTTCTTTTATAAAGCATAAAATCTTATCGTGTAGGGGGCTATTTGCAGATTATAGATCAAAATGACGCAATTTAACAAATCAGGAAAATATTTCCGTTGATATAAAACTTTTTTTTTATGGGTCTAGCAACGTGCTACAGGGTAGTCCCTAAAGCCCTCCAGGAGCAGCATGTATGCGGAAAAAGTGATTCACGTTGTTCTTGAATTGCTGTAAATTGTACTCGGTGGGAAATACAGCCCTGGGCAGATCATTCCAAAGGGATGATGTTCTTCATAAAAAAGACTGCTTGAAAAGCGTTGTACGTGGAGTAACAAGCTGAACCTCATACGAATGTGAAGTATTGGTGTGATGTGTATTTCTAACATGTACCGCTCTGGGAGGAATTAAGCAGGCTACATCCTTCGAACATTTTCCATGAAAATACTTATAGAACAGACTCAAGTCGCCAACCATTCTTCGGTGTTCCAGCGAATCAAGGCCGCCGGTCAGTTCCGGGTCTCTAATCAGACGAACAGCTCTCCTCTGAACAGAATACAACAAATGCAGTGTGTGTTTGGGAGCGGAGCTCCAAACCTGGGAACAGTATTCCATAGTTGGTCGAATTTGAGCTTTGTAAAGAATTAACAGTGGTTGTGGAGTGTAAAGCTTTCTGGTTCGAAATAATATTCCCAACTTTTGAGAAGCTCTCCTTGCTATGCCTGCAACATGTTCATGCCAGGACATATTTGCTCACAAATTAACGCCCAAAAAATTAATTGACGATGCCAGGGGAATGGAGTGCCCCGACATGACTATGTCGAATTCAGCAACGTTAATTTTTTTAGAAAAAACTGCCGCATGGGTTTTTGTAGCGTTAAATTCCACTTGGTTACTGTCACCTCAAAATAGAATTTCTTCCAGGTCTTTGTTAAGTTGAACGACCTCCTGCTGTCTGCGGATATTCGCCTGAGTAGCCGATGTCCGAGCTTTCAAAGTAAATGAAGAGATAAGCGTACTGTCATCTCCAAAGTTGCAAATTGGATTCCCGGTCTTTTCCAGCAGATCGTTAATGTAAATGAGAAAGAGAGTAGAAGACAGTATGGAGCCTTGGGTCACACCGACGTTGATAGTAAAGGTGTTAGAAAGAAATCCGTCGACTGCCACTCGTAAAGAACGCTCTCTGAGGAAACATGAGAGCTACAAACAGAACTTTTCAGACATACCATAAGAGCGTAGCTTAGCCAACAGTCCATCGTGCCAAATACGGTCGAATGCCTTGGATATGTCAAAAGCAACCGCTCGAGATTCTCCATAGTGTTCAATTGCGTCATTCCAAACAAGTATTACATAAGTCAGAAGATCTGTTGATCTATGTTTACGAGAGTCATATTGATGATCGCTAATAATGTTGAATCCTTCAAGATATTTTAGCAGATGCTGATTGATAGCCTTTTCCATGACTTTCGATATTATTTAAAGCACTGCGACAGGTCGGTAGTTATTTGGCAAGGTCTTCTTGCCTTTTTTAGGTATCGGCTGAACTGTGGCACATTTCCAGCAGGAAGAAAATATTCCCTTTCTGTAGGATAAGTTGAAAACTCTACAGAAAACTGGTGTTAGTTCCCTCGCACAGTTTTTGAGAACTATGGCAGGAATTCAGTCAGCGCCAGAAGCTATTTTGGTGTCTAGTTTCATTAAAATACGTTCAATGATACGCTGTCTGAAGACAATATCGGGCATCCTTGACTGCACTATGGAGATTGTAGGTGGTGTTTTTCTTTGGAAATCGACAGTAGAATGTGAAGCACTTCAGCCAACAAGTTCGCTTTTTTCAACAGGTGTTGTTGCAACAGAATAATCTGGCCGTGTGAGTGGTGGTATGATGGGTTTGGTGAAATTTTGACTAACTGCCTTAGCGACTGACCAAAAGGACCTGGAATTGTTGGGACAAGCGAGAAGTTTGTTTCTAATTCGTTGATTATGTGCCTCCTTGGTTTGGTCGATAATTTTTTTGCATCTGTTCCGGGCACGAACAAAGGTGTTACTATTTATGGTGTTAGGATTTACACGCCATTCTGCGTAGGCAAGATGTTTAGAAGCAACAGCTATAAAGGCAATCCTTCTTATACCGAGCATAAATTCGGAAAACATCCTTTCACGACAGGCAAAATTAGGTTACTGGAATGTAAATTTCCGGCAACTGCTTTAACAAATTATAAGGGCTGCTTCGGATTGATGTTGCCAGATCTTGCGAAAATTACGTAGAAACATAAGTTCAAAACTTGTAATAAAACGGTAGACCAAATTGTTAATAATTTTTTTCATAATCACATTATTTGGGACATCTCAAGTAATTCACGACATGACTAAAATTTAAACAATTAAAACCTCTGTAAACTATTTAAAAAAAAACACATATATATTTTTTAATTATCTGAAAAATACACCTGTTCTCTCCACAACATACCGTTATTAGAAATGTAATAATATTTCCTATAGGTATGTGTAGGAGAAGTTAAAAATGTAATTAATATCTCTGCAAAATCTCTCGTTTACCAAATGCTTAAAAGTTAACTTTACTTTCATGTTCATGGGGTTAACTAATCAAAGAATATCTATGAAAGTTCAGTGCGCCTAAGTATGTTATTCCTAACGACGATAATTAGCCTAATATAGTTAAACAATTTTTAAATAATCTTACCTTTCTTTATCAGCAGTAAATTTTCCATGTTCTTTGCTTCTTACTGAATCATTCATTCTATTAATTTCATTTTTAACTCTGATGCAATATGTTATTGTTTTAATGAAAAGAACAGTATTTATTATTTGGAATATTAACTGCGGTACGAGGAAAAATATTATGCGAGCGTGATTACCTTTTCCTAAAACAAAAAAAGAGGTTAAATTATTAAGTGGAAATAAGGCTTATTAGTATATATACTGGGTGATTAGGAAGTTGCCACTAATGACGCAATAATATTGTCAAACGACTTTATGTAGACAAAATGAAATTTGGTCCAACAGTAATGTTAGAAATAGTACATAATTTAAATAAAAAAATGTAGACAGTCGCTCTGAGTTCAACTAAAAATCTCACATCTTTAAATTAGAATGGAATATCTTGAGAAATTTTTGTAGTCTAGTTAATGTTCTAGACAGCTTTTTAGTGTTCCGTACGGAACACTTATAAGATCAAGTGTATGTCCGTCTGTGTGTGTGTCTGTCTGTCAGTCAGTCTGCCACACCCGATTTTCTCCGAAACTATTTGACGTCGAAAGTTGAAATCTGGTACTAATATGGAAATTGATAGCCTCATCAGAGCAATTCAATTTTGATTTAAGGGGTTAGTTTTGGGGGGTGAAATCGGAAGTGAAAAAAATTTTTTTTACTAGGTCATCGAATATATAATGTCTTACATGCGCACACTTTTCTTTGTATTATTTTGAAAAAATCGTGAAAAATCGCTGTGCCCCCCTCTATCTCGAAAAATGCTGATCCAAAAATTTTGAAAAAATTCTGGAATATTCTCCACGAGGTGTAGATTGAACAAAAATTATCACGAGTGCATTACCTTTAATAATTTATCTAGTATATAAAAACAAACTTTGTTGAAAACTCATTTGGAGTGTGTTTTGATCATTTTATACCTTTTTTTTAAAAAGCAATCAATGTACGGAACACTAGTTCCGCAAGTTTAACTTGCACTTGACCGGTTATTTTATATCTAATTTTAACGATTCTTGAGATAAAGATGGACAAATTTTGGGTATTTATTTCTGCCTAATCCACACCGACCCAAACATACAGGATGAAAGTAATAAAATAATTCTAGCCCAGTGCAAGTCAGACTTGTACGGTGATTGCTTTGAAAATAGAAATTTTTGTTACGGAGGTATAAAATGATCAATGATTTCACAAAACACTCCAAATGAGTTTTGTTTGTTTTTGATCTTTGTTGAAAACTGATTACCTTGAAATTTTTGTTCTTTTATATACCAGATAAATTATCAAAGAATATTTCAGAATTTTTTCGAAATTTTTTGATTAGTACTCTTAGAGATAAGACAGCGATTTTTGGAAACTTTTTTAAAATAATATTAAAAAAAGCTTGCGAGAATACTACATCATATATATTTGAGGACACGTTTTGACAAGCCTTTATTTGACACGCCACTCGATGACCTTGCAAAAAATGTTTTTTTCACTTCCGGTTTTACTCCCCTTAAGTCAAATTTTAACTTTCAAAACTACACAGCTCTGATTGGGGCATTAATGTCTATATTTGTGCCAAATTTCAACTATCTATGTCAAATAGTTTCGGAAAAAATCGGGTGTGACAGACAGACAACCATCGAAATGATTCCATAAATGTTCCGCATGGAACACTAAAAAGAAAACTGACAGCATAATTGATCATCGTACATATAAGACATGGATAATAACGTCGTATATATGTGTTGTGCGGGCTCAGTTACTGAAGTATGTTTCGCTAAGCTACATCCACATTATGCAACAGACAATTTCCAACTCTTAAAACTAATATGGTTTTGCAGTCTTATTATTAGTGGGAGGCAGCTTGAATCAGAAATAATTGACGTTGGCGTCTCCCATTCTGTACTCGCTGAAGGGGATAAAAGAAAATTACTAATATCTTGCCAGATTAAAATCTGGTCTTTCAATTCAAATTTCTTAAACTCTTCGGACGTGGTTACAACTTGACTGTTTTACTGGATTAATTTTGATTACTACTGTTAAAACTTTTTTTACCCCTGGACATCCACAAGATAATGAAAATGCTTTCCTCTTTTTTTAATTATTTTATATTTAAGTTATTTTATTAATTAACTATTTTTCGTCATTATCACCAACCTTTTGTAACATATAATCTGGCCAATATCGACATGTAAATATATATATATATATATATATATATATATATATATATATATATATATATATATATAATAAAAAGAGGGGGAGTTTTTTTTTCAGGTTTACGGTCTGTGACAATTAAAACTCGATTGCTGTTAACCTCTCTATATTTCGTTGTACTTCACAACTTCATTGGGAGAAACTATAATTTTTAGAAAAAACAGTGTGTCAGGAAATTTTATGTAAATAATTATTTTAAAACTTACCAACTAAGAGATGGTGACAACATTTGTAAAAACAAAAAAAAAACATCGACTACATTAGACACATAAAATGAGCAGAAACAAGCAAAATACTTACAGTGACAAACAGTTAAAAATGAACTATTCTAGGCTATAAAGCCGAAGTCGGACCAAAAAACGAAAAAACTATTTATTAAATACAGTGGTTTAGTTATTTACAAGGTGGTTCAGTTATTGACTGGCATTTTTTTTTATTTTTTACTTAAGTTTAAAATATTACAATATATTACACTTAATTTCCTGGTATCTGCCTTATAATTAACACAGTTCTTATGTTTGTTTATGTCACACATTTCAAGAAAAAGCCGATCCTTGTAATCATTTACTCTCTCCAAAACTTCCACATTGATTACAAGGATTGGCTTTTTCTTCAAATGTGTCACATAAACAAACATAAGGACTATGTTAATTATAAGGCAGATACCAGTAAATTAAGTGTAATATATTGTAATATTTTAAACTAAAATAAAAAAAAATGTACCAGTCAGTTACTGAACCACCTTGTAAATAACTAAACCACTCTATTTAATAAATAGTTTTTTCGTTTTTTTTTGGTCCGATTTCGGCTTTATAGCCTAGAATAATTCATTTTTAACTGTTTGTCACTGTACATAAGTATTTTACTTGCTTCTGCTCATTTTAAGTGTCTAATGTAGTCGATGTTTTTTTTTTGTTTTTACAAATGTTGTGACCATCTCATAGTTGGTAAGTTTTTAAAATCATTATTTACATAAAAAAATTTCCTGACACATCGTTTTTTTCTAAAAATTATAGTTTCTCTCGATGAAGTTGTGAAGTACAACGAAATATAGAGAGTTCAACAGCAATCGAGTTTTAATTGTCACAGACCGCACACCTGAAAAAAAAACTCCCCCTTTTTTGCAGGAAACATTTGGACGACTGATAAAATGCTGGACAAGATGAAGAAAAAACCAAACTTACAAAAGTATAAAGACATAAACAGGAACATTCAAAGAAAGATTAAAACACGCTAAGGAAGAATGGATAAACGAAAAATGTAAAGAAATCAAACAACTAGAAAGGAGAAACGGTCACTTTTCTGTACATAAGAAAATTAAAAAGGGAAAAACAGTAAAAAAGACTAAAACATATGCTTTGCTGGATGATAATAATAAAACCATTATAGATACCGATGAGCTCAGGGACACACCGGAAATTATATATTGAATATCTCTTCAAGAGCACTAAACCTTACAATTTAAAAAAACGAGAGATCTAAAAAGCTCTCCTAAAATATTAAAAGAACAAGATATAAAAGCTGTAAAGAACAGCAGGGTTGGAAAATCTACTGGACCTGATAATATTCATATAGAAATAATTAAACCTGCTGGACGAAGGAAACATAGACATGATTTTTTTAAATTTTTTTAACCAAATTGATCCACCGGTGAGATCCCCTACGAATGGCTAAAGTGATACTTTCTTGCAATTGTAAAAAAAGCGAGCGCAGAAAGATGTAATGAATACAGGCTTATCAGTATCCTTAAACTGTTCTTCAAAATCATATATTCAAGGATATGTAGAAAATGCAAATAAGGTATCACTGGATCACGGTTTGGATTTCGTGAGAGAATGGAAGCTCGAGAGGCTTTGTTTGGGCTGAAATGCTGGAGACACAGGGGCTCGACAAAAATGACATTGAAATCATAAAAAGCCTATACTGGAACTTAACATCACAAGTACAATATAATGGTATAACAACCGAACCAACAACTATTGAAAGAGGAGTCCGACAGGGTTGTATTTTGTCACCGTTATTGTTCAACTTATACTCGAAGTGTATTTTCGAAGAAGCACTAAAAGACCTAACAGAATAATTTCAGATTTGCCGATGACATCGCAACAGCAGTACTCAGTATATATCACCACTACACCAAACACTTTATCTTTACACTAGACGCGCGTTTCGCTAACCATGTTAGCTTCATCAGGAGCGTTGTTGTCAGTCCATCATCGTTTCATTACAAAATTACATTATTATTTCGTTATTTTTGATGTTATCAAGGGGAAGAGGGCTCAAGGGGTGAAGATCATTAAATTTTCTTTAGTTTCAATATCATTATGAGAATTTTTCCTGGTTTTTGGTTGGATGCTTTATAGAATTTTAGCTAATTATTTATAGTAAAAGATATATCAGGTGAAAGGAATGGGGTAGGGGTTAGAAGGGTGGTTGCGGATATATCATAATATACTTGTATTGCAGTGTGCTTTTTCATTAATTCAATTTCAACAGGTTACAGACTGACCTAAAAAATGCTAAGTTGATTATAGCACAAGTTCTGGAAATACAAAGACTTAACTTAGCCAAAACTTACTTCTGACACAGTAGGTAAATTATTGTTTTTACTTGTCTTGCTATAGAGAAGTATTGTATTTGGGAAAAAGTACCCTTCGCGATTTTTTTTTAATATTTTCGGGTTCTCAGTTCACGAAAAACATATTTTCCTATCGGCTTATCGGTCTATCGATCTGCTGGTACTATAGTTTTCATACAAAATAATATGATAATACTTAAAACAGAAACGAAATAATTTTTGGCGGACATCGTTTTAGGGAAAGGGGGTCGATATGTTGAATGGTTGTAATTGTATTATGGAAATTTACTTATCCTTTATTTGAGAAAGCCAAATTTACTACTTATTTTAGAACTGCATGTTTACAGGAAAAGTACTGGGTCAATCACTTTAGCACTTTTCTAAATAAGAAAAAAATTTAAAATTTGGGGTTTCGAAATTTGGTATTGTTATTTTAAAAACCTTTTATTCTCGCAGCAATAATAACTACATTTTAACTGAAATGAGATATTATTTCCCAAACCCATCTTCATGGATCGCGAGATGCCATCTTTGAAGCCACCATTTTGCATTTTTTTTCTTGCTTTTCATATATTCTAATGAAAAATCTCATATCAAAATATCAAAAATATTTGTTCAACAGAACCCTTTTTTATGCATTATTACCATAACATAGCTTTTAATAAAAGGTTCTTTACATAAGTAAAAATTAAACATACAATAATAATGTACAGCTTTCAACATCATCTCAATTGTCAATAAATTCTATTATATTTTATTTTACTAGATTTTTAAATACCAATATATACTTACTCCGTTCTAAAAAGCAGAAGTATATGCCAAGGTAGGGCTGGATCGATTCTGGTAAAATTCTAGTATTTGCAAATATCAAAATTACAAGTACTTGACAAAGAGGTACTCCCCATCCGTACAGAAAGTAAAGAAAAAATTTTTTCAGGTCTTTTCTTCTCTGATCACTTCCGATTGTCCGCCTCGGTTTCCTAAAATGCAACAATTACTAATTTTAATATACACCCAAAACAGTTATAATGTTACACATACGTAATTACTGTATTTTCAAAAATATATATCATTGTTGTACATAGTTGTAATATGCCATAACAGTGGTGTTTTCACGGATACTCTAATCACATTTTGTAAAGATACAGTATGTCTCATAAACAAGTTTAAATTTGGTTGGTATATTACGCCATTACAACATATAGCTGGTACTGCACACCTGCTTTACAAAGTTTTGATGGTTATAACCAGCAAATCGTTTTCAGTAGCATTGGGTTAACACCACACACTTCCAACACATCAATCCAAAATAGGTGACAGGAACGTCGATCGATTTTTCTTATACAAATATCTCTCAACAAAAGTAGTAAAACATCCGGTAGCAATTATCGAAACGACGTGCTGAGCAGTAACCAATAATTTCAATTGTCGGGAATCTACCAGTTCAGATTTAGAATAAATTATTTCTAGGAAATAAAAGAGCTGTAATTTAATAGCAAATAAAGGTTTTTAATCAACAAACGTTTTAAAACTGTAATTTTTGTAATTATATGTAAAATTAATGTAAAGTTTATGTGCATGTAATACGAAGATTCTGCAAGAGATTAAGATAATTACCTAATAGTACTAAACATGTTTTTAATCTATCAATATGTTTTATCCAGGAATAAAAAATACTATTTTTAGTGGCATAGACAAGTTGAAGGAGTAAAGGGGCATATAGATACAAAGGACGTTTTTTTTTAAAGAAAAAGGACACTAAAAGCACAGCTGCTCATAACGAGGACAGTCAATCGACAACAGGGGTTGAAGTAACTTAATCAAAAAAAAAATCTCTTGTAAAGTAAATCCCAAGATATAAGATCCTGCCTTTTTGCTTTTTCAATGGGGCAATAAACGACCCTATTAAGGTTTTGTGCTAGTTGCCAGGTATTACGATAAACGTATTTTTATTTTACCTGCTTTGTATACCGCCCTCACTTGCACCTGCAATCATATTGGATCTATTTTTACCTATATATTTACTACCTGGCAACACGGTTGGGAGCCCTTTAAGTATTTGATAATATAGGCCTAATGACCACAGGTCCCCATTATGATTCGAAAGATACTTTTTATTATTTTTATTTTTAGTTTTACTTACAACTTACAACATAACGGTTCTATTTTAATTATGTGGGAAAATTGCAATAGTGGCTACTGCAAGAGAAAACATTTATCACTTGACGCTAAACAAATAGTGAAAAATGTTTACGACAGTTTGGTAAAAAGAAATTTGAATAAACAAAGTGCTTTGCAAGAAACCAGTGAACTAACAAAAACCCCAATTTCTACGATTAAGGGTATTGTAGGAAAACCATCACTCAGGAACAGGAAAAACGAAAAGATTTTCAAATGCATCATGTAGAAGTTTGTGAAAAAGACGTCATCGGGAGAAAAATATATTTTATGTATGAAGAGCAGTTGGTGCCGACACTAGAAAAAATAAAATTAAGACTGGTACAGGACAGGACCAATATACATTGTGGCCGATCAACCCTTCATAGAATTCTCTTAAGAATGGGATTCACGTTCCGAAAAATCAACAAGAGGTAAGTAGTGATAGAGTCACAAAGATTACGAATCTTGCGACACACTTATTTACAAGAAATTAAAAAGTATCGATCAGAGAATTGGCCAATAATTTACCTTGACGAAACATGGTTCGTTACCCATGACACTGTGCTAAAAGGGTGGGTTGACAGCAGTCCAAAATGTCAGACTAACGCACCTTCAAATAAAGGTAAACGAATAACCATTTTGCATGCTGAATCTAAAAAGGGCTGGGTTTCAAATTGTTTACTGTTATCTGCAAAAAAGATAAAAGATTCTAGTTTGGACTATCACGAAGACACGACTGCAGAACTTTTTAAAAATTGGTTTCAAAATTCCCTTTTACCAAATGTTCCCAAACAAAGTGTTATAGTTATGGACAATGCAAGTTACCATAGTCGCCTACTAAATAAGGTTCCTAATGCAGCCAACCCCAAATCGGAAATACAGGAATATATGTTAGAAAATGACATTTATTTTGACTTTAGTTATAAAAAAAGTGATCTTTTGGAAGTTTTGAAAGACTATAAATTGAAAAAGAAATATGTTTGTGATAGTATGGCTGAGAAAATGGGCCACACTGTTTTGCGCCTTCCTCCGTATTATTGTGTGTTTAATTCAGTTGAACATATTTGGCATCAAATTAAATCAAAAATAAGGGCACAAAGTGTTTCTCCTACTTTAAGCGTGTCAGTGGTTGAATTAGTAAAAAAAGTGATAAATGATATACCTTGTGAAAGCTGGAAGAATTCCATTCAGCACGTTGTTAAAGTTGAAGATTCATATATTTATGTAAATAATATAAAACCAGTGATAATTACCTCAACTGATGACAGTGATAGTGAATCCGAATTAGGCTTAAATTAGAATATATTTTATTTATACAATATGTCCCCTCTTGTAAACCCCATTCATTCAAACTGTATTGTGTACTTCTTATCCATTTGTTTTTACATGCATCTATAAATAAACATCTCCAAAAACACTTACAATTTTATTTATTTGCATAAATGAATAAAATTCTTAAGTCCATCTCTGCAACCTATCATAAACAAAAGGTCAGAATTTTTATATTGCCCACTTAAAACGGCAAAAATCAAGACCTTATATTTTGGGACAGGCTGTACCGAAACTCTTAAAGCTTAAACTTTTTCTCAACACTGAAAACTCAAAATCGGAGACTAATGGTGGGGAGACAAAGTATTTCATACAATAGAACTTTAACACGTATAGCCAATTTAAAAATAAATAACCGGGTAAGAGATTTTTCATAAAAGAGAACTATTACCGGCCGGCAGTCGAACTTTGATACTTTAAATACAATTTAAAAATCAATGACAAAAGAGTCGAGTTTTTTTCCGAAAAGGAACCCTTGCATGCAATGAAACTTCCCCCTATGTGAGTTCTATTTATTCTCTCTTCTTGAAGCAACTCATCTATTGAAACATTGATTGGTAATCGTTTCCATAACCCATATTACTGAATACAATGCGACTGTTTCATAGCTATTTGACATAGTCTTCTTAATTTTTTGTATCAAATCAAGATAAGTTAAAAAGCCCAGAAAATGTTGATGTCAGCTCGCTGGCACATATTTTGAGTACGATGACAAGTATTTCAGCGCCAGCAGTTTTTTGATGTTCAGCATCAATAAAATATCGTCGACTCGCAGTCTGACAGCAATGTTAGTCATTTCTAATTGCACATTGAAAATAGTAAAAAATTTTTCCTGGAACTTGGCATTGAGTATGAATCAAAAGAGATTAGCTAACACTTTGGTGATACAGTAAAATTTCGACTAACTTAACAAGCTTTAAAAAGATTCTTCTTTGAAATTCTGTGATTTTGTGGCTCAATGGTTTGATCGATTTTTTAAAATCTATTTCGAACACTAACGAATACGTTGCGATTTATAACGTTAAAGCCAGCAGGCAAGATGTTTGGAAGCAAACAAGGTTTGAATTTAAACATACCCAAACATTATGTATTACCCTTTATGAACGATTACAATGCCACTTTGTATACAACTCGTGTAAGTAGCCTTCCTGCTTTAAAAATAGACCTATAGAGATGTGTACCATATGCTTAACAATAATGATACTAAAGATAAATTGGTTTTTAAAAAGGATAAACATAAGCAAATCTGGATTCCTTATGAAACTGATTATCAACAATTTTACATAACGTACAATATTTGAATCTTTTGATACCATTTAGAGTGCTTTCATTTAACACATAAGTTGATTAATTTGTTATGTTTAACGTCAGAACTTTTTTTCATTTGTGTCAAATGTCAACGTAGCTAACACTAATGGAATTGTATTGTCAACAAATTTAAGTGTAAAAAATAAACATTTCAATCAATCCCCTGGGAAAATTTATGGAGTAACGTTTGCTCACAAGTGGATATCTGTACAATTCTAAAAATAAAACTAAGATATAACGTATTGCTTTTAATTTTTTTGAGTGGTTTATTTTGCGAAAATAAATAATATCCATCAGCTAATTCATTAATGTGGTGTCTGTAATCTAATATTTCACCGTTCACACATTATAGTATGGTCTATAACTTATTAATGGACGAATGAAATAAAAATCTTAAAAGATATTTTTAAATTAAAAAATAATAATAAATATCTTCAAATTTTTAGTTAACCTTGATATCACAGCCCCACAAAAAAAAAAGTGGGGTATACTTTTGATGCGATATATCAGATCCGTAGTATTTTTGCCCGCTGATCACGAATCTGACGTCAGAATATCGCCATCACATCTCAATTTTTTCTAACCTCAAAAAATAGGTAAAAATTAGTAAAAATTAAGAAAAATATACTCCTAAAAAATTGATTCAAGCTTTTTCATGAATCCAAAGATGTATTAATATGTATTCGGACACGCTAAGCTAATATTCATCGGTTGCATTAAGCCATACAATTCTGTTTTCTTTCTAACCTCAATAAATCAGACAGATATAGTGCTTCTCGAATGCAAAAACGAATTCAAATTAAAATTCAACCGATTCTTACCAAATTTGGTACACGGGGGTTTTTTGGGTTGCTGATCATGAATCTGATGTCGGATTTGCAAAATTCAAAATGGCGGATCGAAGATGGCGGACAAAATTTTTGAAAACCAACCGATTCCTACCAAATTTGGTATACAGTTGGGGAATCCTCAAACCTGATACTCTTAAACCCTAAACCCTGAAACCTTAGACTCCCACACCCTGTAACCTCAAAAAATAGACCTCAATAACCCTGTAACTTTAAAAATGAGACCCAATAAACTCAAAACCAGAACTTTTAAAACCATATACTCTCAAATAGTAGACCCTTAAGCCCTAGAATTGCGAAGGTTAGACCCGCGCCTAACTTTCCTTTTTTTGGCTATATCTTGTTCTTTTTTTCCGCGAATGACCTATTCAAAGGCTTTCTGCCCAAACGCTTTTGAGGAATTGTTTCTCTTTTTAGCGACCAGCAATAGTCCGCTAGCATATGGTCATCCCATCGTCCTTGATACCGATTTTCTATGATTTTCAGATCTTGGTGAAAACGTTCCCCTTGCTCCTCACTGTAGTCACCAAGATTATCTGGGAAATCATCGATGTGGGAGTCCAGGAAATGTAATTTTAGATTCATTAAGCAACCTAATGTTTGAAAATTTTTTACCATTTTCTCGACTATTTCTTTGTACTTAGGATTTTTATTATTTCCCAAAAAGTTTGTTGCGACTTCTTTAAAACTAAGCCAAGCAGCTTTTTCAACTTTATTCATTTTAGTAACAAATGATGAATCTTGAAACAATTTTCTTATTTGTGGCCCGTCAAATACGCCTGCCTTAATTTTAGCTTCAGAAAATTTCGGAAATTTTTTATGCAAATATTTGAAACATGGGCCGTTTGTATCTAATGCTCTCGTGAATTGCTTCATAAGTCCAAGCTTAATGTGAAGCGGGGGAATAAGAACTTTTCCTGGATCTACCAATGGTGGAAACAATACATTATTTTCACCAGGAGTGAACGATTCTCTTGTTGGCCAAATTTTTTTCTTATAATGACGTTCCCTGTCTCTGCTATTCCACAGACATTTATAACAGGGATAAAGTGTAAACCCTGACTGTTAGCCAAGAATATTGTTACAATTTTCAGATCTCCACAAATTTTCCAGTTATGATCAGCATATTTTATTTTTATCAAAAGCTGCTTCATTTTTTCATATTGCTCTTCCATAACTGTGGAATGAGCAATCGGAATAGGAGCGTAAACGTTGGTATTATGCAGCAAAACTGCCTTAATGCTCCGTTTAGAAGAATCAATGAACAGTCTCCATTCTTCAGGATCGTATGAGTTATTTTGAAATTCATCCATTAGACCTTTTACATCGGTACAATATGAAAGTGACAATTCCTCGTCCATTGTGAAATATTTTCGAAATTGTTCATCTCTGTTTCTATAATAAGAAATCGTAGCTTCTTTAAAAAGGAAGCAAGATGCTCTGAACCATCTTTGGATAAGCCTAAATCTCTGACTAGATCACTAAGTTCTGACTGCGATACGAGTATTGGTTCTGGTTTACGGTTGTATGGTAGAAATTCTTTATCTGTGTCACTAGTATATGATAGGTTGTCACTAGAACATTCATTAGTAACAGTGTTTGAATCTTTTTCGACAGTCTCAATGTTTTTCGGCATGAACTGATAAGGTGAAATCATTTGTTTCCATAACATCAGCATCAAGTGGTTCAGGAGGCGGAATTAGTTTAGTTGGTCTTGTTACTGTCGAAACATCGTTATAAGTAATAGTGCTTTTAATTTTTCGATTATGCCTAGATACAACATTCATACAAAAGTAGCAATCATTTTCACTGTATGGTCTATTCCATATTGCTGGTCTGAAATATTTAATCGCCTTCTTATTGATGTACAACATTATTTTGCAAGAACTGCAAATGATGTGGGGAACCCAATCTGTATCCTGGTGCTGTATTTCAATGTTAAAACAATCCTTATATAAGGTTTTAATCTTATCCGTTATCGGTGACCCCATTTTACTCAAATACGTGTTGACAGCAAATATAACAAAATGAATCACTGTTTTTATCGCACTTATGAAAAGTCCTTGTACCGTGAGACCGTTTTCTTGTAGCATTATACTGTACATGAGCCAAGTCACCCACACATGAAGAGCTACGGTCGCTGGATGACGACGGCTGCGGGCCCGCTTTCCCACCCTGACCAACCGCCGATACTGGGTTTCCGAGTCCCTGCATCGTAATTTTCTTTCTTCTACCTGCCATGACGGCATCTAAGCCGTTATCCAGGGACTCTGCCGGCTAGTGGAGTAACACCGTTGCCCACCGTCACCACGTGGAGGTGCCCTGGATGCAGGTAGAAGAATAAAAATCGACCGATGAATTTTCTCGGCATTCAAAATGGCGCGAAAACATCTGCCATCTTGAATTTTGCAAATCCAACCTCAGATTCGTGATCAGCGACCCAAAAAATCCCCGTGTACCAAATTTGGTAAGGATCGGTTGAATTTTAATTTGAATTCGTTTTTGCATTCGAGAAGCACTATATCTGTCTGATTTATTGAGGTTAGAAAGAAAACAGAACTGTATGGCTCAATCCAACCGATGAATATTAGCTTAGCGTGTCCGAATACATATTAATACATCTTTGGATTCATGAAAAAGCTTGAATCAATTTTTTAGGAGTATATTTTTCTTAATTTTTACTAATTTTTACCTATTTTTTGAGGTTAGAAAAAAATTGAGATGTGATGGCGATATTCTGACGTCAGATTCGTGATCAGCGGGCAAAAATATTACGGATCTGATATATCGCATCAAAAGTATACCCCACTTTTTTTTTGTGGGGGCTGTGTATTCTATGGCATCGTTTCTCACCCTTTTTAGTGTCGCGACCTCCTAAATAGCCAAAAGATTAAGTAAATACCTTGCGACCTCCTCAGTATAATATTTTTATCGTTCAATCAAAGTTCTACATTACTAACGTGGCAAAGAATTTTACACTTGCAACAAATACCGATAAACAAGTTCAAACCACAAGACATCCATGTTCTTGTCTCAGATTACTGCGAAGCTGCACGAGCGGCTCTTTCGCCCCGTGCGCTTTGATACGCTAGGACAGGTTCATGCAAGTTATCCCGATCTCGTTATAAAAACAAAAGAACGAGAAGATTCTCATTTATTAATTACGTTACATTTTCTTCTCTCATGGAGTGTTAAATAAACCAATAACAGTATGGTGTATGCGTAACATCGAACTGGGCAATAATATTGAAAAGAAAATTAAAATGGACAAATTTGTGACATAACGAAATGCACTGTCTACATCTGGAGAAACAGTGAAGAAAAAGACCAGACTATATAACGATACCTATTTAAAATATGGATTTATTGCATTGGATGACAAGCCCCAATGTATTGTTTGTTATCAAGTTCTGTCCACGGAAAGTATGAAGCCGTCAAAATTAATACGGCATTTGGAAACAAAACACCCGTCTTTACAAAGCAAATCACTAGAATTTTTCGAGCGTAAATCACTTGACAAAGCAGCAAATGTATAATAATAAATCAAACTGTAGGGAGACCGCAGCACTTCAAACATCCTACTTAGTAGCATTAAGAGTGGCTAGCGAGTCTAAGCTTCATACGATTGCAGAAAATCTCATTTTACCCGCTTCCATTGATATGGTCAATATGATGATGGAAGAAGCAAAACAAATGAAAACTATACCACTTTCAAATGACACAATATCGAGACGTATTAATGAAATGGCCATCAATGTCCACAATCAAATAATTGAAAAGGTAAAATTTAGTGAATTTTTTGCCATTTTCGTCCGATACGAATATGAGGGGTCAATTAAAAAAAAATGCTATTTTGTAAATCAATCCCTGGTCATGGCATTGGCGAAGGACTTTTTAAAGTTTTTACTGATACAACACAAAACGAAAACTTGGACTGGAATAAATGTATTGCGGCATGTACTGATGTTGCGAAAGCGATAACGGGTAAGAACAATAGCGTGATATTCAAATTAAAAAACATTATGCCACAGATGGAATGGATACACTGCTTTCTTCACAGACATGCGCTTACCACAAAAAAGATGCCAGATAATTTAAAAAATGTTTTGCCTGAAGCTGTAAAAATTGTTAATTTTATGAAAAGCCGACCGTTGCAGACTAGATTGCTTTCCACACTGTGCGAAGAAATGAGTGCCAAGAACAATTCACTGCTTTCCCATACTGAAGTCAGATGATTGTCGCGAGGAAAAGTTCCAACGAGGATTTTTGAATTGCAAGATGAATTGAAAATATTTTTTACAAATAAAAATAACTCTTTTTTGGAGTTTTTACAAGATACAGAATCTTTATTACTATTGGCTTACTTGAGTGATATATCTTCACATTTGAATGACTTGAGTACGAGCTTACAAGACCATAACAAAAACATTTGACTAATGATAGACGAAGTCAATGACTTTATTAAGAAACTTGGTATTTGGATTATTCGCCTTGAAAAACGCAATTCTGACGCATTCACTGCAACTTCTGATTATATTGACAAAAATATGGACTGTTATTGATCGCCTATCGGAGAGCATGAAAACGTATTTACGCGAATTGAAAATTCAGTTACTGACGATGATTTCCCAAAAAGATGAATTCTCAATCCGTTTGATGAAAATTTTGTTTCAGCTGCCAAATTACCTGTTGAGATTCACAACCAACTAATTGAAATATCGGCCGATAAAACGTTACAACTAGAATTTTTATCTCAAGATTTAAATAAGTTTTGGCTTGCACGACGATTTGAATACGGAAGCCTAGTAACGGAAGCTTTGGAAACATTGATCCCCTTTGCTACTTCTTACTTATGCAAAAAAGGTTTCTCGTCTATGGTGGCTTTAAAAACTAAATACAGAAATCGTCTATTATCACTTGAAAATAATTTACTTTTATGTGTTTGCAAAAACTTTTAAGTGAAAAACAAAGCCAACCGTCGTATTAATAATTAGTGATTAAATATTTCAAGCATTAGTTTATTTTGTTAGGTTGTTATTACCTGGTAAAGTAACATTTAATTTTGTAACACTTGATTATAATTTAAAATACTTTATACTTTATTCAATAAAAGGATGTTTCGTATACGGGTTTTTTTTTTGGACAGAATATTCGAATTCGAATCAAACATTTGTGGAATTAGGAAATAACCTAGAGGAGAATTATTATTTTTATATATATTTTCTTTACCTCCTGATAAACCTTAATTTTTTTTTTACTTTCCTTGCTAAAGGAAATTCGTGAAAACATCTCTCACCCAAGCTTTTTACATTTATTCACATCAGGATCTCTTCGTCACAAAAAATATAGTCCCCTATTTCCCTCGATCGGTCTATCGATCTGTTGTTGTTACGATAACTCTCGAATGAAATTCCTGCAAGAACAGAATCAAGAGTTTTTGAGGTATCGCTTTAAGAAACAAAGACCAAAGAAGCGAGGATAGATAAAATTATGTTTTCGACATCTTTATAAGAATTTTTTTTTTGTTAAAAAATTAAGTAGTTTTAACAATATTACTTGCAGTCAAACATATAGGGTTTTAATAGGACAGGGAAGGGTGTTAGAGAAGTTTCTATATAGTTTTATATGTCCTTTTCAGGGCTCTTGGAGTCGAAGAATGGGAAAAACTATATCAATTTTCAAATATCTATGGTTAAACACATAAAGCGTTAACAGGGTAGGGGGGGGTTACCTCATATCGTGTTATACGTCATTTTCAGGGTTTCGAGGGGTCAAGAAATCTGAAAATTATATTATATTTTTATTTTAAATTTTGACAGAAATAACATATCGAGATGGGAATGTCAGATTTTAGTTGCAAATATCTCTGAAAATATCGACTTGTAATTAAATTAACTTATTATTTAGTATGAGAAAATTAAAGTCAGTACTTATATTAAGTATTTGCAGGAAAAATACTCGGTAAACCACATTTATGCATAAAAATGTGAAAAAACACCTATTTATATTTTGTTACTGTTTCAAAGAATTTCTCATGCATAATAGCTAGACCGAACTATAAAAAAAAAACTGATATTTTAAGAACAGGGAAACTTACATTAAATGTATATCCATTATTGCTAAAGGCTTCCCTAAAAGTAAACGTTGTACAAGCGGGTTTTTAAAATGCTTTTTTGCTTCCTTGTAAAAATTTGCTTTCTCTCTACTTCCGGTATAAACAGAAACCGTCCTTAAATAAACAATTTTTCTGTCTTTCTCTTCTCTAAGGGCCCGTTGTTTGAATGATAGTTAAACTAATAGTGGTCAAATTTCACTTCTTAAACTAACCATTAGTTAAAAATTGCTACAGTCAGTTGTTTCATTGGTAGTTAGTTAACTAACTAATTTCTTGACTATAGTTACAAAATTTTAACTACTCGAGAAGGCTGTAGTTAACCTTGATTATTAGTTATTTAAATAAAATAGACTTTTGCTAACTATTCTTTACCAAGCCAATTTTAACAGTATCATTTTATAAATAATGAATCTCAATATAGTTAAATACATAGAAGAGTCAGAGAGCTCTTCTGATGATGAACTTGGGTGGTAGAATACCTATTGTGTCGCCGCCCAAAAACGTTTAGGCCTCGTGTACTATAATTTGAGATATGTGATGATCAAGATTTTGTGGAAAGATATAGACTGTCGAAAGAAACGGTGCTTGGGAAACTCGAAACAATTAAGAATTGATAAAAATGCCTGAAGGTGCAATGAAGATGAAAGCATCTATATCTACTTTTTATAATATTATGAAATTTCTTAGTATTATAGGTGCGATTGATTGCACTCATGTACCTATTATAAATCCAGGAAGAAATAAGAATAAGATTATTTTTCCATAAATACTCAAGTAATCGCCAGTGCTAATACGAAGATGTTGGATATTGCAACAAGGTGGCCAGGTTCCGTACACGATAGGACAATTTTTAATTCAAGTGTAATAAAGACAAAGTTTGAACAAAAGTTTTTGGGTAGTAGCTGCTTATTGGGTGAACGAGGCTACTGTTTAAAAACCGGTCAAGTGCAAGTTGAACTTGCGCAATTAGTGTTCCGTACGTTGATTGCTTTTCGAATAAAAAATTTTGTTACAGAGGTATAAAATGATCAGTGACTTCACAAAACACACCCCAAATGAGTTTTCAACAAAGTTTGTTTCCAATTTTTACTAAAATCTGATCACCTTGAATTTTTTGTTTTTTTATATACTAGATAAATTATTAAAGGTAATGCACTCGTGATAATTTTCGTTCAATCTACACCCCGTGGAGAATATTCCAGAATTTTTTCAAAATTTTTTGATAAGTACTTTTCGAGATAAGGCGGGTGGACAACGATTTTTTAAAAATAATACAAAGAAAAGTGCGCACAAGTATTACATTATATATATATATATATATATATATATATATATTATTACTCGTGTTTTCATAAGCTTTCATTTGACACCACACTCGATTACCTAGTAAAAAAAATTTTTTTCACTTCCGATTTCACCCCCCCAAAACTAACCCCTTAAGTCAAAATTTAACTTTCGAAACTACATGGCTCTGTTGAGACCATCAATTCCTATATTATTACCAAATTTCAACTTTCTATGACAAATAGTTTCGGGAGAAAATCGGGTGTGACAGACGGACAGACAGACGGACAGACACCGAAGTGATCTTATAAGTGTTCCGTACGGAACACTTAAAAAAGTATTTAATGACTCCATTACATAATCCATAAAGCAGAGTTGAAAATATGTATAACGAGAGCCATATAAGAACAAGAAATGTAGTAGAGAGAACATTTGGTGTATGGAGGAGGAGATTTCCTATAATTGGATCAAAATTACGGGTTCATATTAAAAACAGTCAAGCAATCATTGCTGCTACAGCAATTTTACACAATATATGCATTGAGCACAAAGTAAATATGCCTATTAATTTACAATTGCGAGAGGATGATGATATGTCAAATATAGAAATAGCAGAAACTGTTGGGCAATCAGATCAAAGATATCGTAGAGAATTAATATAACAGTGTTTCTCCAGATCGAGAAAATCGAACTAACTGTTATATTGCACCAAAATTCAAAAGTATTTCATCAAGAGAACGTATCTAAACAACGGAAAGGACATATTTGATATAGCTGCTTTCATTTCAAACGAAACCAATCCCAAATTTCCTATAAAATATTTGGAGAAATAGGTGAAATGGCTCCAAAGATGATTTAATGTCCCATCTGATTCGGTAGTTGGGACTCCCCAGAAGGAAGTAATGTTAATCCAAACAGCGAATATGTATAAAATTTTATTTAAGTATTAATTTAAATCGCTAATATGTAAAATGTAAAAGGGGTGTAAGGGTGATGGCGATTATAGGTTCATAGAATGCCAACCCAAATGTCAACCTTACCTGCTCAAGTAATGATACTTTACTATTATCCGTGCGCCCTGCTAGAAAACAGACGAGGCTCTGGCGGCCGAGTCAGGGCGGCATAACCGTTATAACGAGATATGAGGAAATGCGTATCTCAGGACGACACAGAAGGACGAGGGGCCCCACTGCGTTATTTCACCCCAAGAAAATCATCATGGGATTTACAGACAACAGATATCAGACGCTATGCGACCCGACTAGCAATCGGCGCTCTCAGGTTTCCGGGAAGGAAATAGCCCGAAATATTTTTTTTAAAATGAAAGCACTTCTATGCAATCGGGATTTAACTGACTACTCGATGGCGAACCACTAAATGCCATGTACTGTCTACGTTATTATATGGAGTAGAGGGGTGAACATTAAAAACACGAATTATGTCAGATCTGGATTCATTTGAAATGTGGCTGTGCCGACGAATGTTGAAAATATCGTGGACCGAGCAAGTAACCAATGTTGGAGTTCTGGAGAGGATAATTAAGGACTCGGAACATTTACCTAAAGTAAAAAAGAGGAAAGCAGCATTCTTTGGCCATATTATCAGAAACGCTAAATATGGTTTTCTGCAGCTGATTATAGAAGGAAAGATTGAAGGAAGACGAGGCATCGGACTTAAAAAGTTCTCATGGATGCGGAATCTGTGCCAGTGGTTTGATACTAAAGAGGCTAGGACACTTATCTGTTTTGCTCAAGATAGAGTAGAATTTCAGTTGATGGTTGCCAACCTCCGTTGAGGAGAGCGCACTTGAAGAAGAAGATATGTAAAAAAAAATATTTTTTATTTAATGAAGCCTCTTGCTCCATTTTAAGCTTCTTAACTTGCACCTTTTCACGTTCAGTGTCGTGGCAACTCAATTAACTTTAGTTGATTTTAACAATAGTTAAAAAATAAATGAAACAATTACAATATTCTTTAACAAGAAACCAACGATTTAACTATAGTTTACAAATTATTTGTAACGGGACCTAAATTACATGTATTTAAGGTTATTTTCTCAGTTCGTAAAGTGCAGGGGTGTATTCTCCTAGATCATAAGTTCGAATCTCACCGGCATCGAGAAACTTTTTTTAAATTCTCTTGTGGTTGTGTCTTTATTTACTGGTCACAATCTGAAAAGGATATTTTGCAGTATCAGCAAGTTAGGTAAGACTTGTATACTATTTCTAAAATCACTTCAAATTATTTATTTAAAACGCATATTATTCTATAGTAAAATAAGGGTACATCAGTTCAAATATTTGGTAAAGTCATTTACTTGGTACTTCCCCCCCCCCCCCCCAATCACGTAGTTCTAAAATAAATACGGAATTAACTTTTTTACTCTAAAGTTGAAATAATTGCACATAGCAGGGCTTTAGAGATATTTACAACTTGAAGCCAACATTTTCCTTTATATATTATTTGAATAATGAAAAGTGACATAATTTTCAGATTTCTTGGCTCGTGACAAGGACATATAACATGATACATTCCTTGACCCCATATAAGGAGTATATGTTTGATTATAAATATTTATGCTTAAAATTTGTTAATATCCTAACGAAAGATCATAAAACAATCTCAGAATACTCTTGCAACTCTACAAAATATATCGACCCACAGCTTCTTCGTCCTTTTTCCATAAATCGATATAGCTCAAAAACTACTGATTCCTTCCCTGCTTCAAGTATTATCCGTGTACCAAATTTGTAATCGTATCTCATGTGTTTCCAGAGTTATCGCGCCAACAGACCGACGAAATTTGAAAGCTCTCTTTTTTGTAATTTAGGGACTCCAAAACATGGAGAAATTCTAAAATCCTGGAATGTAATATTTTAAGAATATAATACTTTCCTTGGCAACACAAGTACTTCCCTCGCACACGAGCAGTTCTAAAATAAATACGAAACTTGTCTTTATACTAAAGAATAACTTATTTTCTTATTTTATAAATATATATATATATACTCGTATATATATATATATATATATATATATATATATATATATATATATATATATATATATATATATATATGTATTAATGTGCTGCATATTGTATGGTAAAATATTGTTTAAAATAAAAAAAAATCAGCAGAACAACGACTTGTGTTAAATGGAAAATAAAAAAAAAACCTAATTTGTAGATTTTTGAGTGCCCCGAGAATACCTTATAACATGATATTTTCGAAGTAACCTCCTTTTATCCTCCTCTTACCCTCTATATGTATGAGCATAAATAAACATGCTTTAAATTTTTTCATTATGGCAATAAAAAACAGGAAAAAATTACGCTGCAGCGATATTCTGTTTCAGGTAGTCTATGTGTACCGAATGTGAAATCGAAAACTTCGACAAACCGATGGAAATTTGTGATCTAGGGACACAAAAAAATTAAGATAGTCAAAAGACAATTCGTCAAGAAGAAAGTCAAAAAAAAACAATTTGTCAAAAATAATTTCGTGCCCTGGAAATTCTTTAACTATGATGTATAATAATTTGGTGTTGGTTTTTTCTAAGCGTTTTTTTGTATAAAAAAATATCCTGTAAGAGACGAAAGGACATACCAGGTAATTTACAAAAATTCTGTTTGCCTTCGTAGTACGGAACCATAAAATGAAATCCTTATAAATTTGGGTGATATATGTTTGCTTATATAGGATGATTGCAAAAGTTCGTGCCCGATTTTCATAGATGGCAGAAACATGCCTTTTGACTGTGCTGATGTTTCTTTTACAACCATATTATTAACTGACAGTTATCTAAATGCGTCGTGAGTTAACAGAACAGAGCAGAACTTTAAAAAAAGTTTATTGAAATTAATTTGTGTGCAATTCACAATTCAAAATCGAAAATTACATTTTCGTCATATTATGTTACATGAATTTAAAAAGAGAGTGTGTTAGGGATGCAAAAAAAAAATTTACGATGTTTATTTAGATCGTGCTCCTGCTCTTAAGACAGTTAAAAAGTAGTTTGGTCGATTTCGAAATGGTGACTTCAATCTAAATGATAAACTTCATTCTGGGCGATCGCCCGGCATTGATAATAAGTTTATCCGTGACTTAGTGAATAATAATCGACGGATTACCACTGAAGAGATTATTGAGAGACTAAATGTTAACAATTCGACTGCATTTCGTTATTTAAAGCAACTTGGATACACTTCGAAACTCGATATATGGGTTTCGCACGTTTTGACAGAAGAAAACAAACTGAACCGTGTTGCCACAGCCATTTCTCTCTTTGCCCGCCAAAAAAAAGGAACCTTTCTTGGATCAAGTCATAACTGCAAATGAAAAATGGGTTGTGTATAACAACATAATAAAAAAAGCATGGAAGTGAAAGAGCAGAATCTATGGCAAAGGCTGAATTGCATCCATTGAAAGTGTTGTTATGTGTCTGGTGGAATTGCAGAGGAATAATTTTTTACGAACCTCTTCCACGTGGCCACACAATAACTGCGGAGAAATACTGTGAGCAACTCACCGAACTCAATGTTGAAATCCAAGCAAAACGTCCAAATTTGGTCAATCGAAAAGGCATCATTTTTCACCATGGCAACGCTAAACCACATATCGTTCAACAGACACTGAAAAAACTTAGGGAGTTAAAATAGGAAATTTTCCAACACTTGCCGTATTCCCCTGACCTTGCTTCTGCAGATTTTTTATCTGTTTCGTTTTTCTGCGAAATAATTTGAATGGCAAAAAATTTGATTCTATGGAAGAAGTCAAAAACCACCTTACGACTTTCTTTGAAGAGAAACCATGCAGTTTCTACAAAGAAGGAATTCAAAAACTTGTAAAACGATGGGGGACAGTTTTAGAAAATCATTAATAAATACTATTTTTCATGAAAATGTGTTGTATTTAATTTGGTTTCTAATCGGGTACGAACTTTTGCAATCACCCAATATATCGTCTGATTCAGGCGGTAATATCTTAATGATGGTAATATGTCCTCATCATAATTACATATCTGTTATATCTGTCAAAAAACTTCCAGTAGCCCTAAGAAGATATCTATCTACAATAACTTCATAATATCAATTTACCTTGATACAAAAGACATGCAAAATTGGGGGGACTCACATAGGTGATAATCAAGGTTACAACTGAAGTGGTTTTTATTCTAAGAGATTCTGTTGTCCGATTTAACTTAAAACATGACTAAAATTAAAAGGAAAAAGGAACTTTTAGATTAGTCTTAGAAGAAGCATGATTTTCAAGTTATCGTATCCAAATATTTGCTGTTGAAAACTCATTGATCCGACCCTCAAAATTTATGCCCAACTATATAAAAAAATAGTTTTGCTTAGCTTTGAGCAGACTTTTTCCTTCCAAATATACGGTAAATTTACAAAACATGTCCTAGCAAAAATGAGTTCTATGATAATAACAAGAATTATGAACCCTTATAATACAAAGCATATCGTGTCTCGAAAACATTAAAAATATTAGTTTTGATCGGAATAATCTCTACGTTCTAGACTACTCATTTTAACTTATATAACTAAAAAACGTGTTAGTATATTGATAAAATGCAATTCAACAATCAGTAAAAGGTTAATTAATTTATACATACTCGATTTATTATAAATGACATTATCGTGACATTTACATGAAAAAATGTAATTTTTACAACTAAATTTATTTATTGATGTAATCTCGGAAAAGATAGTCATTAACATTAAACCTTGCTGAAAAAAATACTGACTGTAAACAGAATAAATTAACTAATCTTAATCCTAATTGAACTCTGGAGATTAAATTGTACTAATAAATTAAGGTATGTGTACTTTGCTTTTGTACAGATTTAGATACAGTAATTTTATAGATAATCATAAATTTATTTTTATTATAGTAATTAGAAGAAATGAAAGGGCGACAATCGAATCAAATACGGTATCTACAAAAATTTTAGATGTTGAGCTATCAATCGATTAGCTTTACTTTTACTTCCTTTACTAACGAAAGTAACATATTTTAATAGTAAAATATCAGCTTCAGAAAACTTCGCATTTCTTCATGCTTTAGAATTTCTAGATCAAGAAAGCCCTAGTTTCCAGTTATCGTCGCACTATGGTTGAAATAAAAAAAATAAATGAAAATGGCTAATTTTTTTCAAACTCATTAAAAGGAGATGAAAGCATAATCAATTGAAGGATTGACCATCTTTCCATTTTTTTCTTATCTAAGCCTTCACCGATGCCCTACGTCATTGTAAAGTTGTTGTTTTTGTGTTTGTTCATAACACGCTCTTGATAATTTTCCTGTACTGCTAATTTCATCTCAAGTTTTTCTTAATTTTCGGTAGTGTTTGATTAAACTAATTTTTTTCACACCGCAGTTCTATAAAGTATGTTTGTTTTTCCGAATTTTTTTTTACCATATAATGCAGATCTCCTTCTTTGGTCTACCTTTAAGTGGCAAAAGTTTCGAATTTATGTTTCTGAGTGATTTTCGCAAAATCTGACAAACATCAAATCGAAGCAGTGATTTTTTAAAGGAGTTGCTAGCAATTTAAATTTCAGTAACCCGATTTTGCCTGATGTGAAAGGATGTTTTCTGCATCTTTTATTATATGTATATAGGAATTACAACGATCTACTACGTTTATGTTCGGTATAGCAAGGATTATATTTAACAATATCGCTGCGCTATTTTGACTTTTTTTAATAAATCTTTTTAATCTGCTTTTTTATGCAGTTTTTCTTAGTCCTATAATCGGAAGGCAGTTATTTTGAAAAAAAATAAAAGATGAAACACAAAACTGTTAATTTCTCCTGTAAAAACTTTTGTAAACCATTATTTATTTTACCCTTTGCATGCCCTGAAGATATTAAAATTATATTTTTTAAGAATGTTTCCTAAGCAAAAGAAAAATTGAAAATTTTACTCAGATTAATTTGTGGAGCCACAAGGATCACCAATATGGCTTTCGTAAAAATAGATTAACAGGAGATCTTCTGACTTATGTAACACATGTTTGGAACAACGCAATTGAACACTTTGGAGAATCTCGAGCGGTTGCTCTTGACATATCCAAGGCATTCGACCGTGTTTGGCACGATGGGCTGTTGGCTAAGCTACGTTCTTATGGTATGTCTGAAAAGTTCTGTTTGTGACTCTCATATATCCTCAGAGAGCGTTCTTTACGAGTGGCAGTCGACGGATTTCTTTCTAACACCTCCACTATCAACGCCGGTGTACCCCAAGGCTCCATACTGTCTCCTACTCTCTTTCTCATTTATATTAACGATCTGCTGGAAGAGACCGAGAATCCAATCTACAGCTTTGCAGATGACAGTACACTTATCTCTTCATTCACTTTGAACGCTCGGACATCGGCTACTCAGACGAATATCCGCAGACAGCAGGAAGTTATTCAACTTAACAAAGACCTGGAAGAAATTCTATCTTGGGGGTGACAGTAACCAAGTGGAATTTAACGCTACAAAAACCCAGGCGGGCAGTTTTTTCTAAAAAAGTTAACGTTGCTGAACCTGACATAGTTATATCGGGGCACTCCATTCCTCTAACATCGTCACTAAATTTGTTGGACATTAATTTGGGAGCAAATATATCCTGGCATAAACATGTTGCAGTCATAGCAAGGAGAGCTTCTCAAAAGTTGGGAATATTATTTTGAACCTGAAAGCTTTACACACTCCACAACAACTGTTAGTTGTTTACAAAGCTCAAATTCGACCAACTATGGAACATACACTGCATTTGTTGGATTCTATTCAGAGAAGAGCTGTTCGTCTGATTGGAGACCCGGAACTGACTGGCGGCCTTGATTCGCTGGAACATCGAAGAACGGTTGGCGACCTGAGCCTATCCTACAAGTATTTTCATGGAAACTGTTCGAAGGATGTGGCCAGCTTAATTCCTCCCAGAGCGGTGCATATTAGAAGTACGCGTCGCGCTAATACTTCACATCCGTATGAGGTTCAGCTTGTTACTCCTCGTACAACGCTTTTCAAGCAGTCTTTTATATGGAGAACGTCATCCCTTTGGAATAATTTGCCCAGGACTGTGTTTCCCACCGAGTACAATTTGCAGCGATTCAAGAACAACGCCTTCTCCGCACACGTGTCGCTCCTGTAGCGCTTTAGGGACTTCCCTATAGCACGTGTGCTAGACCCATAAAAAAAAAGCTTATAGTAATATTAAAACTGTCACAATTTTTTTTATTGAAAACTAAAAAAAATTTATGGGAATTTTTAACATTTTCTTTGGATCCATTTTTCATTCATTCCTTTTAGCGAAAATATGATTTATAGTTTTAATCTTGTTAGTCCCACAAATTGAAAAGAGCAGTTTACCTAAAATTAATTATTATGTAAATAAGTGCTTACCCTTATTTACACTATTTTCTTATGCTCTTCCATTTGACAGATAACCTAATTTTTTTATACGACTGTTCAAAATTAAAATCAAACGAAAAACACGTGTACCGAGAACATCGTAGGCAACTTTACCAAAGTGCTTAGGAATTCTTTACGTAAAGTATGTTTGGAAATAATGCTTCTTTCTTATTTTTATTTTAATATCAACTGTATACTAAAATTGTATATCTTAATTTACGTGTGGCTAGGGTGCTATTTTCTTAATTTTCTTTTAAATTTTTGTATTAACAGAAATATTTCCCTGATTTTTTGAATCGCTGCATTTTAAACTATAATCTGCACAACAAGAGTCTATGCTTTATAACAGAAAAATCAGGCATGAAACAAAAGTAAAATTCGAATTTTCTTCTTTCTCTCTCATACTCTTACCTAACAAACACGTGTCAGGAAAAGATTCCTGTTATGTATGACAACGGTAAACGTTTCAATAATACAATCTCTGAACCAGGCTCTTAATTAATAAACTTTGTAAGAAAGGGCGAATTAGCTAGAGAAATTTTTAGTGTTCCGTACGGAACACTTATAAGTTCATTTCGGTATCTGTCTGCCTGTCCGTCTGTCACACCCGATTTTCTCAGAAATTAGACATAGAAAGTTGAAATTTGCCACTAATATAGGAATTGATGACCTCATCAGAGCCGTGTAGTTTTGAAAGTTAAATTTTGACTTGAAGGGTTAGTTTTGGAGGAGTAAAATCGGAAGTGAAAAAAAAAATTACCAGATTATCGAGTGGAGCGTCGAATGAAATACTTGCGCATGTATTATTTTTTAAAAATTGCGAAAACTCGCTATCTCTCCTCTTATCTCGAAAAGTATTGATCAAAAACTATCGAAAAAATCCTGGAATATTCTCCGCGGAGTGTAGATTAAACGAAAATTATCACTTTACCTTAAATAATTTATCTGGTATATAAAAAAAATCACAGATCATTTATATGTCCGTAACAAAATTTTTTATCTCAAAAGCAATCAACGTACGGAACACTAATGCGCAGGTCCGATTTGCACTTGGCCCGTTTTTAGTGTTCGTACGGAACACTTATAGGATCACTTCGGTGTCTGTCTGTCTGTCTGTCTGTCATACCCGATTTTCTCCGAAACTATTTGACATAGAAAGTTGAAATTTCGTTCTAATATAGGAATTGATGGCCTCATCAGAGCCATGTAGTTTTGAAAGTTAAATTTTGACTTAAGGGGTTAGTTTTGAGGGGTGAACTCGGAAGTGAAAAAAAATTTTTTTTACTAGGTCATCGAGTGTGGTGTCAAATGAAAGCCTGTGAAAATACGAGTAAAATAAATATATATATTATATATATATATATATATATATATATATACGAGGCTGGTTTGAAAAGTCCATGCAAAGTCCGAGAGATGGCACCACCGGCGCGTATCGAGGTCATGTTTAGTTAGTAGCATCTCTTGAATGAACGCACACGAAGTTTCAGCCATATTGGTCTATTTCTTTGTGTTTGGCATTCGTGTGAATCAAGGAAGTCTAGTGATTTTCAAGAAATGGACGAAAAAGAATTTCGTGTGGTGATTAAACATTACTTTATGAAAGGCAAATCGCCTCAGGAGACTAAAGAGAAGTTTGATAAACATTATGGTGACTCTGCACCTTCGATTAGAACAGTTTATAAATGGTTTCAAAATTTTCGGGCTAGCCATATGGGCACAAGTGACGCTGAACGTTCTGGATGGCCTGTGGAAGTTACGACTCCAGAAATCATTGATCAAATCCATGATATGGTGATGGATGACAGAAGAATTAAGGTGCGTGAGATTGCTAGTGCTGTGGGCATCTCGACTGAACGGGTACATAATATTTTGCATAAACATTTGGACATGAGAAAGCTATCCGCAAGATGGGTGCCGCGATTGCTCACGCTTGACCAAGTGTGTTGCAAGGATGGTTTGCAGCTGTTCCAAAAGAATCCGAAGGACTTTAAGCGTCGTTTCGTCACTGGGGATGAAACATGGATACATTACTATACTCCTGAGACCAAACAACAATCTAAACAATGGGTTACCAAGGGGGGAATCTGCACCAAAAAAGGCGAAGACCGTTCCTTCGGCAGGAAAGGTTATGGCGACTGTCTTTTGGAATTCGCAAGGGATAATCCTCATCGACTATCTGGAAAAGGGTAAAACTATTACAGGTGAATATTATTCATCGTTATTGGACCGTTTGAAAACCGAGCTGCAAGAAAAACGCCCGCGATTGGCCCACAAGAAAGTCCTTTTCCATCACGACAACGCACCAGCACACACCTCAGCAGTTGTAGTCGCAAAATTAATGGAAATAGGATTCCAACTCGTTTCACATCCCCCCTATTCTTCAGACTTGGCTCCCTCGGACTACTATTTGTTCCCCAATTTGAAGAAATGGCTGGCGGGACAAAGATTTTATTCAAACGAGGAGGTGATTGCAGACACTAATGGATATTTTGCAGACTTGGACAAAATCCTATTATTCGGAAGGGATCAACAAACTAGAACATCGTTGGACGAAGTGTATAAACCTAAAAGGAGACTATGTCGAAAAATAAAAAAGGTTTACCCCAAACACATAAGTAGTTTTTATTTTTGCACGGACTTTTCAAACCAGCCTCGTATATATATGTATATATATATATATATATATATATATATATATATATATATATATATATATATATATATATATATATATATATATATATTTGCATTACCTTTAATAATTTATCTGGTATATAAAAAAAAACAAAAATGTCAAGGTCACCAGTTTTCAGTAAAGATTGGAAACAAACTTTGTTGAAAACTCATTTGGGGTGCGTTTGGTGAAGTCACTGATCATTTTATACCACCGTAACAAAATTTTTTATTTCAAAAAGTACTTAACGTACGGAACACTACTTGTGCAAGTTCAACTTGCACTTGACCGTTTTTTTTTTATACATAAAATTGAAATGAAAATATTTTATAAAACGTCGTCGTCAGGCGTTCATTAGGTTCAAATATGGAGCACATATTCAAGCAATTGCATGACTTTATACCGTACATACACTATGCTTTGGCAATACTTTTTATGTAAGTTATGTAAGTATAGTATAATAAGTATCTCACTTGTCTAACGATTTTTTTTAATAAAATTGCTTTCGGTATTTATCGGAAAACTAAGATATTAAATACATAATATTGTCCAAAAAATTCGAGTTTTATTAATATTTAAGTAATTTATTTTTAATAACAAATTAAACCCCAATTTTTTTAGACTTTCAATTTTAGTTTTTCTTTTATAATTGTCCTTGTTCAATTGTCTAAAAGGATTTTTAAAGAAGCGGATAGTACCTCATCGGATTAACCAACCGACACAGAAAGTAAAAATGAATTGGACTAAAATATATTTGTAAAAAGAATATCAGTATAAATTAATAAAAATATATTTCTTTTCCCTAAGGTCACTCTATAATTACATCTCTTTAAATACTATTTTTGAAAAGATCGGAAGCAATGAAAAAATGACATAACTATCAGATTCTTCGACTCTAAGAACCCTGAAAATCACATACTACACGAAATACTCTGAGGTAGAGAGTTCCCTCATGCCCCCACCCCTTCATTTATTATACGTTTGACTATAATAACGTTACTTACAGATTGTTCACTATCACATCAAAAAAATCTCGTAATACTATTAAAACCACACACACAAAATTGATCGACTCTCACCTAAAGCCTCCCCCTAAAGGGATATTAGTCAAAAATCATAGGTTCCATGCTTATTTTAAGTATTATTTTAAATCGATATCTCATTTAATGAGAGCGCAAATAATTTTCTCCCCCTTTTTTATTTTTGGCTATAGTGTGTCGGTTTCTATCTCTTTCTGCCTATCCGTCTGTATATTTGTTGGCACGACAACTCTCGAACGAAATAAAATATCGATTTGAAATTTAGTACACATGCAGCGAAAGAAGCTTTAATTTCTAAGCGATATCGCTTTATATTAAGCTAGGGAAAGAGTGGGATAGTTAAGTTTTGTATAGTTTCAATAGTATCATGAGAATTTTTTCTGGTTAGGTATAAAATTCATAATTAAACAGGTAAGAGGTTAAACGGGTAGGAGAGGGATTTAATAATATCCTATTATGTCTTTTTTCGGGTTATCAAATTCGAGATATTTGAAAATAATATTATTATTTCTAATTTAATAAGAACAGTAAATAACGAAAAATCAGTTTCAGCTGTAAATATCTCTAAAGCTCTACTAATAACCAAAATTTTTTCGTGGATAAACAAAACCATAAAGTACTTATTAATTAAAAGATGCTTTGATTAAATTATTTGTTAGTGCGAAAAGATGAATTAACAATCATGCATTTTCGAGGATAGTGTTGGATAAATCACTACCAATTTTTTTGTATTAAATGGAACCAGTTTCAAAAAAATACTTTCGTATTATAAGTTGTTTCTACTCCAAAAATTCACTTTTGACGTTAGCACCAAAAACTTGTTAACATATATCAGCAGAATTTTAAAAATTTATTAAGCACTGTTATTAATTTGGATCGTATAGAACGTTTGTTCCTAACCGGTGGGTCGCGACCCACAAGGGGGTCGCGTTGGCTTTTTGGGGAGGTCGCCGGTTATCAATTTTAAAAAACAAAATTAAATTTGCTGGGTATTCCGCAGCGATCGCGACACTCCGTGGCCTCTCAAAGGAACGTGTAAAAAGAGACGTTTCGAGACGGACAGCTTGACGTTCCGCCGAGCTGAGAATAATCAGGAAAATACTCCCAACGGATATATAAGCGACGAACCGAGCCGTAGGGGACAATCTTCAATTATTCAGCCGCGAGTTTAAACTTTCAAACAAAAATATAAGTGCACAGATAAATTGTCGCGCTCAGTAAACTTGTTACCTAGTGTTAAATTATTACAGTGTTTATATATGAGTAGTTTGTTGTTAGTTAGTGTCTTGTTTGATTCAAAAAACTGTACAATGGGACAGACCGTCACAATGCGTCTTCGGTAGGCACGTCTAAAAACAGACTCTTCTATTATTTACCATTTTGGTAAGCAAAAGCATTAAATAATGTTAACTTAAAAGTCTTTAAACCTTTTTTAGAATTATTTTCCAGATATCAACGTTATGGAGAAAAAACAAAAATATTTGAAGAACTATTTAAAATTTGGATTAACTGTTATTAATAACAGCATAGAGAAGCCTCAGTGTGTTTTATTCAATGCTGTTTTTAGTGCTGAATCTATGAAACCCCCAAAGCTCAAACGTCACTTAGAAACAAAGCCTTCCGAACATATTACAAAAAACTTGGACTTTTTTAAACGACATGAGGCTGCCTTGAAAAAACTTTTACTGGGACGTTTTAACAACAAAGCCAAGCGGTAATTCAGGTATCATATGAAATTGCTCTGAAAATTGCAAAAAATAAAAAACCCCATACGATTGCAGAAACCCTCATCAAACCCTGTTTATTAAAGTCGGTTAAGCTAATTCTTGGAGAGGCGAGTGGGAATAAAATGCGTAATATATCTTTGTCAAACAACACAATTCAGAGACGCATTTCAGACATGTCCATACATGTGATGAAACCAATTTAATCTTCCAAAGCCTTTGTATGAAGTGCTCGACTCTTTGGTGACAATTGTCAATTATGTAAAATCTAGTGATCTCAATACTCGTCTGTTCAAGAAACTATGCAAAAACATGAACTGTGATCACGAAGTTCTTCTTTTCTATACTGCTGTTCGTTGGTTATCAAAAGAAAATGTTGTTGGCCAAGTCTTTGAATTGAAAAACGAAATAAAACAGTTTTTAGAAATGAAAAGAAAACATGAGTTTATGACACACTTCAACGCTGAGACCTGGATCCAAAGAGTAGCTTATTTATCTGATATCTTAAATCAGCTAAACAAGCTAAATTTGAAACTGCAGAGTAAGGAAACGCGCATTATTCACTTCAGAGATAATATCCAAGCGTTCGTATTAAAGCTGCAAAATTGTCGCCGTAAAGTAAATCTTGAAAACTTTACCATGTTTGAACACCTTTGCACCAAGACTGAAGAATCAGAGACGGGAATTGTAGATAATCTAAGAGAGGAAATTAATAACCACCTTCAAGTCCTTGAATCTGAAATACAACGTTATTTTTTGGACTTCTCTGATCAAGAAGCTGCATTAATACGAAACCCATTTCATGCATCTTTGGATGTTACCGACATTCTCGATGAAGTGCAGGATGTTTTTTTGGAGCTGCCAAATGACTCCTCAGCACGTGATTTATTTCAGGAAAAATCGTTACCTTAAATTTTGGTATGCTATACGTCATTCGTATCCTAAAGTTTCCATGCTTTATTTTCGAATATTAGTGCCATTTGCTTCTACTTACCTTTGTGAAAATGGAGTTTCAACTCTTCTGCAAATCAAGACAAAAGCCAGGAATAAGCTGGATGTTCAAGATGACATGAGATTGGCCTTGACAAAATCTCAACCAAGAATTATAACATTTGTTAAGCAGATGCAAACTCAATCATTACTTAATACTTAATAATTAAAACTTCATAAAAATACCACTGTTAAGTCCCAAATACATTTTTTTCAAGCCCTTTATTTTTTGTTTTTTTGATCCAATGTGACGGATGGGAAAGGGGGGGTCGCGAACATTTTTAAAAAATTTTAAAAAGGGTCGCGATTCAAAAAGAGTAAATATGAATTCAAAAGATAATGATTTGATGATATGGGGACCATCCAAAGGAATATCACCACAGTTATTTTAAAGCTGAAACTATTATATTATTTACGAAATAATATTAAACTACAGCAGTTTACTTCACTTACCCAAAAGTCCACCAAATATCGAGCGACATAATGTTTACCCAAGCAAAAGATGCACCGTTGAAGAATATCAGCAAGTATGCTAAAACAAAAATATTTTGTAATATAGCTTATTCGAATCTTAATACAAATATCGTTCTTCCTAAAAAGTATCGTTTTAAATTCAAAGTCAAAAAGGTTGTTTATTATTTCAGAAATCAATACAATGTACTTAAACAACAGTCCTTTGAAAAGTACGAATACAATATGTCTAAATACATTCATTTGTATAAAATGCCTTACGGCTGACCGCTGACCGCTGTCCTGCCCTTTGGTAAGTCCTCGTACCGTTTTAAAATTTGTAGCATCACTTCCAGTTGCTTTTCATGATGATATAATTTGTTTTATATTTAAAGGTTTTTGTTGTCTTCTTTTTGATTTTTATTTGTACATATTTCTGATTTTGTTTTTGCTGAGAAAAATTACCCCGAAAAGCTCAGCGTGATTTAGTTAGATACTGGTTAGGCCATGCCAGTGCCCTCAGTTTATTATTAGTTGTTTTCGCTCTCTCTTTTTCTTTTTATTGTACATCCATTCAGCCTTCTCACTCATTTTTATGTCATTTTCATATTTATATAGTTTCGTTTAAATTTCCCAAGTCATTTAGTAGTGAAATCAATTTAAATATAGGCATCTGCTCACAAATTCTTATCTTTTGGACTAGGAATGTTATAAAAACGATTTCAAATGTATATTCATATATATATATATATATATATATATATATATATATATATATATATATATATATATATATATATATATATATATATATACATATATATATAATATATATATATATATATATATATATATATATATATATATACATATATATATATATATATATATATATATATATATATATATATATATATATATATATATATACATATATATATATATATATATATATATATATATATATATATATATATACATATATATATATATATATATATATAATATATATATATATATATATATATATATATATATATATATATATACATATATATATATATATATATATATAAATATATATATATATACATATATATATATATATATATATATATATATATATATATATATATATAGTAACTTTCATTTTTTCCTAGACTTTAAGAACATGTTATAACACCGTTTTTCTTTCTATAATTTCTATTTTATTACATTTTTATATTTGATTAGGCAGTGAGTTTAAATTTTTGAACAGTGTAACTTAAAGCAGTGAGTTTAAATCTTTGAGCAGTGTAATTCAACCGTGTGTAACGCGTGTTGCCGACTTAACTTATCTAGTTAGCATTGAATGCGTCTGATTTGTTAAAAATTGTGTTCCGAAAGTGAACCATTTTAAAGACTTCACTTTGAAGAAGGAGCAAAGGATATATAAACGCCCATAAAGAATTTGTAGTAACGGATTTTTTCTCCAGCATGCCGTAGTGGCTTTATCCTTCCGTCATGCCGTAGTGCGGTAACGGCCTTTTTTTTATCAGTGAAAGAGTAGCGTCTTTTTCTTCATCAAGCCGTAGTAGACTTAGTCTTCCATAAATATTCTGCTCATCCTAAGACATTTCGGGTCAAAAAGTGATTAGCTACCCAAATGAAAATAGGAGAGTGGTAGGTGAGACAATATCTGAATGAGAATCTCACCAGGAGAGGCCAAGCTGTTTATGGAAAACCCACGAGGAGAAGCCAAGCAGTAAGTTAACACGTGTATTCAACGAAGTCAATTTTATAAACTTTTAGATCGTGTTTTTTAAAGCCTTTTGTTTTTTTACACTTAGGATCAGTAATTCGTAGAACTCTAGTTTAAATGCTTACACTGTCATAGCCTAAGGGTTTTTTATTTAGTTAACGTAATTTTAAGAGTGGAATAACTACAAGAATTTTTATTTTGTTATTATACTTTTTTCTGTGTTAATACATCCTTTTACTGAACTACCTGCTTTTTTTTCAGATGCACAGGTTGTAACATTTAATTTTATTTTAACGATTAAATAACTCTTCAGTATTTTTTCATTTTTTGAACTGAAATTAGATTCCTTTTATTCCAAAATGAATGTGCCCAAAAAAAATAAATAGTACAACCATAGCTTTAAACAACTATAGAGACTATTTTCAATAGGAGTACAAAAATTTCCTCAATCTCCATGTCTCTCCAATCAAAACAAGCTAGCTTATATCTAGTTTTTGATCTCTCAGTATTAATATCCACTCAACCCATTCTCAAAAATTAAGATTACATAAGGGGCAAATAACGGCTTCTATTTAATAAACAAAATATATCTTAAAAATAAAGAAAATTGAGGCTATAATATTATATATATATATATATATATATATATATATATATATATATATATATATGTATATAGTAAAGAAAGAAAGCAAAATGTTGCCGTATCTACCAAAATTATTAAAAATACAATCTTAATTGGGAGCTCGGCAAATTTGGGCGTGATAGGAGATCACACAATTTTCATTAAGCCGCCAATATTTCGGTCCTGGATTGGGACCTTCTTCAGGGCAGAACTGAAAGGAAGAACAGAGCGTATTCACTGATAGTGTCTGGGACAACTTTAAATTAATGATGTGATTAGGTTGTTATAATAAATAAAATTAGTGTGGAACAAGATAAGATATTAGTCATAATAAGTTAAAAAAAAAAACTCACATGAGAAGTGCAAAGATTTCGTTAGCCTGAATGGCCGTAGGTTGTACATAAAAAAGTTGTTACATATAAAAGTTGGTTAATCCATAAAATATACAAAGTACACATTAAAACACTGTAGACAAAATTCTAAAAAACAAATTTAACACATGGATGTAATTGGGAACCTTGGATGTTGAAAACATCATTAATTATTTCACCTGTGACCACCACATATGGCCACCGCCATTTATGAACAAATGACAAGAACGACAGGAGACAGCTACCCGACAGAGATAAGGGGTTTAGTCAAGAAAACTCAATTAACCAGAATGCGGGGTCGACACCTGGAAGGAACCGATAGAAAAGGAAGTACAAATATTGGACCCTAAGTGAGAGAGAGGTAGCCAATTGAGCGACCAAAACCACCTGGTATGTAATAGCGGAAGGATAAAACACACCCTAATTATAAGTAAATGGTGAGCGAGGGAGCGAGAGAGAGAGTGACAAAAATGGGAGCAACGAAGAAGAAAATTATCTAGTGAATTAATTATTAATTTCTTGTTGGAATCTGATTAGAGGAAGAGATTGTTGGCAAAAACCAATGAAGACTCGAGGCACCAGGAAGTGTTAGGGAGGTGACGCAAGGTACTGTCAATGGAAGGAAGACAGTAATCGCTAGGTACAAAAGATGGCCCAGATAAAATGGAAGGAATCTGTGAAGCTCAGAATCAAAGAGAACCGTAAATAGAGAGAGGAAGGAGGAGAGAAACCTGGAAATTACGGAGCTAAAAAAAGTAACATATATAGTTTCCTCCTTAGTAACATATATAGTTTCCTCCTCTCCTGTGATAAATCAACTTCTCACAATCTTTCCCTGTCTTCAAGTGTTTTATGATCCATCTGAACCGCGTTGGTCGTCTCTTCTTTTAGCTCCGTAATTTCCAGGGTTTCTCTCCTCCTTCCCCTCTCTATTTACGGTTCTCTTTGATTCTGAGCTTCACAGATTCCTTCCATTTTATCTGGGCCATCTTTTGTACCTAGCGATTACTGTCTTCCTTCCATTGACAGTACCTTGCGTCACCTCCCTAACACTTCCTGGTGCCTCGAGTCTTCATTGGTTTTTTGCCAACAATCTCTTCCTCTAATCAGATTCCAACAAGAAATTAATAATTAATTCACTAGATAATTTTCTTCTTCGTTGCTCCCATTGTTGTCACTCTCTCTCTCGCTCCCTCGCTCACCATTTACTTATAATTAGGGTGTGTTTTATCCTTCCGCTATTACATACCAGGTGGTTTTGGTCGCTCAATTGGCTACCTCTCTCTCACTTAGGGTCCAATATTTGTACTTCCTTTTCTATCGGTTCCTTCCAGGTGTCGACCCCGCATTCTGGTTAATTGAGTTTTCTTGACTAAACCCCTTATCTCTGTCGGGTAGCTGTCTCCTGTCGTTCTTGTCATTTGTTCATAAATGGCGGTGGCCATATGTGGTGGTCACAGGTGAAATATTTAATGATGTTTTCAACATCCAAGGTTCCCAATTACATCCATGTGTTAAATTTGTTTTTTAGAATTTTGTCTACAGTGTTTTAATGTGTACTTTGTATATTTTATGAATTAACCAACTTTTATATGTAACAACTTTTTTATGTACAACCTACGGCCATTCAGGCTAACGAAATCTTTGCACTTCTCATGTGAGTTTTTTTTTAACTTATTATGACTAATATCTTATTCTTGTTCCACACTAATTTTATTTATTATAACAACCTAATCACATCATTAATTTAAAGTTGTCCCAGACACTATCAGTGAATACGCTCTGTTCTTCCTTTCAGTTCTGCCCTGAAGAAGGTCCCAATCCAGGACCGAAATATTGGCGGCTTAATGAAAATTGTGTGATCTCCTATCACGCCCAAATTTGCCGAGCTCCCCAATTAAGATTGTATTTTTTATATGTATATATATATATATATATATATACCGATTACTTCGAGAAGCTTATGGTGAACATGCTCCATCGCAAGATACGTGTGAACGATGGTTTCGGCGTTTCAAAAGTGGTGACTTCGATGTTGCAGACAAGGAAGGTGAAAAACCGCCAAAAAAATACGAAGATGTGGAATTGCAAGCACTGTTGGACGAAGATGATTCGCAAACACAAAAAACAACTCGCCGAGCAATTGGGCGTTAGTCAACAAGCTGTTTCCAGCGAGATGGGAAAGATTCAGAAGACCGATAGATGGGTACCACATGAGTTGAACGACAGGCAAATGGAAAAGCGCAAAAACACGTGCGACATTTTGCTCACTCGGTACAAAAGGAAGTCGTTTTTTTGCATCGTATAGTTACAGGGGATTAAAAGTGGATTTATTTTGAGAATCCCAAGCCCAAAAAATCCTGGGTAGACCCAGGCGCAGCATCCACATCGACCGCAAGACCAAATCACTTTGGCAGAAAAACGATGCTCTGTGTTTGGTGGGACCAGAGGGGCGTGCTCTTTTATGAGCTGTTAAAACCTGGGGAAACGGTTAATACTAAACGTTACCAACAACAATTGACCGATTTGAACCGTTCGCTGCTTGAAAAAGGTCAGAATACCGAAAGAGGCAACACGAAGTCATTTTTCTTCATGACAATGCTCCATAACATACGGCAAAACCAGTTCGCGACACGTTGGAAGCACTCAGCTGGGAAGTTCTACCCCATGCGGCTTACTCACCAGACTTGGCTCCTCCCGATTACCACTTGCTTGCATCCATGGGTCACGCACTTGCTGAGCAGCGCCTTGGTTCGTACGAAGATGTGAAAAAATGGCTCGATGAATGGTTCGCAGCAAAAGGGGAAGATTTTTACTGGGGTGGTATTCAAAAATTGCCCGAAAGATGGAGCATACGTTGAATAAAGCACTTTTTATCATTCTTCCGAATTTAACATGTTTTTTTACAAAAAAAATCCGCATTTCATACTTGTACACCTGGTATATATATATATATATATATATATATATATATATATATATATATATATATATATATATATATATATACATAGACATAATATGTATCTGCAATTTTTACATTTCATGAATTTCCCAAATTTTTTTTATACAAAACCGTAGTTCGAGAGTCAACCACCTAGTGCTCCATTTGACACATACAAGTTGTTAGACATCCTTTTGGTTAAAAATACATTTTCATGTTTTATTCTGTAATTCATCGCCTACTGTATGTTTTTATGAAAATGTATTTTTTTTTTACATCGTATAAATACTTTTGTTTTACAGCTGTTTGATACAGGATATAAGAAATCAATATCCTTTCTATATTGTCAGCAGTTTATACATATAAAAATAATTTGTTAAAGGGTATTATAACACATTTAAAAAAAAAGTACTTTTAATATCCAACATCTGTTATGCCATTTTAAGTCTTTCAAATGTACTTAAGGGGGGTGGTCAAAAAATCTGATTTTTGGATTTTCTTTTTATATGATACCTTAAGAATATTTTCTGTAAGTTTCATAAGAATCGGTTAAAAATCGACGAAGTTATAGCAATTTAAAAGAAGTACCGTTGCGTAGAGCATCCGAAGCAGGTAGCGAGCAGTTGCTCTCGAGTCAGCCCTTTATAATATAAAACAAAGAGATTCTTCAGTTGTCCTTCTTAGAAGGGACAAGGTACTGGCCCTGGAGTCGATGATTCATTTACAGATAAGAATTTATTTTTATATTATTGTTTTTTAACCAGATTTTTCAAACCTAAAAATCTAAATGTATTTTTTCTGGAAAACCGCTTGGCGATTTTGAAATTTGGTACATATTTTTTTTATACACATTGCTTGTTTTTGAAAGAAAAAGTTTTGATTTTATTATTTTTAATTAGCCAAGAAAAAACGTGGTATCGTCATTTTTTCGCTTTTTTATTTAAACCAATGTCATTTGATGATTTTTTAAATCCTTCGTTCAAAGACAGGATTAGTAAACTAATTTCTCTGGAAATTTTGATTTCAGATGATCCAGCTCCCGGTAATCTTGCACAACGCAATGCTCCTTGCAAAAAGGAGGTCGTAGGGGAACGAGTGTAGCGCCGCCATTTTTTTTTTTTTTTTTTTTTTTAATTAAAATTTCACAAATTGTATTTTAAGCTATGAGTTATAATATCAAATAATAACCTGATTTATATAATGAATAGTTTCACTAAAAAAAATTCTTAAAAAAAACGTATTTTTCGCTTACATGACTAGTTACATCCCCTTAAGCCTTCAACGATAAAGATAATACTCTATGTAAAAAACTAATTCATATAAAATTATACAGAGAAAAAACATACTTGTGTATATAAAAGCAAATCATAAATAAAAGGCATAACGTCAATTTACACATAATAAGCTTCTATTAAAAACAGTTTTATAATACTAAAACCCAACAAAGTCTTTGCGAAATTAAATGGTTTAAGAATGTTTGCTTGCCTTAATTGCGAAACAGATAAAATTAGCTTTTATCTGTTATAAGGCGCACCAATACGTACACGGAGTTAAAGAATTAAACAAACTTAAATTGATAGTTTGTTGCATGTGCAGGATGGTTTCTAAATATTTTTAAAAGTTTTTTTTTTCCGGGAGTAATCTGAATTGAATTTTCAGAAATAGCCCATTTTCTCCCATGTCTTGTACACCAGCCATTCCAACACTCTTGTCTCTTCTACAAGCTTCCAGTTCAGTGTCGATTGGTTGATGTATTCTTCTGGATCGATATTTGGTTGCCCAAAAAGACTTTGTCGTCTGCAGCTTAAACATTTAAAATCAAATAGAATGTAATGAACAGTTTCTATCGCTCAACCAGAAGTTTCGATCTAAGTTGCACAGTTTCATTTTATGCAGATGTACCTTCGGGCCCCAATGCCTTATTCGTAGACCCACAACTATTCGTAGTAGGTTTCCATTACGTTTCAGAAGTTTACCAGCTTTAATTAGAGATCCTTTAATTAAGATCCCTACTTGTCTTTTCTTGGAGATCTTTCCCCAGTGGTCATTAAGTTTTTTTTGATCCAGCTTTTTATTTTTCCCCTCTGCCCTGAACCAATATATGAGAATGACGAGCCTTTCACTTGCCATTTTATCAGCCTTCTCATTGTCTTAAATTCCTAGGTGATCTGAGACTTACATTGGTGTAATTCAATTTTAGGTCCCTAAGACCACTTCGGCATTCTAGAACCCGTTAAGAAATCACTTTTGAGCTTGATAAAGCCTGAGGGAAGAAGAAAAGTACTGTATAATTCTTTTCTAGAAATGTTTAAGAGAATAAATGGAAAAATACTTGACATTTACTAAAAATGAAAATAGAATACGTGTATAGTCGTTCAAGGGGATATGATATACTGGTGTAACTCTTTTACACCTTTGAAGAACCTGGTTAAAACATTTGCATAGATATTCAGACAATAAGTTCTTATTCGGAATGGAATAGGTGAAGAAGTTTATAATTTATAATGTAGACATCGGCACTATAAAATTGAATCCTTCATTCCACATATGACATCTGAAAACGTTATGAGGAACGTTTTCAGCACTGTTCATGCAATAATTGATGATATTCAAGAAATTATATTCTTATGTTTTACCATGTATATATAGAAAAATCAGAAAGATAGGGTTTGCATTTTAAATAATAACCTGCCAAATGCAAATCGGACTTGCACAATTAGTGTTCTTGTACGGTGATTGCTTTTAAAACAAAAATGCTTGTTACGAAGAACAAAATGATCAATGTTTTCACAAAACACATCCCAAATGAATTTTCAACCAAGTTTTTTCCGATCTTTACTGGGAAATGAAGACCTTGACATTTTTGTTTTTTTTTTGAATGTACTCGTCATAAATTTCGTTCAATCTACACCCTGTGGAGAATATTCCAAAATGTTTCCCAAAAAAAGTTTTATAGTTGAAAGCTGAGATACCGTACCATATGTTTTTTGGTGTGCTGCAAAACGAATCCGAGGTTAGAATTAATAATCACCCAACGATTTTGAAATAACCTCAAAAAACATCTCGAAAATGAACAAATATACTTTAATAAATAAATTAAAAATATAAACGAGCTAATCACTTTAATAAAGCATCCAGTGGGCGAGAAGCGAGGAGACACCTTAATCCAGCAACTGTGGAATGAAAGGACTGGACTTTTTGACGTTATTTAAATATCTTGACTCAATAGGTCAATTTTTTTGACATATTCGATTTAAACACCCCAAAATACGTATAGATATGGTGGTCTGTTCATTTAATCAACCAAAATCGTAATAACTTTGTTCGAGCCCGGAACAGATACAAAGGAATTATCGACGAAACCATGGCTCACAATCAACGAATTAGAGACAAACTTCTCGCTTGTCCCAACAATTCCAGGTCCTTTTGGGCAGTCGCTAAGGCAGTTAGTCAAAATTTTACCAAATCCACCATACCACCACTCACACGGCCAGATAATTCCATTGCAACCACACCTGTTGAAAGATTGAACTTGTTGGCTGAACTCTTTGCTTCACATTCGACTGTCGATTTCCTAGGAAAAACCCTACCTACTATTCCCAAATTGCAGTCAAAGATGTCCGATGTTGTCTTTAGACAGCGCATCATAAAGCGTATTTTTAATGAAGCTAGACACCAAAAAGGCTTCTGGCGCTGACGGAATACCTGCCATAGTTCTCAAAAACTGTGCAAGGGAACTAACACCAGTTTTCTGTAGACTTTTTAACCTATCCCACAGAAAGGGAATATTTCCGTCCTGCTGGAAATGTGCCACAGTTCAGCCGATACCCAAAGAAGGCAAGAAGACCTGGCCAAATAACTACCGACCAATCGCACTGCTTTCAATAATATCGAAAGTCATGGAAAAGGTTATCAATGAGCATATCCTAAAATATCTTGAACGATTCAATATTATTAGCGATCACGAATATGGTTTTCGTAAACATAGTTCAACAGGAGATCTTCTGACTTATGTAACACATGTTTGGAACAACGCAATTGAACACTTTGACAGTAACCAAGTGGAACTTAATGCTACAAAAACTCAGGCGACAGTTTTTTCTAAAAAAGTTAACGTTGCTGAACCCGACGTAGTTATGTCTGGGCACTCCATTCCCCTAGCATCGTCGCTCGATTTGTTGGGCGTTAGTTTGGGAGCAAATATGTCCTGGCATGAACATGTTGCAGGCATAGCAAGGAGAGCTTCTCAAAAGTTGGGAATATTATTTCGAATCAGAAAACTTTACACCCCACAACAACTGGTAATTCTTTACAAAGCTCAAATTCGACCAACTATGGAATACTGCTCCCACGTTTGGGGCTCCGATCCCAAACATACACTGCATTTGTTGGATTCTGTTCAGAGAAGAGCTGTCCGTCTGATTGGAGACCTGGAATTGACCGGCGAACTTGATTCGCTGGAACATCGAAGAACGGTTGGCGTATTCTCATGGAAAGTGTTCGAAGGATATAGCCCGCTTAATTCCTCCCAAAGCGATGCATGTTAGAAATACAGGTCGCGCTGGTGCTTCACATCCGTATGAGGTTCAGCTTGTTACTCCGCGTACAACGGCAGTCTTTAAATGGAGAACATCATCCCTTTGGAATAATTTGCCCAGCGCTGTGTTTCCCACCGAATACAATTTACAGCGATTCAAGAACAACGTGAATCGCTTTTTCCGCACACATGCCGCTCCTGGAGCGCTTTAGAGACTTCCCTGCAGCACGTGGGCTAGACCCATAAAAAAATAATAATTTTTTAATTTATTTACAGACGTATTTCTGACCATTTTTGTATGTTTTTTGAGGTTATGTGAAAATTTTGACATGATGGGTGAATTTTAACCGTGGATTCGACTTCAGCACCCCAAAATACGTATAAATGTGGTGGTTTGCTTGTTTATATTTTTAATTTATTTGTAAAAGTATTTTTTGGTCATTTTCGAGGTGTTTTTTTCAGGAGTCAATTTTAATCTCGAATTCATTTTCAGCACACCAAAATATGTATGGTATGGTATCTCATCTTTCAACTACAAAACTTTTTTTTGTGGTCCCATGTAATACAAACAAAAGTGTACGCAGGTATTACATTATATATATTTTTGAACTCGTGTTTTACAAGCTTTCATTTGACACCCTACTCGATGACCTGACAAAATAGTATTTCTCTCCCTTAAGTCAAAATTTAACTTTCAAAACTACACGGCTCTGAGAAGTCAATCAGTTCCTACATTAGTGCCAAATCTCAACTTTCTATGTCAATGTCTATGTTTCGGAAACAATTGGATGTGACAGACGAACAGGCAGACACCGAAATGATCTTATAAATGTTCCATACAGAACACACCTAATACTTATTTTTTAATAAGTCTGAATTTAAATGAAAATTTTCAAAATTGTCAGGACTATCTAATTTTTAAGAGTACTACTTGGTTATATGCAGAGCTGTGATGAATACTGGAATGCGTGAATGAAAGAGAACGAGTTTTAAAAGTGGCTTGAAGAAAAATAACACACCGGTGAAATATCAAAGACGTCGTGACGTCTCAAAAATATTCGCTTTAGCCTGAAATATTGCAAATTGGTAATGTAAAAAATGCCATACGTTATTAGTGGTGAAAACAATAGATAAATGGGCATAATTTCACAAAAAATGCATCTACAGCCCTACATAAGCTCACAGCAAATGAAAATCACGATTTGACTGTCTAAACACTAAAGTCGTCAACCAAGAAAGAGATTACCGCCAACTTCTGGTAAAGGAAATGATTTGTATAAAAAAAAATAAACATATTTTCATTGACAAGCTTGATATTGGGAATTTAATTAAGATTTATCATAATTTAATACAATATTGGACAGTAAAGAAATAGACTTTAATACTACTTCGTCTAATTTCATATTCTTTATCGATTATATGTTACCAATAAAAGTAAACAACCCTAAAACATAAACACTTTCTCATTTACCCTTTTAGTACGGGTAGAACTTTTTAAGTAACGACCGTTTAAAATTGCACATAAATAATCAGAATCCTCTTTAAAAATAACAACATTTATACTGAAGAATTCACTAATCGACAACTTGTGTATTTTTGGTATGATTTATTCTTCGTCTTTAAAAACTTCCTTGTTCTAAAAATAGAGTTTTTTACAATTAAAATTTTACGACTTGATTTTAGTTTCTATTTTCGAATATTTTAAACTATTTAACGAGGTTTAAAATTAGGTAATTAAGTTAAAACTGGGCATTAAATATGTTTATCAGTAATAATTTAATCCTGGAATAATTCGGAAAAAAATTAAAATAAACTATGTCGAAAAAATAAGACTTTTTACTGTGAATTTCAAAAACCGTGATTAAATTGTCAATTTTTCAGCATGCCGTTGTAAATAAAAAATATTTTAGCTAAATATCGGTTAATCCATACTAATATATTAATCTGAATATCCGGATATCTATAGGTTTGTTCATTTATTTGTTACTCAAACAAGCCTACACGATCTAACGAATCTTCGCACAAAATTTATTTCGGGATATAAGACATAGACTTTAGTTTTGATAACTATCTCCTATCAAATTTTCCTTTATTGGTACATCACACACACTCCATGGAAATCCCTAAATCACTACACAAGCAGCCATACTGAAAAATAGCGATACACACCGGTTATGAAAGCGGCATATAGTACTCGGTAGCAAACACAATAATTATATGTTCCTTATTTATCGCAAATTTAAACAGTAGATTTAAGGTATTTCTTACGAGTAACTGTTAAAAGTAGTTTTACTTGAAATTTTGTCAAATAATACATTTTAGCATCATGCATTCAGCGTTTCAATATAAAGATGGTTTACCACGCCGTATTGCCATAATTAATTGTAAAAGTTTCAGATGTTTAATACGTATAAGATAGGAATCCATGCCTTTTCTTCGATCAAAAGCATGCGTTTTCTATAATTTTTGTTGTCGTATGTGCATTAAAAAGTAAAAAGTCACAAAAAAATTATATATACATAAAAAAATTACATTGCTATCGTTTGTTAAAATATGAAGGTAGTTTACCATCTAGTTGCAAAAAGATAAACATTACTTTTTATTGAATTTTATGAAGTAAATTTTCGCTGTGGCAACGTAGCTTAAAGGAGACTGCTCGCGCGGGCGCGGGCGTTCTTTTAAATTTTAAATCATATATAGTCCGGGAGCTCATAACAAAGATTTTGGACTCATCGAAGAGCGGCAGATAAATATATCACATATCACTTATTAAATGTGACAGACTGAACCTAAAAATACAACTTATAGATCCAAATTCCAATTCCTGCCGTGGTTATGGAGGGAGGAAGTTGCAAAAAATTGAGGTGAACCCATCACAGAGTGGCAATTTTATATGTTATGAGGATACTATAGCCTTAATATCTGCCACGGAGACCGGTTTCCTGTGGGAGACAAACTTTTTTTTTTCTTGAAAAAAATGGGCTCTAAAATGAATTCATCGCTGAGTGGCAGATATTCGAGGTATAGTTTGGGACCCAAAAAGAAGTAAAAAAATATGATTTGCCGGAGATTCTGGTTCTTTGAATTTCTTGGAATTTTTGAACCTCTAGAGTTTTTGGACCCACCTGAACAGATTCAAGAGCGTCAGATAAATGAACCAGTGTTTGAATACTATAATACGAGGTGAAATCCCGAATATATGTGATGAAGTCAGTACCTGCTTTTATCAGCAGAATTTTGCTATTTTTAATACAAAGCTTAAGTTATAAAAAAATTAATTTTTCCTATTCGCTTTATTACCTAGCTGTGATGCATGAGTTCATATGTTTTTCACACGTTAAAGTCAACAATAAAAAGGTTAAGTTTTTACAAAAATAGACTCTGAATTCGTATTCAGTGGGTCGAAATACAACTAAAAAAAATTTGACTTGATTGATTTCGCTATTATAAAAACAAATTATATCAAATTAATTTTTTTATATAATTGCTTAAAAAATGGTTAGTAACAATTAATAGGTCATTTTTTTCAAAAAACTAATTGCCGATCGGATTCTGCGACTCAAAAAAAACATAACGTACACTAGAGTGGAGCCGCAACGCTCAAAGTTTAAAAAGAACACAGTGGAACCCGAGATGGCTGATGGAGTATTCGGTCATTGTTGTATTGGCATTAACCAAATACGGCAAAAATTATTGTACGTTTCAAATGTTTAAAGTTTTAATTCTTGAGGTTTTTTGAATCACTTTTATTGTCTGTCATGTTAAAAATCAAAAGTTTCTAATGTACTAATCCAATATAGCTACCAAAAAACATTTTTTTTTTTAATTTTCGTAACTACATATTAAAAGAGGTTTTGGGGCTTTTGAATATAAATAATAAATATAAACAAAATTTAAAGGTTCAATATAAAAAAAATATATAGAGCGAAATTGCACTGAAAAATAAATAAATATATTAATCTGCTTGTAACTGTTTCAATGATGATTTGAACGTCTCTCGAGACACTGGCGCTTGTGTATAGTATTTGAGAGAAAACAAATTATAGGGCGGGGCACGCGCGTTGTAGGACAGGCGCAAGCGCTTCTTTAAACTACTTATGCGTTATTTCAGCAAAAAATGTAATTTATTTTAATAAATAACCAGACTCCATGGCAGATAATGTTATTTTTAGTATCTACCTCACGAACATATTAAAACAAAATTCATTCGTTCCTCCATGCGTTCAGGTGGGTCCAATTTTCTGTAACTTTGGATTCTTATAACTTTGGATTGACCCAATATCCATGGCAGATATTAATTTTTCAGTCATATTTTACAGAAATGAAGCTATACCCAAAATATCTGCCACTCAGCGTTGGGTTCGTCCACCGACTTTTTCTTGCAGCTTTAAAGCGTATTTTCAGAAACAGGAACCAGACTTGAGGCTTCAAACTACCTAGAGGGACTAAGGGTCGTGAGCTCTCGGACTAATGCAATGCAATGCAATAACACGTGATTGCGTGCGCAGGAAGCAAGCGAGAAGCTACGTTGCCACGTTCATTTTACTTTGAAAACCAAATTATTTCGCGTCTTTCTCTAACATAATGCTTTCTCTGTCCTCTCGTAAGAAATACCTTAAAATTCCGATTTCCATCAAATGGTAGAATCAAAACGTAACTAATTCATCATTGCTGTTGAAATTGAAATACTTATATCTTTTTCATTTATATAGCGATCCGATAAAATTCGTTGAAAATTTTTTGACATTAACAGCCGTTAAAACTAAACACGCAGATTCACCAAACGGGCATAGAAGTTAGGCAAGGTCTACTTATCAAAAACCTCTCACTGTCTAATTGGCTTTCGTTTTGACAACATAATACTCTCTATTATAAGTATTACTAAATAAAATTTTGCATAAAAATCAAGAAGAGGAAGGAAATATAACAAGTTAGTACTCACTAAAATAGAACTTTACAATTTTATCACATAACTAATTTTCCAGTCTTGTTCTATTTAACGTCATAGCTTCAGATGGCTTAATAGTATTTTTCATAATTTAAATTCCTAATTGCCAAATTTGTAACATATGAACCAACTTTAATCAAGTTTGGCACTTCGATAGATGAGTTTTAATAGGATTTAAATTATGGAAATTAAATATTAAAATAGATTTTTGCAACATACGAGGTTTAAACTCGAACATAAATTCAGTGCACCCACACCTGCATCAAATAACCCTCACGTACTCGCTCTCTGTGGAACTGTGGTAGATGCCCAGATCCCACCAGGCATCACCCGGTTTGATACCATCGCATCGGCTTAAGCTGCGTGAACGTTTCGTGGCTGTGTCGATGGCCCGGACTGTGGGACCAAACAGCATGACACCTGGACACAACAAACTTCGGAGGCAAATTGGCCCCCCGTTCGGATCTCCAGGTGGGGGCTGATTCAGGGGCGTCGACATGCAGAGATCATAATTTTAAAATAGATTTTTGCAACATACGAGGTTTAAACTCGAACATAAATTCAGTACATCAACACCTGCAATCAAAAAAGCCTTATGTACCCGCTCTCTGTGAAACCAAGGTCAGTTCATTTATCAATACAGTTAACTATCTTTATCCTGGGTACGACTGCTACACCCGATTTAGGTGTAACTTTGGAATCTGTCTTTTTGTCAGAAGCGACCTCCCTTGCCAATGAGAAGAGACTCTGGAGCCCCCAAACTTTGATGTTATGTGGTTAAAAATAACGACTCAACAAACCACAAGGTTCACCTGTATCCTCTATCGACCACCAAGTAATACTAACTTTAGAACACTTTTTGCTTCTCTTGCAGACACCATCGATTATTTACAAATTAACTATAAAAATGCCGAAATTGCCATCCTGGGCGACTTTAATGTCCACAACATCAACTGGCTTAAATATTCAAATACTACCGACGAACAAGGTGGTGAAGCTGAATCATTCTCATTCAGTTGTGGCTTAACTCAGCTTACTGATGAACCACCACGGATCCCTGTTCGAGACGGGGAGTTCGCCAGTCTTCTTGATCTGTTTCTAACCACCAATCCGGAGATTTACACGGTCACCGTAAATTCGCCGTTAGGTTCTTCCGACCATAAACTGCTTTCGACATCGAGTATCCTACCAATCAGTGACAGAAAGGCGCCTAAACCGCGCAATATTTGGCTCTACAGATCTGCTAAATAGGAAGATCTCATGGAATATTTTCGAACTTTCCCTTGGTTTAACGTTTGTTTTCGATCTGACGACCCATCTGACTGTGCCAGAGAGGTTTCCGATCTTATTTTGGCTGGTATGGAAGCTTACATTCCTTTTTCGAAAAAATGCCCTTCCAACGGCAAGCCTGGGTTCGAGCGAAAATGGCAAAGAAGCTGTTGCTTCTAAACATCTTGCCTACCGACAATGGCGTGTAAATCTTAACACCATAAATCGTAACACCTTTGTTCGTGCCCGGAATAGATACAAAGAAATTTTCGACCAAGCCACCACACAATCAACGAATTAGAAACAAACTTCTCGCAATTCTACGGCCTTTTGGTCAGTCATTAAGGCAGTTAGTCAAAATATTGCCAAATCCACCATACCACCACTCACACGGCCAGATAATTCTATTGCAACACCTGTTGAAAAAGCGAACTTGTTGGCTGAACTCTTTGCTTCACATTCTACTGTCGATTTCCAAGGAAAAACACCACCTACTATTTCCGTAGTGCAGTCAAGGATGCCCGATATTGTCTTCAGACAGCGTAAGTTCTCAAAAACTGTGCGGGGAACTAACACGAATTTTCTGTAGACTTTTCAACCTATCCTATAGAAAAGGAATATTTCCTTCCTGCTGGAAATGTACCGCAGTTCAGCCGATACCTAAAAAAGGCAAGATGACCTTGTCAAATAACTACCGACCAGTCGCACTGCTTTCAATAATATCGAAAGTCATGGAAAAGGCTATCAATCAGCATCTTCTAAAATCTCTTGAAGAATTCAACATTATTAGCAATCACCAATATGGCTTTTGTAAACATATGGTAGATCAACAGGAGATCTTCTCATTTACGTAACACATGTTTGGAATAACACTTTGGAGAATCTCGATCGGTTGCTCTTGACATATCCAAGGCATTCGACCGTGTTTGGCACGACGGACTGTTGGCTAAGCTACGCTCTTGTGGTATGTCTGAAAAGTTCTGTTTCTGGCTCTCATGTTTCCTCAGAGAGCGTTCTATACGAGTGGCAGTCGACGGATTTCTTTTTAACACCTTCACTATCAACGCCGGTGTGACCCAAGGCTCCATACTATCTCCTACTCCCTTTCTCATTTACATTAACGATCTGCTGGAAAAGACCGGAAACCCAATCTACAGCTTTGCAGGTGACAGTACGCTTATCTCTTCATTCACTTTGAACGCTCGGACATCGACTACTCAGACGAATATCCGCAGACAGCGGGAAGTCGTTCAACTTAACAAAGACCTGGAAGAAATTCTATCTTGGAGTGACAGTAACCGAGTGGAATTTAACGCTACAAAAACCCAGGCGGCAGGTTTTTCTAAAAAAGTAGATATTGCTGAACCCGACATAGTTATGGCGGGGCACTCCATTCCTCTAACATCGTCACTCAATTTGTTGGGCGTTAATGTGGGAGCAAATATGTCCTGGCATGAACATGTCGCAGGCATAGCAAGGAGAGCTTCTCAAAAGTTGGGAATATTATTTCGAGCCAGAAAGCTTTACACACCACAACAACTGTTAATTCTTTACAAAGCTCAAATTCGACCAATTATGAAATACTACTCCCATGTTTGGGGGTTCCGCTCCCAAACATACATTGCATTTGTTGGATTCTATTCAGAGAAGAGCTGTTCGTCTGTTTGGAGACCCGGAACTGACCGGCGGCCTTGATTTGCTGAAACATCGAAGAACGGTTGGCGACTTGAGCCTATTCTACAAGTATTTTCATGGAAAGTGTTCGAAGGATGTGGCCCGCTTAATTCCCCTCAGAGCGGTGCATGTTAGAAATACACGTCGCGCTAATACTTCACATCCATATGAAGTTCAGCTTGTTACTCCTCGTACAACACTTTTCAAGCAGTCTTTTGAATGGATAACATCATCCCTTTGGAATAATTTGCCCAGGACTGTGTTTCCCACCGAGTACAATTTACAGCAATTCAAGAATCGCTTTTTCCGCACACGTGTCGCTCTTGTAGCGCTTTAGGGACTTCCCTGCAGCACGTGTGCTAGACCCATAAAAAAAAATTATGGAAGAAATCTATTAACATAAACTTCTCTTTTATTTATAGACCAAATAAAAACTTTTCAATAATGAGCAATTACCAAATTAAAAAAGAATAATCAGGTAAACGGCTTCTTTTTGGATTGTGTGTATTTTTAATATTAGAGTATCTCAGGTATAGGAATTAAAAATCTATCAAGCATTAGCAGCGAAAAATTTCTTCCAGAAAAATTTACCTATGTAATTACTAATGTTTGCCAAACGATCAGATGATTCAAAAATGTTATCCCCTAGCCCCTTAATTATTACGACGTATCGTTTTAAACATAGTTATATTAACAGTTACAATTATAAAGGCAAAGTTATAAGTAATTCAATCATTTTAACTCAATGAGTAATATGTGCGAGGCAGAATACTGCCTCCGTTAAATTCAGGGCGTCGTAGAAGGCGACGAAAAGATGATAGATGCTTAGATTCCACTAGACAGGAGACATCCAATCAGATAATAAAAACAAACTTCTTGTCTGCCCCAACAATTCCAGGTCCTTTTAGTCGGTCATCAAAGCCATTAGTCGAAAATGCATTAAATCCACTATACCACCATTCACACGGCCAAATACTATCATTGCAACTGCACCTGTTGAGAAAGCCAACTTGTAGAATGACCGTCACATTCTACTATCGATTTCTAAGGAAAAAACGCCAACCCCTATGTGCAGTCAAGGGCATCTGCTATTGACTGCGCCAAAAAAGCTTTTGGCGCTGAGGAAATACCTTCCAGAGTACTCAAAAAAGGCGTGAGCGCATTAACACCAATTTTCTGTAGACTTTTCAATCTATTCTACAGAAAGGGAATATTTCCTTCTTGATAAAAATATGCTACAGTTCTCCTGTCACCCATAAAAGGCAAGAAGACCTTGCCAAACAACTACCGGCCAGTCGCACTGATTTTAATAATATCGAGAATTATGGAAAAGGCTATCAATCAATATCTTTCTAAAATATGTCACACATGTTAGGACCAATGCAATTGAACATTTTTGAGAATCTCAAGCGGTTGCACTTGATATATACAATGAATTTGACCGTATTTGGCATGATGGATTGTTGACTAAGCTACCTTTTATGGTATATTTAAACAATTTTATTTATGACTGGCGTTTCCTCAGAGAGCGTTCTTTACGAGTGGCAATTGACCAGGAATCCCTTCTACAGCTTTGCAGATGACAGTACGCTTATTTCTTCATTTACTTTGAACTATCGAATATCGACTACTCATGCAAATATTCGCAGACAGCAGAAAATCGTTCAACTTTTCAAGAACTTAGAACAAATTCTATCTTGAAGTGATATTAACCAAGTAGAATTTACCGCGACAAAAACCCAAGATACAGTGTTTTGTAAAAAAGTTAACATTGAGCAATCCGACATAGTTATGTCGGGACATTCTATTCCTCTAGCGTTAACTTGGGAGCAAATATACAGTAGCATGAACATGTTGCATGCATAGCAAAGAGAGCTTCTCAAAAGCTGGGAATATTATTCTGTACTAGAAAGCTATGGTATACACTCCACTATAACTTTTAATTCTGTGCAAGCTTACATTCGACCAATGATGGAATACTGCTCTTAAGTTTGGGGCTCTGCTCCGAAACATACACTGCATTTGTGGGATTTTATTCAGAAGAGAGCTGATCGCTTAATTGGAGACCCAGAACTCACCAACAAACCTAATGCCTTGCAACATCGAAAAACGGCTGGAGACTTGAGTCTGTTCTACAGTAGCTCGCTTAATTTCTCCCAGAGTGGTGCATGCCAGAAATACACGTTACGCTCATACATCACATCCGTTTTTTTTATGTGTCTAGCAAACGTGCTGCAGGGAAATCCCTAAAGCGCTACAGGAGCAACATGTGTGCGGAAAAAGCGATTCACGTTGGTCTTGAATCGCTGTAAATTGTACTCGGTGGGAAACACAGTCCTAGGCAAATTATTTTAAAGGGATGATGTTCTCCATATAAAAGACTGCTTGAAAAGTGTTGTACGAGAAGTAACAAGCTGAACCTCATACGGATGTGAAGTATTAACGCGACGTGTATTTCTAATATGCACCACTCTGGGAGGAATTAAGCAGGCTACATCCTTCGAACACTTTTCATAAAAATACTTGCAGAATGGATTCAAGTCGCCAACCGTTCTTCGATGTTCCAACGAATCAAGACCGCCGGTCAGTTCCGGGTCTCCAATCAAACGCACAGCTCTTCTCTGAATAGAATCCAACAAATGCAGTGTATGATTGGGAGCAGAGCCCCAAACATGGGAGCAGTATTCCATAGTTGGTCAAATTTGAGCTTTGTAAAGAATCAACAGTTGTTGTGGAAGTGTAAAGCTTCCTGGTTCGAAATAATATTCCCAACTTTTGAGAAACTCTCTTTGCAATGCTTGCAACATGTTCTTGCCAGGACATATTTGCTCCCAAATTAACGTCCAACAAATTGAGTGACGATGTTAGAGGAATGGAGTGCCCCGACATAACTATCTCGGGTTCAACAACGTTAATTTTTTTAGAAAAAACTGCCGCCTGGGTTTTTATAGCGTTAAATTCCACTTGGTTACTGTCACCCCGAGATAGAATTTTTTCCAGGCCTATTTTAAGTTGAATGACTTTCTGCTGTCTGCGGATAGTCGTCTGAGTAGCCGATGTCCGTACGTTCAAAGTGAATAAAGAGATAAGCGTACTGTTATATGCAAAGCTGTAGATTGAATTCCCGGCCTTTTCCAGCTGATCGTTAATGTAAATGAGAAAGAGAGTAGGAGACAGTATGGAGCCTTGGGGCACACTGGCGTTGATGGTGAAGGTGTTAGGAAGAAATCCGTATGAGGTACAGCTTGTCACCCCTCGTGTAACCCACCCTGTTCAAGCAGTATTTTATATGTAGAAATTCAATTTTAATTCCTTTGGAATGATTTACCCAGGACTGTGTTTAGTACCGAGTAAAATTTATAGCGATTCAAAACAAACGTAAATCATTTTTAGTAGATTAAAATACCTAACAAATTGCAATTATTTCTGGGTAATTGGTAATTAAAATGCTTAGAAAATTATTAAATTGTTTTCCTACTTATTCAGTTACTATAAAAGTAATGAAATTACTATAAAAAAGGAAAAACCAGCCAACTGCAAGTCGGACTTGTGCAATTAGTGTTCCGTACGGTAATGGTTTTTGAAATAAAAAATTTTATTACAGAGATAAAAAATAATCAGTAACTTCACAAAACATACTACAAATGAGTTTCAAAAAAAGTTCGCTTCCGATATTTGTTTTTATATACCAGATAAATTATCAAAGGTAATGCATTCGTGATAATTTTCTTTTAATCTAAATCTTATGGAAAATATTTTAGTATTTTTTTCGAAATTATCTGATTAGTTAGGGTCTGAGGACAGGGACTTTTGACAATTTTTTTCCAATAATATAAAGAAAAGTTTGCTTGGGTATTACATCATATAACTTATATTCTTGAACTCGTGTTTTCATAAGCTTTCGCTTGACACCCCACTCGATGACCTTGAAGAATTTTTCACACATCAAAACTAACCCCGTAAATCAAAATTTAACTTTCAAAACTATACGACTCTGGTGGGGTTATCAAGTTCTATATTTGCCACAAAGTTCAACTTTCTACATCAAATAGTTTCGGAGAAAATCGGGTATGACCGACAAGCACACAGGCAGACAAACGAACACAGAAGTGGTCCCATAAGTGCTCCGTACGGAACACTTAAAATAATTGAATTGCTATGAATTTTGAATTACTGCAAATATACTTAAAATATTATAAAAATAATTGTAATAGTATAAATGTAATTAAATTACTACAGAAGTAATTTAATTACTACAAAAATAATTAAATTACTATAACATTAGTTAAGCAATTTTAAGAAGTATTTCAATTACAGTAAAAGGAAAATGGAATTAATGTAAGAGTAACTGAATTATGACAAAATAACTAAGTTATACCAAGAGTAATCCAAATAGTCATTATTTCATGAATGAATTTGTATAAATAATAGGTGACTGACCTTCCGGTAACTGGTAATTCATTGTTCAATTAACTTTTCGAAGTATTTGGTACTTGTCACTGAATTACTTTTAAAAATATTTGACGACAACTCTGTATATAGGTAGAAATAATTATTCCGTATTACACATGCATGCAACTACGACAGCATGCTTTTACGTGTTAAGTATTGCTTGGTTCTGCAGAAAAAAGAAAGAAAATTAATCTCTTTAATGATTCCCACATGCATACCAAAAATTTGTAGTTTGTTACATTAGTATGCTCGTAAAAAACAAACCATCCATTAGAAGATAATTTGGGAATTAACCTAATGTCGACAAAACCTAGTCAGTTAATTTTTAATTAAAATATAATTTAGGTGGAAAGAAGTGTACTAAAGAAAAACATGTGTCATAAATATTTTTGATAAAAGTTGTTATTTGTTCCAAGAAGACTGTTAACGAAATCTAAATGTACAATATTTTTTTCACGCTTTATCTAATGTAGTATAATATGTGATAAAAGGTTCCATGACATCCTGAAATTTTAAGTTATTTCCTCACAAAATACCCACTTTGACTTTCCACACTGACGATACATTGTATTTTCAACGATTTATATAACAACAGGTTATTGGTTGGTTATAAATCATTCTGGGAGATTTCTACACATTTTAGAGACCTTAGTTGATAAAAAATATATCTCCGTCCAGTTGTCTGCCTCAAAATTCTCCTTAGAGTTATATAGAAGGATATTGGGTGACAATCGATATAAATTGTGGGATTTTACTGAAGAATTCTTTTTTTTTTAATTTCTGGAAAGCAATTTTAGCCTTATCGATCTTTGGATCTACATAAGGAGACGAGTAAAACGCTTTTCATTATTTGCAATCTTAACTACGATGGTCAGTGTAGAGTAATCGATAAATTAAACAATAATTTTATCACTTGTAGTTACAACCAAAGTTCTGGGTAAACATTTGTATCAATTTTTTACCATTTCTTCTTTGATATATTAATTCTAAAGAAACAGCGAAATAAGGATATGACAAACGATAAGACTACTCGTACTTGAATTTGACATTATCGAGATAGCAGAATTAACGCTCATAAAAATATAATAAAGAAACTAACCTTTATGGCAAAAAGGATAGTTTTCGAATAAATTAAATTTGGTATTGGAATAAATGAACTTTTAATTTAATGCTCAAATATATCAGTAATTATATATCCTGTTAATAAAATAATGCTCTCTTTTTACTAGCATTTTCGTGACCTTTAATTCTGCTGTCAGATCAAATTTTTTTTTTTTACTCTTTACATATTCTGTATATTTTTTAAAGAATTTGTTCATACCGAAAAAATTTCTTCTTAATACATCAATTGTAGTTGTTTGACCTATCTGTGTAGTCAGGATACAAAATATTTGCACCAAAATTATTTTTTTAAAGGGTATAATTTATTATTCCATTACCTGAAAGTGTTCTATTTGGACATACCAATGTGTCATTTAAACCAACAGCACTAGCAACCCGACAATGCCACTTTTAAACATATTAGCGCACCGGGATGAAGGGGGGGGAGGGCGTCATGGATGATCTTTTCTCAGATTGGTAGGAGGTAAAAATATTAGATATTTCGAAGGACTCTCGATTCTTCCTAGCTTTTTGGGAGATGAATGTTTTTGAAAGGAGCGTTATAAATCTCGGTAATAGAAACTTTCTTTAAACAAATAATTTCTAGGTCTGAGAGATAAAACGCTCCGTCCCATTCAAATACACACATCTCACCAAGGGCCTCCGAAAACTATAAGTTAAGTAGAGCAGTCTCTTGGGATTGCAGCCTTTCTATACATTATACACATATCGCATTTCGAAAATTTCTCGGAAACATAAAATAATAATACGATTCACTACTTGCGCTAAACTCTCAAAACATCTCAAAGATAAGATTCCCTTTGAAAATCCAGGATCCAAAGATAAGATTCCCTTTGAAAATCCAGGAGACTACAGTGTCCCATGTAGCTGTGGTAAAACCTATATCGGAGAAACGAGTAAATAATATGTTCTAGAATTAAAGAACATCAAAGAGCAATACGTTCTCGTAACATTTTTATTTTCACACTTGCAGAACACCGTCATGAACCAGATCACCAGATTCTATTTAACCAATCAAGGATTCTTGCGACAAATCTCTTTTTCTATTCTAAAAATATTCAGGGGTCCATCGACATATCTAAACATCTAAGCAATCTTAAACGTGTCACTGGTCCTTACTTCTCACCATGCTCGGAATAGATCGTCCATGAATCCCCGCCCAACCTAGTCCGTTAATACAAGAAGCGTGTGCCAGCGGAAGCAAATCAATTTCTTGCTTGTTTCCAAAGAAGCCAGTTCTCGGAACAAGCTATGAAGAAGCCAATCGACATAGGAGAAATCCAGAAGAGTTATAACCTTTTACTTTTAAATGACATTGTGTGATTTAATTATACGATTTTAGTATACTATAGCTCTGTGGCGTAGTACTTGTTTGTGGTGAAGAAGATCTTAGGTTCCAATTTTGGCAGGTCGGTATACTTATTTATTAACTTATTTAAGTATATATGGTCGGGCCACGTACAGGATGATCATTGTTAAACGTCCTGCCCCGATTTATGGAAAATTGCAGCAAGAAATATTATTTTTTGGTCATCGCGGTTTCTATGGATCGTATGTCACGTTTGGCGGTTTTCAAACAATTTATCTAGTAGGCGGCTGTCATACTTTAATTTTACAATAAACATAATAATATTAGTTACTATGCTGTTGAAATTTTTCCTTTAATAAAATATATTTGAACAATAAAAAACAAGAATAAATTATTTTTGTTAAAACCACAAAAAAAAACTACATATATAACTTTTAACATTATTGATAAAATTAAATGCAAAATCAATTTATTACATATTGATAAAATTAAAAGTTTGAAACTTAAAAAATAAAAAAAAAACATCAAATGAAATTTTTTATAAGCCTTCCTTCTTCTATCATGCATTTTTCCCTTCTTTTCATTAATGCTTGATGAGTGGCTTTATAATTTTTCCAGATATACTAGTGCATGCATCTGATATTTTTGCCTTTAAGTGCTCAATGTCCCCCCCTACAAGAAAAAAATCTAACGGTTTGGTGACTTAGGTGCGCAATGAATAACTGGGCTGCGAACCTCTTTCCATCTTCATTGACACCTTTCATTCAAATACTATCTAACAGCTGCAGTTGTATGAGGTGATGCTCTGTCGTGTTGATACCATATATGCCTCATTAAAATTAGGGGAACATTTTCTAATAAAAATGGAGCATTAACCAAGAAATTAAGGTGTCTATATCCAGTTAGTTCCCTTAAAATAGTATGGTCCAGTCAAATGTTACTCAATTATCCCAACCATACATTAACGCCATAATGGACTTGATTCTGAATTTGATTAACGTTGTACGGATTCTCGTCAGCCTAGTAATGATAACTTTTTCTTTCAAATTAGCCGTTACTGACAAAAAGACTTTCATCTGCTCATGATATATAATTCAGAAAATAACGTTCTTCGTTATATTTAATCATCATTTCTCCTACAAAACTCAGTCATCGTTTCGAATCAAATTGTGTTAATAACTGAAGACTGTGCATTTTATAGTCGTGGTATTTGTTAGCTTTAAGAGGTTTCTGTATAGCCCCATAAGATACATTCAATTGCCTACTTGCTTGTCTGATTGAATTATATGGATGGTTTTGAAAATATTGCGTAATTTCGGCTACTTTTTCATCTGTTAAAACATTTTTTCATTTGGAGATACCTTTCTTTCCAGAAAATGCATCCATATTGCTAATCAAATTTCGTTCTAATTAACAAAACATAGTGTGATCCGGGATATACCTGTCGGGGTAACGTTCTCGATACAGTTTAATGGCTTCCCGAAAATTTCTTCTGAGAATCATATCTACTTTTTCAGCGTGGGAAACCACTTCAACCAGAAGCTATTAATACACTGTTTACTTAGTTTAACTCTATAGCATTGAATAAATGTGCCAACAAGAGCAGATTAAAGTATGACAACCGCCTACTAAATAAATTATTTGAAAACCGCCAAACGTGGCACACGATCCACGCTACAGCGATGACCAAAAAATAATATTTTAGAAGGTTTTTGCTGCATAACTTTTTTGAAAAACTAATTAGGAAAAAACAATTAAAGGAAAAATATTGAAAAAAAGTAGGACTTTCCAGTGCCGTTTTACAAAAGGTATATCGATGGAAATAAAAAGTTGTTTGGTGTAGCGGCGCTCAGCGTCGTTTTCACTACCAAATGTCAAATACGTCAGTAAACTATATATCCAACAATTTTCCATAAATCAGGGCCGGGCGTCTAAAAATAACCACCCGGACATAGATAGTAGTTGTTTGCAAAAATGCAAAAACGGCCGTAGCCGCACTACCGCGTTATTTAAAAGGTGCCGTGAAATACAAAAATGCATATTTCGGCACTTGGATAACGTTGACGGGTATTACGAAATTCTCGCCAATATCCTCAAGATATGAAAAAAAAGGGTAAAATCCCTGCTCAGGTGGGGAGGTGAACGCAGCAACGCTTGGAAATGAAATCTTTAGTCTATTGTCAAACATATATTAAGAACATAGCCAACTCTCGTCATATGAACATAATGCAAGTTATATAAGTGGATATATACCTTAAGTTAGTTCGAATGAATACTACTGTGTCGCACCTATGCATTTATATATATATATATATATATATATATATATATATATATATATATATATATATATATATAAGGTTCATTAAACCACCCAGAATAACATTGTACACATAAAAGAATATTTATGAAGCATATTAAGAACTCAAAATCAAAGAAAAAAAAATAATATATCAATCAAGTGAGAAATATTCTTACCTCGTACTTGACATTCTGTTCTTGAAGGTAGTAGAAAAACATGTGCAACTGTCAACGTTATCATCAAGAATATCATCGCCGCACAGTAATTAATAAGTATTTTCCCAAAAGCGCTTTTCACTTCTCCTATGTAAATATAAATTACAATTGTGACCAATAAGAATATGCAGGAAGCAATTTTGGCCCAAAGAGTAAATTGAAACTTTTCGTGTACATCTTTCGAGCCATAACAGAAAAATAAATTATAGCCAGATATCCTTCCTTTTGCAGCATGTTCAATACAGTATGTATTAAAACTGTCGTATTCTTCTTCCAGAAATTTTGCACTTACATTATAATAGTATCTAAATACCCCTTGCTTGTTTATGGTGTACTGAATGGAATTCTTGACTAGAATTGACACTTTTGGACAACCTGCTCCGTAAATTATTTCGTATTCATCTGAAACAAAAAAAACAAATCGTTAAAACTCTGTATCATATAACAAGTTTCCATAAATTTATAGCAGGATTTTGGACCATGTTCTATATTCCATGACGATATCCCTAAATTTAGTTAACTAAAATAAACATCTTAAAAATTGACTTTTCTAAACTATGATAGTTTTTCATTTCTTTTAAAATATGTAAAATGTAATGTAAATGTAAAATGTAAATATGTAAAATAAGTTAGTTATGTAATCTCGACAGAAGTAAGTTCAATCAAAGATTGCCAGAATATTTAGAAACTTAAAATTCGCTGACTCACAAAAATTGCTGAAGATTGTGGTTATGATTGAAGAGAAGTGAATGTGGCGTTCCATCTTCGAAAGGAAAACCAGTGTTCGTGTATTTTGACGTTTCCATCATGTTCTCAGTGATGTTCCCAACATATTTTTTTTATCCATTACATGAGTCATTTAGATCATACGGGGCAACTAAGTTAGTTGTATGTATTTTCAAAGAAATGAACTTTTTCGCTTTTTTTCCGCTTGCTCCGGAAAGCATACATATTTAGAAACAAAAGCTGTTCCGGTATAGGAAAATTCTTAAATTACTGATTACATTAACAATTATTTAATTTCCAACAAAAGATCAACTACTTCTCTTCTTTTGTTTATTTGCATTGTCTTCACTGTTAATATCCACTCTTTCGGAACTGATATCATACACGAATATTATGAAGTATAACGATTTACTTATTTTTAAATTAATGTACATGATATCTCAAACAGAAGCATAATTTTTAAATATTTATAGGAAAAAATAAATCGGTAAATAAAAAAAACTTTTATTTTATATCAAATTACAGTCCTTGAAAAATTCTTTCGTGAAAATAATGTGATCTAAATATAAACTATTACGTTTCTGGTACTCTTTTAAGCGACCGGTTATACTATTGACTACTGCTCTGCACGTCATTTCCATGATTAATTGTTCCAGGGAGCGAGGACTGTAAACTTTAGTTGTGAGATATCTCCAAAAGAAAAATCCGTCAGAGTCAAATCAGGGCTATGTGACGATGCACCTATTTCACTTCTTTCTCCCCAAATGACTGGCAAGGATGTGGTTAAAGTGTGTGATGTGGTTTCACTCTATCAAAACCAGATTCTCTAGTTAGAACTGATAAATTTTATAAAGCAGTTGTGAACAAGTTTTCAAATATTGCCCCGAATTAAAGGTTCTTGGGCGGCTCTTATTATCCTGAAAGAAATATGTGCTGTAATGCTTTGATTTTGAATGTGTAGGACTGCAGTAACTGATATTGGAGTGGCCGTTAAGATAGAAAAATGTTCAAAAATTGCATTAACGAAGTTGACTCTCTGAGCACTATTCGTTGACTTTAAATCTAGGAGTAGTTATAGACGTACAAAGATAAGTTTTTACGAGGAATACCTTGTAACACTTGAAGTTCGGGATTCTCGCAAACTGACATTTGGGAGCACTTCATTCGCACCGCTGGAGGATATTCTCCGTTAGTATAAATTTGGCTACATTTACGCTCTGCAAACTATATTGAATGTGGAATTTTCACCGCGCAATAGTCTCAGAATTATTGTTTTCGGGTAACTCTAGCGCTGGCAAAAGTCCTCTGGTGAAACAAAACGAAATTTCTAAAGATCGGATTTACCCTCTGTTCCCTCCCCTTGTCCCACCCCTTGCTGTGTTACCGCAACACGTACAAGAAATTTGACATGTTTTTACAGTAATTATTCCTTTTTAGTTGCCTATAAAACAATACTTTTTTTTTCTTTCTATTTGATAGTTTCTTTTTTAAACCAGGCTATTAAATCTTACGTGTTATTTACATTCATACAGATAATTTTTTTGATTATTTTGATTTTATTTTATATTTGTGAATGAACTAAACTATACATAAATTATATGTTTTTATTGATTTTTTAAATCACTTAAAACATAAGATTATATTATCAGTGCAGATTATAGGTTTAAAATATTTTAGTTCAGTTTCCTTTGTAGTAGTCGCTACTTCTAAAGCCGGTTTCATAAAAAATTATTTTAACAACCAATAGAGAGCTTTAAAATATTGCAGTTCTTACGACTGTAAACTTATTTAAACACCGATTGATCTACCAATGCCAGATATTGTCTTCAGATAGTGTATCATAAAAAATATTTTAATGAAGGTAGACTAGAACCACTTCTGGCGCTGATAGAATACCTGCCATAGTACTCTAAAAATGCTCATGCGAACTAACTCTAGTTTTCTGTAGACTTTTTAACCTATCCTACAGAAAAAGAATATCTCCGACCTGTTCAACTAATATCCAAAAAGGCAAGAAGACTTTGCTTAGGACTACCGACCAGTCGCACTGCTGTCAATAATATAATAAGTTATGGAAAAGACTATCAGCCAGCATCTTTTAAAACATCTAAACGGATTTAACATTATTATCAACAAACAGAAGATCTTCTAACTTATGTAACACATGTCTGGAACAACTCAATTGAACATTTTGGAGAATCTCAAGCGGTTGCACTTGATATATGCAAAGCATTCGACCGTGTTTGGCATCACGAATTTTTGGCTAAGTTACGCTCTTATGGTAGGTCTGAAAGGCTTTGTTTATGGCTCTCGCCACCAATTACATTACATGCAATACTTCAAACTGCTATAAGAAGATAGTTCAGCTACATAAGGAATTTTGTATTTATGGCTAATCTAGGTTTGTTCAGATTAAAAAGGCGAATACACAAATAAAGAAACCATTAATATTGATTTCAAGGAAATTGTCGTACTTCATAAATTTAAAAAAAAAAAAAAACGTTAATGTCGCCATTATTTTCTAGTTGTAATTGTACAGACGAAGCAAAGTAGAATTTTTTTAAATGATACCCTCTACATGTAAGCATACCATAACATTTTTTAGTCCGTTTATAGAGGGCTTTAAGTTATTGAACCTTAGTTTTTTGTGACAAAGCCAAATATGATAACACAAATTTTGTCACTTGTTAAACTTAAAAGTTTACAAAGTCAACTAGAATTTTTTTTAATTCCACCCTCTGCATATGAGCACACCATTAAATAGAATTTTTCAGTCCGTTTATAAAAATATATGACACTTGATATTTATTTTCAGTCGTTACCGGTTTACGGCATTCAAGGTATTGAACGGAATTTTAGCCATTAAAAGACTTACTCAATTTGCCATTTTCCTATTTGGAACAATAGAAAATTCGTTACCAGTGACAAATTTTGCGTGATCATATTTGGCTTCCTCACAAAGAACCAAAGTTTATCGGTGAAAGAATTTTTTTAATCCCCCTATATGAAAGTAGTAAATCGGGCGAACCACTTAAAAGTTAAAAATCAGTTTAATAATCTGAATGCTCTGTATATCAGTAACGACTGGAAATAACTATCAAGTATTACACATTTTTATAAACTAACTGAAAAATGCTATTTAATGGTAGAGAGTGTCATTTAAAAAATCCTAATTGGCTTTATAAACTATCAAACTTGACAATTGAAAAACCTTTTGTGATCATATTTAGCTTCCCCCCACAGTAAAATGAGTGAGCCACTTAAAAGTTAAAATTCGTTTCAATAACATATATATCAGTGAAGACTAAAAATAAATATCAAGTGCTGCTATGCTATTAATAGTGTGCTCATATGTAGAGGATGTCATTTAAAAAAATCGTGGTTGGCTTTGTAAACTGTCAAAAACTCATAAAAAATTAGGTTTAGGGTTGAAAGAATTTTCTTGGTACCTAGAATAGGAAAATAGTCAATTAGGTAAGACTCTCAAAAAAATTTCGCCGTACATTATCAATATAAAATAATAAATAAAAAAACGAAAATTTTTAATCTATACTTAGGAACTGGGAATAAACTTTCAAACAAACTAGCATTGAAACTTGACTTAGTGGAATTGTCTTAATCTGGTAATGATGATGATCAATACTTTAATAATAAAAATAGGATCTTTCATGAGAACCATAAATTAGAATACTAAATTACAGAGTAAATATTGAAATTAGCTAAACAAGTGTATATTGTATTTCGGTTTACTTTAATATTTTCACATATTTACCTAGTTATATTGCTTTACACACTAATTATCCGATTAGGTAGCTTATAACATAAATATTTGTCATACAATTTTTTCTAATCACACTAATAGTGATTATTTTTTTCCATGGTACCATAACCATACCAAAATAATTTCCTGTCCACATGGTAGAATTTTACATTCTTTTAACATTCTGTTAACAGCACATTCATTTTATTTTTTAAAATATTTCTTGTCAAATTTTTTTGACGGTAAAAGGCCATTAGCTGCTTGGATTACTAAAATTGTTTGCTTTCTTTGGCACAATGACACTACTCAATATATATTACCACTACACCAAACACTTTATTTTTGCACTCGACGCGCGTTTCGCTAACCATGTTAGCTTCATTAGAAGCGATGATTGACTAAAGCTAAACCACAAATCTACCCTATTCATACTTAGCCTAACCCTTGAATTACTCAGGCGGAACTAATGGCATAGGCAAGGCCATCGGTTCCGGTGAAGTAACCAGTAGAGGAGACTATAAGGCATAGGCGCCCTGTCTTTATTTAAACTACTTTTACATTTTATAATTTAAGATTAGATTATCTAATGTTACAATATGATTAGCTTCAAGGGCATGTTCGGCAATGCTAGACTTTTCTGCTCTACTATATTTTAAGTGTGCTAAATGTTCTTTAGATCGTGTTTCAATTGACCTTTTAGTTTGCCCAACATACTTTTTGTCATAATCATTACAACTAATTTCATTTAGTTGTAATGTAGTCATTCTCATAGTTAGGAATCTTATCTTTGGGATTTCTTAAGATATTCCTCAGAGTCATTCATCCTAAGTAATTCCTCGAAATAATGTAAAGTTTGTGGTATTGACACACTTGGGAACAAAGAACTGACATCAAAAGGAATTAAGATTTCACCTTCATTAAAAAACTAGATTTTTTGTTTTATTAATGGATTCTAAAGAATTCTTCACTGCTATAATATTTAATGGTAAATTCTCAAGTTCTTTTGAGAACATGAATACTTAACATTATCTAAACTTTGTATGGAACAAAATTATTTTCAACATAACAGTCAATTTTATGTTCAGAAAGAAGGAACAGCTATGGGTAATTGCTTATCACCTTTCATAGCCAATTTATTAATGAGTAAGTTTGAAACCGAAGCCAGTCAAGAATCTGAATATTTCTCAAGGGTATGGTATAGATCTGTGGATGATATTTTCGCGATTTTTGATATAAAGAAAGCAAATATTGATGATTTTGCTTCCAAATTAAATAGCCGGTATGATTCCATTTAAATTTTTACTTACGAAGTTGAGAACAAGGGAAAACTGCCTTTTCTAGATATTTTAATTATTAAAAATATTAATCGATTAGAATTTGATATCTATACGAAAGACATAGTAACAGATAGATATATTCCTAATGATTCATTTCACTGCAAACAACACAAATTAGCCTCATTACATTTTTTAGTTCATCATTTGGTTACTTTTCCTCTGAAGAACTTTAATAATGAAAGGAATCGTATTAGAAATATAACTAGAGTTAATGGTTATGACGATGACTTAGTACATAAGCTAATAAATAGACATAAGTTCAGGTTAAATATTCAGAATTCCACCTTGTTTACACGCGAAGAAAATAATACCAAGTATGTCTCCATACCATATAATCCGAAATATAGCAGGGGACTCAATAAGGTATTTAATAAGGGAGGCCTCACCTTAGTCTATAAGTCATCAGACAAACTGAGAAATATCTTAGGAAATCCCAAAGATAAGATTCCTAGTTGTGAGAAAATTGGAATTTATGAAATTAGTTATAATGATTGTGACAAAAAGTATGTTGGGCAAACTAAAAGGTCAATTAAAACACGGTTTAAAGAACATTTAGCAATGTATCTGATAGGAGATTGTTGAACGCATACGAAAGTATGGAAATTATAAAATGTGAAAGTAGTTTAAATAAAGACAAAGGGCCTATTCCTTATCGTCCCCTCTACTGGTTACTTCACTCGAACTGATGGCCTTGCCTATGCCATTAGTTCCGCCTGAGTAATTCAAGGGTTAGACTAAGTATGAATAGGGTAGATTTGTAGTTTAGCTTTAGTCAATCATCGCTCCTGATGAAGCTAACATGGTTAGCGAAACGCGCGTCGAGTGCAAAAAATAAAGTGTTTGGTGTAGTGGTGATATATACTGAGTAGTAAAAATGTTTAGCTTAATTTGGCATTTAGGGATATAAATTAACAAAAAGATTATTAAATCTTAGAGTTATATCAGAAAAAAAAAAAATCCGCAAAAGTATTCTAAGAAGTTAATAACTATTCTACATTTGGTAATTTTACAGTTATTCTGTGGGGCTCTAAATTTTACAATTTCTTCGGGATTTCATTTTTGTACTCATATGTTGCAGTCCAAAACACGTACACATGTTTGAACATCCAGAAAAAAATGTAAAATTTAGGACAACACATTATAAATTGAGTATGTCTACTTTCAGAAATTAGTTAGCCAATAGTAACGACAAATTTATAATTCAGAATGGTTTCTTCTTCTATCAAATAACGTCCAAATTTTTAAAGAATTTTGTAGTTTTCACAAAATGCCATTAACTGGTAAAAACAAATTTTAATATTTACCACCATTAAATTATTACAAACGTTAACAGTCGTTAACAGGTTAATCTATAACTCAAAAATTTGATCCTAGCACACAGAGTATTTCAGCGTTTTATGCGGCCAAAATTATTTTTGTATTTTTAGATATTTTAAATCGGGTTTTATTTCTAAATAAAGCAGCGAAAGCTTGTATATTTTGAAGAAAAATGTATTTTAATATATAAGGAAAAAAACAGTATATTGAGAAAAAAAAACATGTTGACTTATACAAGAATTACAAAAATAATTATTCACGATGAAGAGTCCCACGTCTCTTCGTCCGTGCCCAAGCTCCATTCCTCGGCTTCCTCTGCAGATTCCTTTGCGGATTTCTTTTCTTCTTTGGAGCTTTCGTCGCTAATATAGGATTCAGCAGCAGAAACAAGCATTTGTATTAAATCTTTACTATACGACATAGATCTTTTTTTGGGTTTTGGCCTAAGGAATTAAGGAATCTAAGCTGAGCAATAATCTCTTGAGGACATCTAAATTGCATCCTTCTCTTGAGAATTTCCTAGCACAATTTTGCCAGTACAGGCAATAGTGCTTGTTTCGTGCCTCTGCTGCTTCTTTGGGCGATAATCCAATGGGTAAAAGTGCCTTTTCCATTAATGTTGCACTGTGAATATATTTTGTGGGATGCCAGGGATACAACTCTATGGTACATCAAATTTGGCAGTCCTATATCCATAGTCTACAAATTTTTTCAAATCGACTTTATAACCACTCGATATTACATCCAAAATCACTGTCAAGCGATTTATGAGGTACAGCGATAATTTGAGTGGCCACCTCTGGATTGGTAAAAAATCTCCTACTTGTATTGCCATCATTAGTGTTACCAAATCCGCCTTTGGCACATCCATGATTAAGCCCGTTTTCTCTCTGAATTTTGTCTGTATTTCTGCCTTTTTTGCTTTACAATTTCTTTGTCACTGTCCGATCTTAGCTGCCACTTTTGCACAGGAAGCTTGTATGCCGAATGCAGAATACTTTCGAATAATCAGATCGTAGCGTGCAATACGTACAGGCCAAACTGTAATGCATCTATTTCGACGTTATTTTTTACATTGAACCACACCACACAAATGTAGTATCTCATTGTCGAAGTAATGGAACTAGCAGCATTGCACACTTTTGCGTCGACCATAGTGTCATTATATGTTTCATGGAAAAAGAGATGTCTTCTTGTACGAATTCGCTGTTTACCAAAGCGTTTATGGCATTTTCTATGTAAGTAATTTCAGAATTTGGAATATCCTCTGTTTCTTTAACAAATCTAATCCTGATTAGCCGACAGCATCGTGGCGCAAACGTTTAGCCGTGTGATCCAATAAATGTTGTAAGTTAATTTCAGCACATGGTTCAGTTATCCGATAAACCTCTTTCGCCGGATAACAAGTCCTTCTTGCTGTAACAGGTTATAACTCGGATGTTACTATTCCTTATTATTTCATACTGTCTCCTTGAGAGCTCAGCTTCTACAAACATTGAGAGGGCGGCTGTTGGATTTAGTGGTGACTGTTTTTCATGCTGCTTTGACATTTTGTATGCTTTCTGGTATACTTAGGCTGTCTGGGGAGAGTTAGTTAGATCTTTTAGAATACTGGATGCAATTCTCTCTTCAGAATTGCGAAGGGATGTTTGAGCAGCACGCATTATTACTTCTTCAGCACTGCGTACTTTTTCTGTTTTTTTACGTTTGCTCCTCACTTAATTCTTCAAATGACTTTGTTGGTCGACCAGAAGAACGGCATTTAGCCTAGGTATTTTAAATGTTCCTTGTAACCATTCATCATTCTTTTTAAGAAAAACTTCTGAACTTATGCTTCAGTTCCTTCTTATGCTCATTACAATATTCATCTTGCGATATACTATAACTCTCAAGATATATCAATTTTTCTTTAAAATCTGGCAAGTTTTATTCCTGGATTTTGTCAAAAAGTAGTCTAAGCGTTACTACTCGAGCACCTGAAATACTCTCGGATCCTAGACCAAAATAAAAACTGTTTAAATTTTAAAAAAAATAAATAAATACAGAATATCACATGGTTTTCACTGTCTGATTTAAAGGCCATGAAAACCTCGATTTTACGGGAAATCGCGGCTAATATTGTTATATTTGATTAGTGCAAATACTCTGTTTTCGGTTAAAACTAATAAAATCACTGAGACGCATCCTGAAGTACAACAAATACCTTTTTAAATACCGAAAAACGGGTTTTCGTACAACGATTTCGACTAACATTTTCTGCCTTCAAAACATTACTAATCAATAAAAAAAAATGATCAATATGTATGCGCTCTGACCTGTAATATTAAAATCCATTACAATTTTCTTCGAGATAAACTCCAAAAAATAAATCACTTTTTTAAATAAATGTTTTGTAACAAATGCCAAGACGAGAAAGGAACACTCAGAGCGACGACCAAATTCCGACTGAAACTCCCGCGTGCAGACTGTCCAATGGGTAACGGGAGGAGCCACCTATTGTTCTATGCCTACAACATTGTCAGGTAGCAAATTTTTTCTACCTGGGACGAGTTTTAGAAAATCGATTTATGGCCTCCTAAAACGCTGAAATACCCCTAGGGGCCTAACTTGGAATACTAAAAACATGCTCCACAAATTCATACAATTTAAAATATTTTTAGTGTCAGAAATATCTGAGGCATTTTGGGTAACTTAATATAACCCCCTTATATACTAGAACTGACGAAAAAATGTTTATTTCGATTTTCAAGACTTTAGTTCATTTTGAGTGATAGTAATCACAACTCAAATATGTAAAAACTTCATCAGTTCTCATATAGTCTGAAGTGAATATGTCTAATAAGAGACAAAAATCATTTTTTTAAAGAGATATTTAAAACAAATCTCAGTAGATGTTAAAAATATAACTAACTAATATGCTTAGAAATATTTGAAAGTAGTAGTAATAATGATAATAATAGTAATGATAATTTAAATTTTGCCTTTTCGACCAAAACGTGTCAACATACCCCATATGGTGCGTTTCGAGTAAACAACACCTATTTTCGTAATTGAGTTTTAGGCACTAGCTGAAACCAAATAGAAACTAAAGAGGAACAAAAATGTTCCAGGAGTAAGGATTTACAATATGAACTTCGCGCTCCATTCCCAACACATACAGTAATAATTGTGGTAATAGTAATCGAAGTATTAGGAAAAATTAAGAAAATATTCCCACAAAATCAGAAGAAGATACCGGTGTGCAGTATCTCTCCTAATTTCCTTACAGTGAAGACACAGAGAACCATTATCTTTGGTTCCTTCAGATTGATCATGCAAATGAGTTCAATCAGTGATATCCGATCAAACAGAGGTAAGGCGTGATCATCGTTATCTGGCCATACCACATGACAGCCTGTGTGGATTAGTTGCATCAGATTTATCTTTTCAAATAATAGTAATTAAGTTGTTACAACTAGATAAGATAAGAAGTAATAAGTTTAAGTTATACTGGGATTAATCCGTATTAACAAATCAGTCACTTACAGTAGAGTAGACATTATTATAGGTGATATACCTTCAAGGCACATTGATCGACATAGCCATCCCAAATAATAACCTCATACAAGAGAAATACAGTGAGATGATTGCCAATAGAGGGATTTGGAAGTACAAATAAGAAGACAATAGGAAATAAACAGCATCTAAATTATCAACGAGTATGCTACGAAAGAAACTCACAATATATTAGTAGTCTGAATGTTAATAAACCTTTATGCAAGGTCAGATAGAAAACAGTGCTTCATGCAAAGGTATAGACTGTCTAAAAATTCGCAGAAAACGTGGAATGTCACCTAGAGCCGGATCACAAGAAACTTGCTTTCTTTAGAACTGTATCTGTATGATAACATCTTACATTACTAAAGATCGAATGGTTGAGTTATTTTGAATTTATGTGTTAGATAGATAACAAAAGTATTGAATGTACCGATTTACTACTAAATACAAATTTGCTACCAGTAGATAATTGATATTTAACATTGAAATCGTATTTTTCGATTATTGATAACTGTTTAGATGTAAATGTGAAATTAAGTACTACCTAATATACATGAAATATTGTCAGTCATCTTTTCCATTGCTACATACTCAATTATTCTGGTTCATGTTAGCTTATACAAATATTAAAAGAATTATGCAGTTTTAGTTTTTTACTAATCTAATTTTAAATTTTCATTCATTTTTAATTCAATATGTTCCTATCCAGTAATGTCTATTGTAAATATATATGATATAAAATTTCAATTCAAAGAAATTATTATTATTAAGAGTAATATGACACATCCCGGATAGAACTGCTGCTTTTTAGGACCACATGTTTTAATGTTTGTTTTAGTTTCATGTTTGCTTTATATATAAAATAAAATTTAAATTAATATTTATAGAATTATAATTTCCTTTAGGTGTATACCAAATGTAGTGCAGTTTACACAGGTATATATACTAATATTTTTGGTACGAGACCATGGAGCGCACAGATACATATTCTAAATCTCCGTTGTACCGAACAAAAGTGCTGCATAGCCGACGATAAAAAAAAAACAATATTTGATATATTTGAAGAGTAAGAAGCCCATTTTTAGAGTATTATAGTTACACTTTAATAGTAGTAACAAATAAGAAACTTTGAACACACATGAATTAAATAAATCCCAAAATGGGTATAAAAAATGTGTCACTTCCATAAATATAATTTAGGAATTATTACTCTGGTCAACAAAAAAAAGAAAATTGCTTGTTTCCTGTGATTTTTTTTTTTGTTTCTATCTCAAATTGACGCGTATTTTTTAAATATGGCAACAATTTTTCTCTAACAGCTTTTGTTTTTGAGTTATAGCTAACTACCCTCATTTACTATTTTTACTTAGATTTTCGTTTTTTATTGGACACTAAAATATATTTTGTTGTTGTTTTAGATATGGCTTCGTCAAGAGGATGTTGTGTGCTTAATCCCGATTGTTTTTGCTATATTTGTGATGAATATATATTTGCAAAATATCGAAAACCTATATCGGACTTTGTGAAAACTGCGTATCATCAATACTTTAAAATAAAATTGTGTAATCAGGACAAGCCATGGGTTCTTCATATTGTATGCCAGAAATGTGTTATATGTCTACGGATATGGTCCAGTGGAAAAAGAGATGCAATAATGTTCGTAACACCGATGATTTGGCGAGAACCTCGAAACCATCATGACGATTGCTACTTCTGCGTTGTGAAAATAAACGGAATTAACCCTGGAAATCGAAGTAAGTGGTCATATCCTAACTTATCTTCTGCTCAACGACCTCAATTAAAATCACAAGAAGTACAACCCAGCACATCTAAATCTTCTGATGATCCAAATCTCTGTGAACCCGAACGAAATATCAAGTGAAGACTCTGATTCAGACTACAAATGTAGCCTTTCAGAACCTCAACCATTTAATCAGAAAGAACTAAATGAGTTAGTAAGAGATCTGAACTTACCAAAAGAAGCTTCTGAAATTTTAGTATCTCGTTTAAAAGAAAAAAATTTGCTTACTCCGGAAACCAACATTACATTTTATCGTACCCGAGAAAAAAATCTGTTACCGTATTTTTCTCAAGAGAAGGATTTAGTTTTTTGTAACGATGTTGGTGGTATTTTGCAGCAGGTGGGATTAAAACAGTACCAACCTAGTGATTGGCGTCTTTTCATAGACAGCAGCAAAAGAAGTTCAAAGTGTGTTTTGCTTCATAACGGTAACAAGTACGGATCTATACCTACTGCACATTCAACGACTTTAAAAGAAGAATACGTAAATGTTTCTAAGGTTATGGAAAAAATTAAGTATCAAGACCACAAATGGGTCATTTGTGTTGATCTGAAAATGGTTAACTTTCTTTTAGGTCAACAAGGGGGGTACACAAAGTTCCCTTGTTTCATGCGTCTCTGGGATAGTCGTGACAAACAACACCATTGGTCACAAAAAGTTTGGCCAGTGCGGGAAGAGCTAAAAGTTGGTACAAAAAAATATTATAAACGTGCCTTTAGTTAGCCGAGACCGCATCATACTTCCACCACTTCATATTAAACTCGGCATAATGAAACAGTTTGTGAAGGCGCTTGACAAAAGTGGCGAATGTTTTAATTTTCTTTCACGCAAGTTTCCAGGATTAAGTTCAGAAAAATTGAAAGCTGGTATTTTTGATAGGCCACAGATTAGGCAACTCGTGAAAGATCCTAATTTTGTCAAATCAATGACTGAAGTCGAATCCAAAGCTTGGAATTCATTTGTTTTGGTTATGAGTAGCTTCCTAGGCAAAAAGAAATGTGACGACCATGTCGAGCTTGTTGAGTGCATGCTATCGAACTTGCAAGAGCTAGGGTGCAACATGAGCATAAAAATCCACTTCCTGCACTCGCATTGAGACCGATTTTCCCACAAAATCTGGGTGATTTTAGTGAGGAGCACGGTGAAAGATTTCATCAGGATCTTCGGACAATGGAAGAGCGTTATCAGGGGCGGTGGGACTCACATATGATGGCAGACTACTGCTGGAGTTTGCAACGAGATCTACCTAAAGTCGTTCATTCAAGGAGATCATTTGCTAGTGTTCAATAGAAATTTTGTTAACATAATGTATTATTTTTTTGTATTTTTTTGGCAAAATAATAAAACTGTATATTTCAAAAGGTAAAGCAATCTCCCAGTATTTTTTTCATAGTCAGGGCCATAGAAATACCCAATAACAGAAAAAAAAATAAAGGAAACAAGACTTGTGTTGACCAGTGTTATCAACTAAATTTTCGCTAGGAAAAGTTTGTTTGAAGACTCTTGGGTATTATCATTCAATAAATAGAGAGATTCTGATGAACATAAAGTTAATGCTGTACCTTAATGTACATCATTAATCTACACTAATATAATAAAGAAGTAAAATCTGTAAGTTTGTTAAAGGTAATCTCTGAAATTACTGATCCGACTTAAAAAATCTTTGACTGGTATGTAGCCTTGACTTTTTAGATGAACATAGGCTCTATTTTTATCAGGTTATGACAAAAGGAAGCTGACCAGTGAAAATTTTAGTGACGCAAGTCAACGTAAAAAAAACGATATAAAAAAATCGTTTATAGAAGAATTATAGAACACAAATGGGTCTACAAAAAAGTCTGCTGCAGCATATGTCTATCCACTAAGGTTAACCCACAAAATTGAAACATAGGTCTTAAAAATAGACGTGATCAAGTGATAAATCTGTTTAGAATTGTTTCTATAGCTAAAGTTAAATCTTTATCAAAATAAATATGTTCTTCGTTACATGCATTTCAAGTAGATAAAAATTATCCTTTACATCAAACCATTTGGATAAGTAATGTAGATTTTACGAGCGAGATTCTGAGTAAGCGTAACTAAAATAGAGGTGCCTACACCTGCGGTGACCCAGTTTCAAAAATATAATATCTTGGGATCTAAGAGTGAGGAGGGACTGTGCTATGTATAGAAGAATCGTAGACCCTAATTTCTAATGTTAGGCATGATTATAGGGTCATACTATATCACATAATCTAGGTAAAATGATCAACGTGGTGTGGTGGAAGGGGCAAGATGAGGTGGGGAATGAAACGGCCACGGGCGCGCGGCCCTATGGGGGCTGGACGACGACGTTGGGGCGACCGAATCACGCTACTCGCGACGCGACGACAGACCAGCTGATGCGTTCGGGCAGTGGCAACGTATCCCATCACCTGTTGTGTTATCGTTCAATTTAGTCGATCCATATCCTGCGATCTACAACTTGATTTTTTCGCTTTTGAGTTGACTTTTCATTTGGGAAGCTTAGTTCGGGTCATGCAGGATACGTGGTACAACAAACACGCTCCTACGTGAGGCGAACTAGATATAATTTGTTGATTGTAAATAATTAATGTGAGATTTATTGTGGCAACAAATATTATTTTAGTAATCTTCCTTAATTTAGGTGTACTTACTGTTTGACTGTCATTTAGGTATATACTTTAATTAGTTTTGAGTTCTCTGCTATTTAGTAAGCACATTCTGAAATGTTTACAAAAAGTGCAAAAAACCGTTGAAAAAAATAACACTTTCACGTGAACGAAATCGCGAGCGGTTGCGAGTCTAATATAATTTAATACCTCGAAGTTGTTTATAAATCGGTACACAAGATTACGTAAATAAAATTTGTCTCAAAAGTCTTTTGTTGAAGACCTGCAGACACTACCACAAATTTCTCATTCGGTAAATTGTGTTCGCTTAGTTACATCAAGTGGGGTATTATTTGGTGTATATTTCTTATCTATAGTACGTAAAAAGTTCTGAAGATGCCATTTATCGCTTTGATAAGATCGTACATAGGAAGGTATTTATACAGTAAGTGTGGAAAGGTGGAAAAAGATTTGCCTCTAGTTTTATTAATGTCTAAATACCTAAAATTAATATTAAATAACGTTTAAGTTTGGCAGATAACTAGATTATTAACAATTATATAATTTATCAGAAATCTCCATCGCTCCCCCTTTTGTTTTCTTCAGTATTCTCAGCCAAAGTAACTTAAGTGACATGGGTCTATTTAAACTTTCCTAGTTGTGAGATTAAAATTTTCTGAACCATTTAACAAAACTGTAAAATGTTAATTATTATTGATTTTCTAATTTTAAAATATATATCAGCGTAACGTCATACTGCCAATAAAATTTTTGACGCAGGTTAAAATTCTATTAAGAGTATAACAAGAATAGGAATAAGTAATATATACAGACAATGATCATTTTGAGAGGCGCATTTAAAATACCATATTCTAATTTACCAATGTTATAAAATCCCTAGGTAGAGTACAAAATTACCTTAAGTTCTAAGGACGCAACAATAACCTCCATATAAAATTTTTGCCTTTACACCTAGGGCAAAAAAGAAAAATGTACTACGGTTACAGTTTGTAGCCGCCCGTGGCTCCGTGGCGTAGTATTTGCTTGCAGTGCAAAAGGTCTCGGGTTTAATCCCGGCAGGTCGGTTACTTGTTTACTAATTTATTTAAGTGTATTTAGCCTGGCCAGGTACAAAGGTACGTGTAGTAGTTGTTCGCAGAAATACAATAGCGTCCATGGCAGTACTACCGCGTTGTCTAAAATGTACTGTGAAATACAAAAACGTATATTTCGGCACTTGGACAACGTTGACGAGTGTTCCGACATCCTCGCCGATATCCTTAGAATATGAAAAATTGTAAAATCCCTACTCAGGCGGGGAGGTGAAAAAAAATCATTATTGTTCAACATAGAGCCGGCAACGCTTATAAGAAGAAAAATGTTTCAAATAGTGCAAGACAACACAGAAGAAGTAGAAGCCTAGCGTCAAAATATTCAGTACCTACAAAAAAATGTTATTAAACCAGAGATACAACAAATTGTATCTTTGGATGGTAAAAGCCTAAAGTTTATAAGCATACTCACCCTCCGTCGGAGGCTTTTAAGCCCACAGACCGATAAAGGATTGCCCAACTAAGCTGGAACAATTACCACCAGACAGCAGCGCGATCTTCAGGGTTCCTTCCACCTTATATATATCAAAATCAATATCCACTACTATAAATGCGCATAGCCTATATATCATCGTATCACGGCTCATCAGCGCTGCCTGGTGGTAATTGTTGATGGCCTAGCTGGACAACCTTTTGTTGTTCTGTGGTCCCTAACGAAGAGTAGGTATACTTTTAAACTTTAGACTTTCACCAGAGATACAATTTGTTGTATCTTACTACGAAGCTACGCTAGTACTGGAATAAGTACTGAAACATTTGTTCTCTTGTTTGTCGATTGTCGAGTCGAGATTAAAAAATAAGAGAACAGATCACTGCCGAAGTATGGACATTTTTAGTAACTGATATTGATTTTTTTCTCTCTATAGGTTATAAAACTCTAAGTAAAACACTTTATCAAATACTCCCATCTTATAATCGTAGTTACTATGGCCAAAGAGAAAATGTTTTAAAACATCAACCAATTCACATTTAGGCGCCATGACGCCTTAGATCTAAAAAGATTTTTTATTGAAAACATCATTGTAAAACCAAAAAATTAAAAGAGATGTAAACTACGAAGAATGTGAAGGATCCTTAAAATAGAGAACAAGTTTATAAGATGGAAGTCTGTAAGGCAAATAACTTCAAGGAGTAAAATTAATTAAATTATTGTGCATAATGACCTCTCACAAAGAATGTGCCAACGAAGAGAATGCCCTGTATATACTCTCAATGCTAATCAACCTAATGCATATTAATTTTACCTGTTCTTAAATTCACACAAACATAATTGTTAATTAAACAGAATAGCTTAATGTCTGACATATCACGATATTGTAATGTTAATATTTATTCCTATTCATCCTTCCTGGATCATTTCGCAAATTTGTTTTTTTTTTTGTTTTCTAGATAATTCGTTTAAAAGCAACCAAAATAACCGAAAAATAAAATTGAATTTTCTTAACGTCATTAGAATCTAATATATACCGCGATATCTTGAAAGCTATATCGAAATTGATATTAATGATGATATTTTAAGAAAATATACCTATATTCCAGTTCAGTTGTGAAGCTATTTAAAAAATTTAGAAAAATCGGACACATAGTTAAGAAGTGTCGATACGGTCGTAGAACATTCCTTATGCAAACATTGTCGATAAGATGAGGGGAAGTTTCCTCCAGGCACAATCAATCTTTTTGATTTCGCCTGGTGTCTTTCTAAGAGGAAGCCGATTTTTCCGAGTAGGCCCACAGATTTTTTTTATACTTGTAAAAAACGAGTTAAACCAGGAAAGCTTCATAGTACAAAAAACATTTTTGGAACGGACGCTTTCACAGCTTTGGTGAGATTGCTTTGTTTAGAAACCATTCTTGTGATCTGATCGTGTTTAAATCTATGGTCTTTCTTGTGTTTTGCCTACAGTTGGGCGTTTTCAAGTAACTTTACTCTTCTAGATTAAAACATTAAATTCATTCAGTGTCACTATAGTTTGACACAGTATAATCCCAATTTCTCATTAGGGCAATTTTTTCTCATTTTTTTTTTCGACGTGTGTTGGGATGGGTTTATGGGTTCCTATAAAAATTGGGAGAGTGGTTCTTTCTATCGAAACACTTTTTTCCCTGGACATCGATTTTTTAAAACTCTTTGAAAATCTTCTTTCTTCCGGATCATCGATTTTTGAAAGTGGTAAAGTTTTATTGTTTTGGAAATGTTTAGTTGTACCCGTTTTCAATTATTTTGCTAATGCACTGAGAAGAGCCCACTAGTTCCACTATAAGAACAGGTTTTTTAGGATGGACCCGGACGCATCTGTTAAATAATTGCTACAAAAGTAGGGTGTTTAAATATTGAAGCCCATTCATCCCATATATTTTCTTCACGGTCCTGTAGATAAGTTAAAAGACTTAAATGATTTATTCATAACCTTATTTTAATGATGGTAATCGTGTTTTATACGCGGGCAGAGTCGCAGATATATGGTGATATACAGTTGACTAAATTTATATATATATATATATATATATATATATATATATATATATATATATATATATATATATATATATATATATATATATATATATATATATATATATATATATATATATATATATATATATATATATATATATATATATATATATATAAAATGCAACGTTTCTCTGTCCGTTAGTGCACTTAGCGCTTATCACTCGAGAACCACTTATCCGATTTACGTGATATAATATAATACGTATAAAGCGCAACGTCTGTCTGTCTGTCTGTCCGTTACTGCGCTTATCATTCGCGAACCACTTACATGTCTGATTTACATGTTTTTTTTTTTTTTTTAATTCATACATATGTTCTCTAGCCAGGTTACGCAATATATTTTATTATGTTAGGTAACATAAGAAATAAGTAGTGACGATAATAGTGAATCGTCGGAAAAAAGTTTGCCGCTAAATATGGAACAATATCATGTAGCAAAGAACATTATATATATATATATATATATATATATATATATATATATATATATATATATATATATATATATATATATATATATATATATATATATATATATATATATAACATATATAATACATATATAATAATAATAATCTATGTCTATAATATATATAACATGCAACATCTCTTTGTCTGGCTGTCTGTTCGTTAGTACGCTTATCACCCGAGAACCACTTATCCGGTTTACATAATTTTTTTTTTAATTCATTTAATACTGTGATCAAACAATAGTAAGGCTTTTAAATTTAAATCGCCCGGGCATTTCCAAATCGAATCAATTTTTTTTCGTTAGGTTGGTAGGACTTTAACTGCCATCTGTGCCAAGTTTTAAGACCATAACGTCAGTAGTTAATAAGATTCGCTTGCATTCGTTCAACAACAAAAGTGTCTTTTTGGATTTTTAACATGAGTAAAAAAATTCAGCAAAGAAGTTGCATTAAATTTTGTCTTAAAAATGGTTTTTCGGCTTCCCAAACATTCAAAATGATAAAAAAGGCATTTGGTGATAATGCTCTATCCAGAACCACTGTTTTGATTGGTATAAATTGTTTAAAGAAGGCAGAGAACATATGGTGTTGTTCATTATGAATTCCTTCCGCCGCGCCAGGCCAAACTGTCAACAAGGAATATTATTTGAGTATTATGCGTCGTTTGCGTGAAGCTTTTCGTCTCAAGAGGCCGGAATTATGGGCCGATAACTCTTGGTTTTTTCATCACGATAATGCGCCTTCTCATACAGCATTGGTTCTTCACGACTTTTTCAGCAAAAATTCAACTCATATCATTCCGCAATCGCCCTATTCGCCTGATAAACTCAAAAAGCCGCTTCGAGGACAGCGTTTTGGGTCGATTGAGGATATTAAAACCGAATCGAAGAAAGGCCATTCAACAACTGTTTCGAAGACTGGAAAAAACGTTGGCATAAATCCAAGGGCGATTACTTTGAAGGGGACGAAATAAATTTGGAAAAATAAATAACCCGTTTGCGTTTAATTTCAAAAGTCTATTTTTTTGATCACAGTAGTATGTTCTCTGACCAGGTTATAGATATATATATATATATATATATATATATATATATATATATATATATATATATATATATTATTACGTTAGGTAACATAAGGTATAAGTAATGCCGATAATGGTGAATCAAGTCGGAAAAAACTTTACCGCTAGCGCGCTCTTTTGCAATACGCTACCTAAACCGTTAAATTTGGAACAATATCATGTAGCAAAGAATATAATATACATAAAATGCAACATCTCTCTGTCTGTCTGTCCGTTAGTGTGCTTATCACGCGAGAACCACTTATTCGATTTACGTGTTTTTTTTTAATTCACACATATGTTCTTTCGCCAGGTTATATAATAATAATCTATATAATACATACTGCACTGACTTAGCCGTTACTTGATAGAGATCCATAATAAATAGGAATAAAAATTTAAACAAATGTTTAAGATCACCACTTATGTTTATTATTGCTGATAATTGTTTCGACACACTTTGTCTTCTTCTGGAGCACGATGTAAATTAACTGGTGTACATACTTTAGTTTTTAAAATCAACTTAAAGTACGTGATGGCTAAAAAACTCGTTTGAGCTTCTTTTAAATACTGCACTGAATTAGCCGTTACTTGATGGAGATCCATAACAACTAGGAATAAAAATTTAAACAAATGTTTAAGATCACCACACTGTGCTCCAGAAGAAGACACAGTGTGTCGAAACAATTATCAGCAATAATAAACATAAGTGGTGATCTTAAACATTTGTTTAAATTTTTATTCCTAGTATATAATACGTATAAAGCGCAACGTCTATCTGTCTGTCTGTCCATTACTGCGCTTATCATTCGCGAACCACTTACATGTCTGATTTACATGTTTTTTTTTTTTAATCCATACATAGGTTCTCTGGTCAGGTTATAGGATATATTTTATTACGTTAGGTAACATAAGGAATAAGCAGTGGCGATAATAGTGAATCAACTCCACGGGAGTGGAGCTGCTGGCACGGCTAGTATATATATATATATATATATATATATATATATATATATATATATATATATATATATATATATATATATATATATATATATACATATGCCTAAAATGGATCCCTCGAAAAATTGCACTGTCTACGGTGAGTGTTGACAATCTACTGACCACTCTATATATGTATATATATATATATATATATATATATATATATATATATATATGCGTGTGTGAAGGTCCTGGTATAACTCAGACAGAATAATCCTAGTTTTTTTCAAGTATATATACATTATCTGGTTGAATTTCTACTATATGTATTTGGTTAAAATTGATACAGAAACAACGAAAATATCGGAAAAATGGTATGAAGAATTTTTCTTTTCGAAGTAATTAAAACCAATTATCCGTTACCTGCATCAAAAATTGAACGATTTTAAAAGCAACAAACAAAAACGCAATTTTTTTTATTAAACATCTATAAAGTTGAATAAAAATTATTATATAGAAATATAGAAAAACTCAATGGTGCCCGCCAATGGGGTGTAAGGGACAATTTTCTTGAAAACCTATATTTTTGGCCTTTATCTGCGAGGCTTAACATTCATATGTTTTTGAGGTCGTAGAATTGAAAAATGTCTGATATAGCAACTTACCTAAAGTTATTGGAATTACATGAGCAACAATGAATCTCTCTGACAAAAAGGTCATTTTTGCCTACAATCATACCTATATTAGAGTTCACGCTAAATGTCAACGTTTAATAAAATTATTGAAATATTTGTGAGAGACGTTTTAATGTAGTGCACGATATACCAAGATAGAACCAAAGATCTTACAGATCTGAAGTGTTCTGTACACACTATATGGCGAATACGAGTAAATCTGTATGATGTGTTTTAACTACGATTTTGTTTTAATCATTGAGCTCTGCATCTACTCTTTAGACGAATGATCGTGTCGGTCTCTTCACGATTGCATGACAATAAGAACGAACTGTTAGCCTCAGATGGTCTGCAGACGACACCTATATCTAATGTAACAAGAAGAGTGGCAACACTGTTAATAAGAAGATGAAACCATGCAGTCTTGTTTGCCTCATAACTCGGAAAATTTTTCTATATTTTTGATACATTGATAATCGGCCAACTGTAGTCATCATTTATCAATATGTCGACAAACCCTCAACAACAGATATTTGTACGATCTTGGAACATGTCGTTTTGAATACTGCGACCTCGAAAACATATTTGCGTTGCACAAATAGATGCACATGCACCCCTTTGGCGCGCGCAATCTTAAAAAAACTGTAATGACAACAGTGACACTAGTACGTGATATTCCACATCTAGGATTTAACCCACATACGAAATTTCAGCCATCTAGTTCTTAATTTGGGCCCAAAATAGGTCTAAAGTGATGAAACGTGCATTTCGCACCCTAAAGATCATTCAAATAGAGGTTCTACTACACCACCGATTGTGGCAACATTTTTTAAATCGTGTCTTGAACGCGAGACGCAATGTTACAGGCTTAATATCCGGACTAATATAAATTTCAAAACATCTAAAAAATACTTTCTAAATTAAAATAAATATTTTAAAAATTAAAAGTACGTCCTGAGTTAACGTCCTTCAAAAAAATCCGCTGTTGAAGAATTATATGTGATGTTCAGGGTAATCTCGATAGGATCACATAATAGAATTAAAAAGCGACACCAATGTATAATAAATCGAGTATTGAATGCTGTAACTATGACGAACAGGAGAAACAACATTTCTTTCTTCGTTTTTAGGGTAAAAATGAAATAAAGTTTCTGTTTTGCGATATTTATACACAGGATATAAAAAGAAAACAGCAAATCTTTAAGAAGAAATAATTTTTATTATTTTCAGATAAGGAGCTGGTGAAATGGGATTTAAGTAATTTTAAAAGTTGAATGATAACCGACAAGTGAATAAAAATAACAACCAACAGGTAGCATAGCCATGAGGGTATGCAAGAGGGCATATAGCCCTCCTTCCGTGCCTATTGATGTAGAAAATAGCGTCCCCTTAGAAACAGAGCATTTTTTGTTGGGGATTCTTTTCTGTGAAACATTTTTTTATCCCTCAGTTATCGACTTTTTCACTGAAGTTTTAGTTTTACATTTCCACTGTACGAAAGAGTTCTGTTTGTGACAAATGTACCACTTGGTTTTTAAACGGTGGGTAACTTGTTAAATTTCTACTAAAAAAAAAGTTGTTTTTTGTAAAAATCTGCCACTCCCTTACTGTGTGAAAAAGGACCTAAACTTTTAGAATTCCAGTGAAAGATAATTTTTTTAACAACAGACTTCGCCCACCGGTGGTCGTTCGGCACTCCTTAAAGAGCTCCGCCTTTTTTTCTTAGAAAAAACTTTTATATATGTACAGGGTGGTCCAAATTGGACACTTTTAAAGGTAAACTCCTTTATCTAAAGGAGATAGACTAAAACTGATGTCGGTACCTGAGGCTCAATTTTTATGATAAATTCAATGGTGAAAACCGCATATCGATATCTAGTACCGTTTCAGATATGCAGGGTGTTCTTCAAAAATCTGCATTTTGGAAAAATGTTTGTAATTCTTTTCGTATTGAAAACTTTCGATTTCTGTAAAAACATTCTCAAAGCACTTTTTCACGTGGATTTCAACAGTGTAAGTTACATTTTTTTACAACTAATATTTTGTATATGTATATTTTTCATTATCCGAATAGAGCTTTAAATTACTATTCTAAAAATATAGAACACTTTATATTTTGCTTAAATCTACTTCAAAATATAAATGTTTTCAGTTTTTTTTACTCGAGTTTTAAATGCACATTTTGTGAAGTAGGCTTTGGACGGAGTGGCAATATCAATTGTTTACCGATAGCAATCAAATCGTAAAAAAAATTCACAGAGTAACTGTAAGAGTCATAACTACAAATGAAATTTACTAAATGCTATGGTACTTTAAACTATGTTAAAAATAAAACAAAACAACAATAAAACAATTTATTCCGAGTAGAGCAAACTAAAACAAAACAATTTTCTATAAGAGATGTTCGAAATGTCGACCAGTTTCATTTACACATAGGCGGCACCTTTTCTGGACACTTCTTACCGAGATGATTAGTTCAAGAGGAGTGAGAGCTGCAAAACTTTGTATCACTGCGACTTCTAACTCTTGCCTGGTGTTTGTCGGCAATTTAAAAATTAGGTCTTTCAATCTTCCCCAGAGATAGAAGTCCACGGGTGTTAAATCCGGTGAACTTGCCGACCAACGGTTCGGACCTTGGTTGGCTATCCAGTTATTGTCGAAATTGGCCGATAAAAAATTACTGATAACTGCAGCGTTATGAGGGGGTGCCCCATCGTGTTGAAAAAAAATATATTTCTAATATCCATTAACGGCAATTCATCAACAAGAGGTTCTATGTTCTGCTTAAAATTTCTAAATATCTCTGACAGGTGAATATTCCTTCGTAAATAAAAGGACCTGTAACCCTGCCTCTAAAAATTCCTGCCCACACATTAAATCCAAATCTGTCTTGATTTCTTTGCTCCACAACTAAATGAGGATTAGCTTGTGCCCACGTATAATAATCCCAACGGTTAAAAATACCTGCATTGCTTACATAAGCTTCGTCTGTCCAAATGCAATTTAATGAAAAATTCGGAACATGGTGAATTTGTGCTTCTTCAAAGTACGACTTACGTTAGTTCTTGGTAGTCCAGTGGATTCTTTTAACTGTCGGGTTGAAATGTTGGGATTATTTCCAATATTTCCTAAAACTACTATTTGTTCTAACTCCTTATCCCTGTTTGATGCATAATTTTTGGATCGTTTTTTTTTCAAACTGACCGCTATTAACTAGGTGATGTCGCAATCGAGCGAATATATCCTTGAAGGGTTGACGCCTCTCTGGATACCGTTCGTGGTACAAATTACTTGCCGCTTCCGAACTTTCTCCGGTTTGTATGAAACACACTATCATATCCTATTTTTCATAATTTTCAAACTTCATTGCGATTTATTTGGCAATTCAATAACTGATCCTAAAGTAAAATTTGACAACTACGAGTAAACAACTGAATTAAACCATATGGCCGCTCCGTCCAAAGCCTACTTCACAAAATATGCATTTAAAACTCGCGTAAAAACTGAAAACCTTTATATTTTGAAGTAGATTTAAGCAAAATATAAAGTGTGCTATATTTTTAGAATGGTAATTTAAAGCTCTATTCGGATAAGGAAAAATATATATAAGGTATCCCATTTAAAAAATATATTTTTGCGTTAATAACTATTAAAATATTAGTTGTAAAAAAATGTAACTTACACTGTTGAAATCCATGTGAAAAAGTGCTTTAAGAATGTTTTTACAGAAATCAAAAATTTTCAATAGGAATAGATTTACAAGCATTTTTCCAAAATGCAGATTTTTGAAAACCACCCTTTATATCTGAAACAGTACTAGATATCGATATGCGGTTGTCACCATTGAGTTTATCATAAATTGAGCCTCAGACACCGATATCAGTTTTCGTCTATCTCCTTTATATAAAGGGGTTTACCTTTAAAAGTATCCAATTTGGACCACCCTGTACATATGTATAATAGACCAAAATAAAGAACAACTGACTATTATTTAGTCACTTCTCCCTGATAAAATAATAACTCAAATTTAATAGTCATGTGTTATGTATAAATAGTTACGTAGAATATTAATACTATTATAATGTAATGTAATTCATCAAATAAACAATGTCATTGTAAACTTACCAGATTTTTATGGTTATTTTATAGTGAAATAGTATACTCGGTCTACTATATAGCGATATTATGTTCTCATATGCCACAATATTTTAAATAGTACTATATAACAGGTTTTATAATGAGCTTTAGTAGATTTCTTGATTATACTTTGATTTCCCATGATTAATCCATATTGTAATGAATAATTAGTTTGTTTCGAGAAATATAAAATTAACATAACAGTAGCATTGGAGTGTCTGGTGACTTATTATTATATTTTGTAGATGTCATTTTATTTATAATTAATAAATCCTTAATGGTTTTGGCATATAGTTTTATTAAGAGTAAAGTGTCGAAAATTAAGTTTTAATCAAGATCTGTATTTTCTGAAACACCTGTGAACTAGGAAAATAAGAGTTTAAAATCTACAAATCTTAACAAGTACATACACAGGGTGTTCGTAAGTTTTGATTTTTTTTTTCTTTTTAACAGGTTATACTACTAAACTAATTCACTTCACCTTGATTATTTTTCAAAAAACTGTTTTAAAATTTCGGTAAATCTATTCCCAACTGTAGTGTTTTAATGTATCACTTTTTACTGTACACATTTAGGAACCCCTTTTAACACTGATATAAGCAGTAGCAAATTTCAGTTGTTTAATTTTATGTTTTTCAACAATAAAATTATTTCGATTAAGAGCAGAAAATAAATCAACGTCATGACTATCAGTATCAAAAAAATGACAGTCTTTTTTAAGGTACAATAATATTTTAAATATATACAGGAAAATAATAGCATACCATGACTGATGAAGGTTGCCTTGATTGGTTGTTGGCGGGGTAGGCAATTGTGCCTGTTTATCTATCAGTATCAAAAAAATGGCAGCGGTTTTTAACGTACAATAATATTTTAAATATATACAGAAAAATAACAGCATACCATGACTGATAAAGGTTACCTTGATTGGTTGGTTGGTTGTTGGCGGGAAAGGCAATTGTGCCTGTTTATGCACTACAGCTCTTTGACTTACTGTTCTCCCCTCTCTTGAGTATAGTGGCGTCGTCCCTTTAACAAAGTTTGTTAACTACCTACCAAATCACTGATGTGGTAATTTATAACCACGATGCATATCTTCAAACAGTTTATGTCTGCGAGTCAATTCACATAGGATGAGCGTAGAGGTTTGTTCCTCTTCACCACATACTCTATATGTTATGGGACCACTGTGAATTTCCTATTACTGTAAAATTTCCTCGGTTGATAGTAAACGGTTATCGATCCGACCACTAATTTTGTCTGGGCTCTTTTTAAATGCAAGACGTCAGTTGTTGGTTTTTTAAAAGCGCCACTAATTATGTCACTCGCATGTCTTTGGTCAAAATTTGTGATCGATGATTTCGATGTTGGTGATATAATCATCTGCTGATTGTCGTTTACAGCACCTATTATGGTATGTCAAATGCTGGTTCTGGACCTCGTATGGTTCTGTAGCTCCAGATCTTGCTAATTCATCTGCTTGTTCATTATCGATTATTCCCTGGAACCCATAGTAGTTCAACCATATTGTTCCTGGTGGATAGTTCTAAAGTCGCGTTATGATCTTAGAGTTGGCCTGATAGGTATCTAAAGTCTTTAGAGCAGCTTGATCGTCTAAAAGAATATATATTTCTTGGTTGCGGTAGTCCCGTCTAATATTCTCATGAACACAAGCTTGTATTGAGTAAATTTCTGCCTGGAATATTGTGGCGCTTGTCCCTAACGGTCATGCTTCGCTTTTCTGCACATATTCCAGCACCTACTCCATTTACAGTTTTTGATCCGTCGGTATAATAAATCACACCTGGTGCCTTCTTTGGTGTCGTTACCTTTTTCAATAGATTTGGAGCGCACGCAATTCTGTTTGGCTTTTAGTAAGGTTTCCTTACCAGTTTTTCTCTATTTCAGATTGGAAACCATTATATTCTGTTATGTTTAACTTTTTGTGAATTGATGGTTGCTTTCCACAATTATAACTAATGCCATAGTAAATAAGGATAGAAGTAGAATTCTGACGCAAAATTGTTAACGTATTACAAATATTGCTGTATTTTTTTACGTACACACCCTTTCTACTCTACTTTAAATTATGGTTTAAAACTAGTAATAAAAACTAATTAAGTGCCGTCATTTACGGTGATAGAATATATATATATATATATATATATATATATATATATATATATATATATATATATATATATAAGATTTTTTTTTTAGTATAAAAGTTAAATATCTATTTTATTATGGTAAGATTAGATTATTCGTGACACGCCATAATCTAAGTTTCGTAAATGCACTGTTCCTCAAGTCTCGATGCAATAACTACAATAGAAGTATCATTAGCGAGTTGAATTAATTATCTGACATAAATAATAAATAACAGTGACTCCAGCACTGAATTCCGTGGGAATCCTCTATTGATACAAACTTCCGTAGATAAAGTATTACACACTTTTACAAGTTTCCTGTTTTCATCTAGAACTGTCAATCAAATATGCGAACTTTCAGACCCGGAGTGTACAGGGTGGTCCAAATTGGACACTTTTAAGGTAAACCCCTTTATCTAAAGGAGATAAACGAAAACTGATGTCGGTGTCTGAGGCTCAATTTTTATGATAAACTCAATGGTGAAAACCGCATATCGATATCTAGTACCGTTTCAGATACACAGGGGGTTTTTTAAAAAATCTGCATTTTGGAAAGCCTACTTCACAAAATATGCATTTAAAACTCTCGTAAAAACTGAAAACCTTTATATTTTGAAGTAGATTTAAGCAAAATATAAAATGTGCTATATTTTTAGAGTGGTAATTTAAAGCTCTATTCGGATACACTATTGAAATCCACGTGAAAAAGTGCTTTGATAATGTTTTTACAGAAATCAAAGATTTTCAATAGGAAAAGAATTACAAACATTTTTCCAAAATTCAGATTTTTGAAAAACACCCTGTATATCTGAAACGGTACTAGATATCGATATGCGGTTTTCACCATTGAATTTATCATAAAAATTGAGCTTCAGATATTGACATCAGTGTTCGTCTATCTCCTTTAGATAAAGGGGTTTATCTTTAAAACTGTCCAATTTGGACCACCCTATACAGTTTACTCATCCAAAGTACAGAACTGTGAAAACCTTTCGAAAAGTCGAAACAAAGCCTGAGTATAAACTCTCCTAATCCCTCTTTTGATAGAAAAAACCCAAAAAATATTTAGCAGCATCCTACGTATATCTTTCGTAGCAAAAATTATAATGAACATCAACCAAAAATTGCGTAAATACTGGTACCTTCAGTTATAAAATTATCTCAAATATTTAAAAAAAATATATTTAAAATTGATATTGGGCAATAATTCTAAGGCCTATCATGGTAGGCTACCTTTACTAAATTAAAGCGAAGAGTACATAATAGCTTCTGTAAGGAAAGAAATCTTCTTAATAGAAAAATTGATAATATATGTATATGTTAGTGATTCGACGATGATATCTCTGTCTATCAAAGAAAAATGCAAATGATTCGTTAAAATGATCAACTGAAATCGCTAGCATATTAAAATTTTATATCTAAAATTAAGACTCTAGGATATACTCGTATAAAGAAGTCGTAGTACTTTTGTTATTTAATTTTTATACGGAACGTATTTAGTAAAGAGATTGATTTTATTGCTGTAAATTATTAAAACCAAATTGTCGATATAAGGCACCCCCTATCAGGAAAAACATAATCTTTGAATTGCAAATTTTCTATAGATTCCGAAAAAATCTAAAGAATTGAGGTAAAATTATTTTCCTATTCCAAAATTATTTATTCGTTCATCTCCAAAAAGAGATTCTAGGAGAGTGAAACTATAAACTTAGCTATGTAGTATAGGAAAATAGTGAATTAGACGAGACACTTAAAAATGATAGGGGACTTTTTTAAAGGTCTCACCTAATTCACTAATTTCCTATTTTACCTGCCAAGAAAATTCTGTCAGTAATAAACAATTCTGGCTTTCCTTTCTCAGTATGTAAAATAGGTGTGAATTAGATGAGACCCTTCAAAAATGTCCCTGTACACATGTGTGAACTTATGTCAAATTTATTGCAAATGTAAACTTTATATAATTCTCTAAATACCGCTGAAGTCATTGATGCTTGTGAAGAGTATACATATATATATATGTATATATATATATATATATATATATATATATATATATATATATATATATATATATATATATATAAATATATATATATATATATATATATATATATATATATATATATATATAAATATATATATATATATATCAGAACTAACATAAGTAAAGATGGTAGAACGGAAAAAGAAGTAGAGAGTAGAATAAGTAAAGGAAGGGCGGTCATGAGACACCTAAACTCCCAACACAAAAGTATTTTCAGGCCACAGCATATCGTACAATAACAGCGTTTAAATCTCAAATTATGTATTTGAAGTTAAACCGTGACAAGTTCTTATTGGCCAAAATCTTTTATTGTGTTAAAGTATGTTAAATCGTCTCAAAACTTATCATGACCGAGCAATTCTTATGACCAATTTGTTTTTGCAATTCGGAAACTTTTAAAAATGGCATTATTTAATAAAGTTGAAAAATATTTTCGAATAGCAATATTTTCGTTAAATACAATGAAAATCGACAATGTTATTAAGTTTACTTCCTGAGCAAACTCACTTTTGACATAAATACTGAGTTTGATAATTCAAGTATTACAACTCTATATTTTAAATAACAGTTACTTTATGACGAGATATTATCCTTAAAATGTAATGCTAGCCTGAACTAACCCCACGTAATGTTTCTGTTAAAATTGGAGGTAATGAAGAAAAAAACGTAATTTTTACCCTTGAAATGGCAGATAGAAGCAAACCCTGCTAATCTTTTCCCCCATTTCTTCATCTCTGATCAGAGAATGTGAAAGAAGATTTGTACAATAAGAAATTGATTCAACATTAACGTTAGAAATAATGAAATCGACAATGTTATTAAGTTTACTTCCTGGGCAAACACTCACTTTTGACATAAATACTGAATTTGATAATTTAAGTATTACAACTCTATGTTTTAAATAACAGTTACTTTATGACGAGATATTTACCTTTAAATTTTATATTGAGAAAAGGCTGCAGAAATATATACAACTGAAACCTGATATTACCTTTTACATATTGTTTCTGTTAAAATTGGAGGTAATGAAGAAAAAAACATCATTTTCATACTTGAATTGGAGGTAATGAAGAAAAACGTCATTTTCATACTTGAAATGGCAGACAACATGACACATTAGAAGCAACCCATGTTAATTTTTTCCTCCATTTCTTTAAATTATTATATATTTGCCTATAATTAATAATAATGAAACATCACGAAAAATTCACACAATACACACACTATATAAAATTAATCGAGCTTCACTGTTTTACCTTCTACCCCTAAAGACAGATCGACAGAAACTGGAAACTCTGTTTTCCGTGACTTATTCAGTCTAAAACGTGAAGAAATGCAACAATTTTTCTACTTCCTTATGCAAGGGAAGTTAAAAGTAGTTCTCATGACAGAGTCAGTTTAAAATCAGATTTATTTTCATCTGATTGCAATCTTTTAGAATTGTTGTTGTTTGAAACTGTTAAATTACGTGACATTATAATTACAAAATAAATGTTGTTGTAAATGGTGATAATGTGGGGTTTTCCACAAAAGGTAAAATACAAGTTTCCCATAAAAAAGTTTAATTTTGAAACATTCTTAATATAAAAAAAAACAACTCGTAATGTGGAAAAATCCTTACTGAATTCAAAACTACACTCTTTGAAAAATTATATCCTAAAAATATTTAAAGATATTCTTATTATAGACTTTCTCGGTACTTTGCTACGCGAACCGTGAAGTTATTCATCTTTCCTATGCAAGCTGGTTCCAAAATTTCTATCATTTCTTGTCGGATATTTTTTTTGCGGGGAGCGAGAATAGCTAACTTTCATTTTTAGATAAGAGTAGAACTACGAGAAAAAAATGTATTGGTGTCAAATCAGGGCTACGTAGATTTTAGCTTTTGTTACTGCTTCTGGACATTAATTTATTCGTAAAAATATCTCAAGTAACAGAGATGTCTTTAAAGTGTGTGATGTTTCCACATAAAAAAGTTCTTGTTAATAATTGTTGTGTGACCTCTGTCATCTCCAAGGAATGATATGCCATTTGTTCCACTTGCTGATATTGCGACCCAAACCATCACTTTAGCTGACTGCCAAGGCTTTAGATGCTTTTATTTTGGATCTGCCGGACTTCAATAATGGCGGTTCGTTTTTTCCACGTTACCGTTAAGTAGCCTCCGCTTTTTTTCTGTATGTTTCGTTCTAGAATTAGTTGCCGTAAATGGTACTTTGGGTTTAACAGTAGGTGTCTCAGAAATGTTGCCTTTCTCGTCTTTACATGGGCCAATATTTCCCTGTCCTTGTCCATACTTCTCAAGATCTCTTCGTTCGTTACTTTGTCCGTCGATAGTACTTTCAACTTACTCATCCGATGATAAAATGTAATTGACATTGTTTTTTTAACGATTTTCCAATATATATTGTATTGATATAAATTTGAAAGTCATCCATATGTTCCGCCATTCGTTCGTCTTGTTGTCGAAATTCAGGTATATTTACCGGGAAATCCATGTTAGATAACAATAAGGTTGCCCGGATATATACGGTAACTATTGTTTTCGTAGTTAAATAAGTATAATTTAACAAATAACCGGTCAAGTGCAAGTTGAACTTGCACAATTAGTGTTCCGTACGTTAATTGCTTTTAAAATAAAAAAAAAATCTTACGGTGGTATAAAATGATCAGTGACTTCACAAAACACACCCCAAAGGAGTTTTTTCAACAAAGTTTGTTTCCAAATTTTACTGAATGACTTTGAATTTTTTTTTTTATATACCAAATAAATTATTAAAGATAATGCACTCGAGATAATTTTCGTTCAATCTATACCCCGTGGAGAATATTCCAGAATTTTTTCAAAATTTTTTGATCAGTATTTTTCGAGATAAGGTGGGGGGACAGCGATTTTTAGCCATTTTTTTTAAAAATAATACAAAGAAAAGTGAGCCCGAGTATTACATTATATATATATATTTTACTCGTATTTTCACAAGCTTTCATTTGACACTACACTCGATGATCTAGTAAAAATTTTTTTTTTCACTTCCGATTTCACCCCCCAAAATTAACCCCTTAAGTCAAAATTTAACTTTCAAAACTACACGGCTATGATGAGGCCATCAATTCCTATATTATTACCAAATTTCAACTTTCTATGACAAACAGTTTCGGAGAAAATCGAGTGTGACAGACAGACAGACAGACGGACAGACAGACACCGAAGTCATCTTATAAGTGTTCCGTACGGAACACTAAAAATATCGGACCGATGGAATGCTACAGTGCCTTATTAAATCAAATATTTTTTTTCATATATGCAGATTCACTGTGTACATGATAGTAAAAGCAGCATAAAAATAATGACGATACTTCCCTTGTAAATAAACGTGCTAAAATCGATATATTTTTTTAAAGATTACTCTATAATTACATTCTTTTACATATTCTTCTTGTTCCTTCACTTTAAGACCTTCGGAAAGAATGTATAACAGGATATATGCGAAACAATCCGTCTAACCTCTTCCTCTATGCATTTAATTTCGTATATATATTTAACTATACATAATTTTATTTTTAAGAGTGTTCATAACCAAAAATCAGAAAAAATTCTCATAATACTATTGAAACTCAATCATCAGTATTACATATCATCATCAATCCGGTTTTTTTATAGCATTCTTCGCCTTCCGGTTCCCATTTTCCATCCTCTTCGATCTTCCCAATCTCCGGGTCTTAGATTTGTCTCTGACATTTCCCTCAGAAAACCTCCAAACCATGTGGCTCTTGGTCTCCCTCTTCTCCTCTTTTCGCTTGGTACCCATTTCAGAACTACCTTTGGTATTCGGCGTTCTTCTATTTTTTCCACGTGCCCGTACAATATAAGTTGCTGTTGTTTAATTTCCCCAATAATCGTGGTTTTTTACTTTCATTACATCCCTTATTCTCTCATTTATAACTTTGTTCATTCTTGACACTCCAGCCGATCTTCGCCAGTAATCCATTTCGGGTGTCATTAGTTTCTGTTCCAATTGTTTCGTCAATTGTCAAGTTTCACAACCGTATAACTCCATGTTCTTAAATACTGTATTATAAATGAGGTGCTTTCTCTGTGAAGTTCTGTTTTTCGACCGTCGAATAGAGTTTAGGTGTCTCATGACCGCCCTTCCTTTACTTATTCTACTCTCTACTTCTTTTTCCGTTCTACCATCTTTACTTATGTTAGTTCTGATATATATATATATATATATTTATATATATATATATATATATATATATATATATATATATATATATATATATTTATATATATATATATATATATATATATATATATATATATATATATATATATCAGAACTAACATAAGTAAAGATGGTAGAACGGAAAAAGAAGTAGAGAGTAGAATAAGTAAAGGAAGGGCGGTCATGAGACACCTAAACTCTATTCGACGGTCGAAAAACAGAACTTCACAGAGAAAGCACCTCATTTATAATACAGTATTTAAGAACATGGAGTTATACGGTTGTGAAACTTGACAATTGACGAAACAATTGGAACAGAAACTAATGACACCCGAAATGGATTACTGGCGAAGATCGGCTGGAGTGTCAAGAATGAACAAAGTTATAAATGAGAGAATAAGGGATGTAATGAAAGTAAAAACCACGATTATTGGGGAAATTAAACAACAGCAACTTATATTGTACGGGCACGTGGAAAAAATAGAAGAACGCCGAATACCAAAGGTAGTTCTGAAATGGGTACCAAGCGAAAAGAGGAGAAGAGGGAGACCAAGAGCCACATGGTTTGGAGGTTTTCTGAGGGAAATGTCAGAGACAAATCTAAGACCCGGAGATTGGGAAGATCGAAGAGGATGGAAAATGGGAACCGGAAGGCGAAGAATGCTATAAAAAAACCGGATTGATGATGATATGTAATACTGATGATTGAGTTTCAATAGTATTATGAGAATTTTTTCTGATTTTTGGTTATGAACACTCTTAAAAATAAAATTATGTATAGTTAAATATATATACGAAATTAAATGCATAGAGGAAGAGGTTAGACGGATTGTTTCGCATATATCCTGTTATACATTCTTTCCGAAGGTCTTAAAGTGAAGGAACAAGAAGAATATGTAAAAGAATGTAATTATAGAGTAATCTTTAAAAAATATATCGATTTTAGCACGTTTATTTACAAGGGAAGTATCGTCATTATTTTTATGCTGCTTTTACTATCATGTACACAGTGAATCTGCATATATGAAAAAAAATATTTGATTTAATAAGGCACTGTAGCATTCCATCGGTCCGATATTTTTAGTGTTCCGTACGGAACACTTATAAGATGACTTCGGTGTCTGTCTGTCCGTCTGTCTGTCTGTCTGTCACACTCGATTTTCTCCGAAACTGTTTGTCATAGAAAGTTGAAATTTGGTAATAATATAGGAATTGATGGCCTCATCATAGCCGTGTAGTTTTGAAAGTTAAATTTTGACTTAAGGGGTTAATTTTGGGGGGTGAAATCGGAAGTGAAAAAAAAAATTTTACTAGATCATCGAGTGTAGTGTCAAATGAAAGCTTGTGAAAATACGAGTAAAATATATATATATAATGTAATACTCGGGCTCACTTTTCTTTGTATTATTTTTAAAAAATGGCTAAAAATCGCTGTCCCCCCACCTTATCTCGAAAAATACTGATCAAAAAATTTTGAAAAAATTCTGGAATATTCTCCACGGGGTATAGATTGAACGAAAATTATCTCGAGTGCATTATCTTTAATAATTTATTTGGTATATAAAAAAAAAAATTCAAAGTCATTCAGTAAAATTTGGAAACAAACTTTGTTGAAAACTCCTTTGGGGTGTGTTTTGTGAAGTCACTGATCATTTTATACCACCGTAAGATTTTTTTTTTATTTTAAAAGCAATTAACGTACGGAACACTAATTGTGCAAGTTCAACTTGCACTTGACCGGTTATTTGTTAAATTATACTTATTTAACTACGAAAACAATAGTTACCGTATATATCCGGGCAACCTTATTGTTATCTAACATGGATTTCCCGGTAAATATACCTGAATTTCGACAACAAGACGAACGAATGGCGGAACATATGGATGACTTTCAAATTTATATCAATACAATATATATTGGAAAATCGTTAAAAAAACAATGTCAATTACATTTTATCATCGGATGAGTAAGTTGAAAGTACTATCGACGGACAAAGTAACGAACGAAGAGATCTTGAGAAGTATGGACAAGGACAGGGAAATATTGGCCCATGTAAAGACGAGAAAGGCAACATTTCTGAGACACCTACTGTTAAACCCAAAGTACCATTTACGGCAACTAATTCTAGAACGAAACATACAGAAAAAAAGCGGAGGCTACTTAACGGTAACGTGGAAAAAACGAACCGCCATTATTGAAGTCCGGCAGATCCAAAATAAAAGCATCTAAAGCCTTGGCAGTCAGCTAAAGTGATGGTTTGGGTCGCAATATCAGCAAGTGGAACAAATGGCATATCATTCCTTGGAGATGACAGAGGTCACACAACAATTATTAACAAGAACTTTTTTATGTGGAAACATCACACACTTTAAAGACATCTCTGTTACTTGAGATATTTTTACGAATAAATTAATGTCCAGAAGCAGTAACAAAAGCTAAAATCTACGTAGCCCTGATTTGACACCAATACATTTTTTTCTCGTAGTTCTACTCTTATCTAAAAATGAAAGTTAGCTATTCTCGCTCCCCGCAAAAAAAATATCCGACAAGAAATGATAGAAATTTTGGAACCAGCTTGCATAGGAAAGATGAATAACTTCACGGTTCGCGTAGCAAAGTACCGAGAAAGTCTATAATAAGAATATCTTTAAATATTTTTAGGATATAATTTTTCAAAGAGTGTAGTTTTGAATTCAGTAAGGATTTTTCCACATTACGAGTTGTTTTTTTTTATATTAAGAATGTTTCAAAATTAAACTTTTTTATGGGAAACTTGTATTTTACCTTTTGTGGAAAACCCCACATTATCACCATTTACAACAACATTTATTTTGTAATTATAATGTCACGTAATTTAACAGTTTCAAACAACAACAATTCTAAAAGATTGCAATCAGATGAAAATAAATCTGATTTTAAACTGACTCTGTCATGAGAACTACTTTTAACTTCCCTTGCATAAGGAAGTAGAAAAATTGTTGCATTTCTTCACGTTTTAGACTGAATAAGTCACGGAAAACAGAGTTTCCAGTTTCTGTCGATCTGTCTTTAGGGGTAGAAGGTAAAACAGTGAAGCTCGATTAATTTTATATAGTGTGTGTATTGTGTGAATTTTTCGTGATGTTTCATTATTATTAATTATAGGCAAATATATAATAATTTAAAGAAATGGAGGAAAAAATTAACATGGGTTGCTTCTAATGTGTCATGTTGTCTGCCATTTCAAGTATGAAAATGACGTTTTTCTTCATTACCTCCAATTCAAGTATGAAAATGATGTTTTTTTCTTCATTACCTCCAATTTTAACAGAAACAATATGTAAAAGGTAATATCAGGTTTCAGTTGTATATATTTCTGCAGCCTTTTCTCAATATAAAATTTAAAGGTAAATATCTCGTCATAAAGTAACTGTTATTTAAAACATAGAGTTGTAATACTTAAATTATCAAATTCAGTATTTATGTCAAAAGTGAGTGTTTGCCCAGGAAGTAAACTTAATAACATTGTCGATTTCATTATTTCTAACGTTAATGTTGAATCAATTTCTTATTGTACAAATCTTCTTTCACATTCTCTGATCAGAGATGAAGAAATGGGGGAAAAGATTAGCAGGGTTTGCTTCTATCTGCCATTTCAAGGGTAAAAATTACGTTTTTTTCTTCATTACCTCCAATTTTAACAGAAACATTACGTGGGGTTAGTTCAGGCTAGCATTACATTTTAAGGATAATATCTCGTCATAAAGTAACTGTTATTTAAAATATAGAGTTGTAATACTTGAATTATCAAACTCAGTATTTATGTCAAAAGTGAGTTTGCTCAGGAAGTAAACTTAATAACATTGTCGATTTTCATTGTATTTAACGAAAATATTGCTATTCGAAAATATTTTTCAACTTTATTAAATAATGCCATTTTTAAAAGTTTCCGAATTGCAAAAACAAATTGGTCATAAGAATTGCTCGGTCATGATAAGTTTTGAGACGATTTAACATACTTTAACACAATAAAAGATTTTGGCCAATAAGAACTTGTCACGGTTTAACTTCAAATACATAATTTGAGATTTAAACGCTGTTATTGTACGATATGCTGTGGCCTGAAAATACTTTTGTGTTGGGAGTTTACAGGATATCCAAGAATTCCATACTAAAATATTTCTCCTGATATGTGTAATTCTTGTTATTCGTCTGATATCCTCCCTTTTAATGTGTCTGTCTTTCCTTGGTCCGTTGAGTACGTTGAAATCGACAAAGAGTATTTTTTATGAAAGTCACTGAAAGTATATAACTCTCGTATACTTTTCTTTTTAAAGACATGGAGATATCTCGGTTTTTTAGTTGGGTAATATTATGTCACCCTGCCTAACCTTTTTTGATCTTTATGGTTTTTCTGTTTTTTGATCTTCATATAATTTAACCGTTAATGTCGCATTTTCATATATGAACTTGAGGAGTTCGGTATATCTTGAATCTATTATGGCATGAGCTTACGACTGCATAATGGCCCAATGTTCTAGGAAGTGGAAGACCTTCTTATAATCGATGAAAGCAAGGTACACCTTAATATTATACTCGGTCGCTTTTTCAATTAACAAGCGGACGTCTGGATATGATCTGTTGTTCCAAAACCCTTGCTAAAGTCCACCTGTTCGACTAGTTATTATTTATCGAATTTATTTGTTAGAGAGATTGTGTTAATTTTAGTAACAAGTTTGTAATAATAATAATAACGTGATATTAAGCTAATGGGGCGATAGTTCTTAAGATTTTCGTAATCGCCTTTCTTGAACCTAACTGTTTTGCCAATGTTCTGTACATTCTTTATTCTTCATTCTTTGTTTGTCTTTGTTAAGTAATATCCGTATTGCTTCAAGAAGTTCATTTCCTCCCACCTCCAAAATATTTCAGATGTTATTTTATCTTCACCTGGAGATTTCCGATTCTTCATTTGTTTTAAAGCAATTTCCAATTCACACCGGCTTACCTCAAGAATTTCTTCAGAGCCAACGTTAAGAATATGTTTTTGCCGCTGATTCGTATTTAATATAGTCAAGAAATAAAGGTTTGTGTAGGATTCTTTTATTTCATGCGTTATTTCCTTCCTCTCAGTTACTATTTTACCCACTTTATCCCGTATTTTTTATCATTTTACCTTGTGACATCTTAGATTTCAATAGTTTCAGATTTTCATTTTCTTCAGTGATGTTAATTATTAAGTTTGTATTAAATTTTCTAAAGTCTTTTCTTGTTCATTTTTTACGGCTTTATTGTCCTTCTTAAAGTGCCATATCGGATACTGATGTAGGCGACCCTCTCGTCTTTGCCTGTGATTGATGCCTTTTTAAGTGATTCCACAGATAAAGGGAACCTACAGTTTTTAATGTCGGTTCCCAACGGCCAAGATGAGAGGGCTCTATTAGGCATGATACTACGAGTGGTTTGCGACTGCCTTCCCAAGAGAGGCGACCGTCACGTTGTAAATTCAATTTAATTCTATTTTTTTATTATCTTTTTCGAGCCGAGATATGAACTTGTGTCGCTGGCGTAGAAACCAGACACCTTAACCACTACGCTACGTCCACCCAGCGCTATGGCTTTGTTCAATGTTTCAAATTTACCTGTACCTCTTTCTTCAGATTTTCTTTCCTCTGTGAGTGTAATTGTCTCGGGAGAGAATTTGTTGACTTTCTGTTCTTGAGAGGATATTTTCTTCACTATTATTTCGATACTAGATGTAATTTTCTCTATAAGTTGGTTTATTTCCATGTTTTTTAAACTGTCTACTGGGTGGCGTTTACTTTTCAATGCTGTTTAAATCTGTGATTGATTTTTCTCGAGTACTTTCATGGTCGGAATCGTTTGGTGTTTGTGTTCAATCATGTTCTTTCTTTCTTCTTTTAGATTTATTTTAAATAAAGCTCTTACTAGCTGGTGGTCGCAAACCTGTATCAAACTTGTTGAGTACTGATAAATCTTTGCAATATTTTCTTCGGCGAATACAAGGTATAGAGGTTGAAATATATTATATAAATTTTAAGCGGTAGAAACGACACCTTCGTGTGACTTCTCTGAATAATTCACCCACATTTTTAGTGATCCGTACGGAATACTTACAAGATCACTTCGGTGTCTGTCTGTCGGCCTATCTGTCTGTCACACCTGATTTTCTCTGAAACTATTAGACATAGAAAGTCGAAATTCAGCACTAATATAGGAACTGATATCCCCATCAGAGTCGTGTAGTTTTGAAAGTTAAATTTTGACTTAAAGTGTTAGTTTTGGGGGGTGAAATCGGAACCGAAAAAAAAGTCTTTTACCGGGTCATCCAGTCGGGCTCTAATGAAAGCTTGTGAAAACATCAGTTCAAAAATATGTATAATGTAATACTTGCACACACTTTTCTTTGTATTATTTTAAAAGAATTGCATGAAATCGCTGTCCTCCCCTTATCTCGAAAAGTACTGATCAAAAAATTTTGAAAAAATTCTGGAATATTCTCCACAGGGTGTAGATTGAACGAAAATGATCACGAGTGCATTACGTTTAATAATTTATCTGATATAAAAAAAAAAAATTTCAAGGTCTGAAACAAACTTTGTTGAAAACTCATTTGGGTTGTGTTTTAATGATTTTATACCTCCGTAACACAAATTCTTATTTTAAAAGCAATCAACGTACGGAATACTAATTGCGCATGTCCAACTCATACTTGGCCGGTTATTAATATTACTCCGATACTCTGATTCAATGACTTGAGAGTTTTAGATTTAAATTGAAGAATAATTGATTCCGCCATTTCAATCAAACTGTTGCTAGAGAACAATAGTTATTATATTTTAGGCTGTGTGGAAAACCCCATATTGTCGCCATATGCAAATATATAGTTTATTCTTAATAATTATGTTACATTAAGCAGAACGGTTTTCGATAACATTAACAAAGAAGAAGAAACGATTCTAAAAAAAATTTTTATCCATTATTGCTACATCATAAGTTTTTTTTAACTTTGTTATAGGGTACAATTAAAAATTTTCGAACTATGAAAACGAGTTGGATATTAACATGGCCCTATCACGTCAAGTTTGCGGATGTGCCTAACTTTGAAAAATATATGATTTTCACAAATTTTTATATAATTATTGTTAACTTCAAATACACAATTGGGCAAGTAGAAGCTACATTCTGTTATTGTTACTGATTGCCATTGGGTCAAAATAAGTAAGACGGGCCCGAAAATTTTTCTTTCTAGGATTTCAAAGATAACTATATTTTTCGATAGAGGTACAAGTACCTTTTTACCACCTAAATTTTTTTTGTAATACTTCAATTATTTTGGGAATAATGGCTAGTTGAATATTTATGCATAGAACTTTTCATTTATTCATATTTCAGAAACGAATAGAGATAATTGAGTTAATTTTTTTTTAAAATGAAGCTACATATTTATACTTTTTAGTTAAATTGATGCGGTTGTTGTAAAAATTTAATTTGTTAAAGTTATAAACAATTTTTTTTAAGCAATTGTGAATTAAACCATGTTCTCGGTTTTACGCCACTCAGTAAATTAAAAAAAAAGTTAGTAACCTCTTATATTAAAGAAGTTATTAGTATTTTTCTGATGACGCGCAGTATCCAACGCGCACGTGGACTCTAATGCGCGAGCCGCTAACGCTGACGCTCTCGAAAAACTCATTAATTTTTAACGAGGAATCATAAGAGTAATATTAAGACATTTTGCATTTATTATTTAATGAAAAATTATGTAAAAATTATACAATATATATTAAATTATTTCAAACATTAACTGTTACTGCTTCTTCAGAACTAGACAATATTTTGCACATGGTTATTTTCTTTCGGTATAAAGGCATGGAATTAGCAAGTCTTAGACATAGCTTTACAAGTTCGATGCTTCGATTGATAAAAGTTTTCGTGAGCCTGACATTCTTCATTTGTACAAAAATAGAAGCTTACATTTTTAAAATAATTAACTGGCCAATCAAACAAGAGTTTTAGGAGATGTTATTTGATTTTCACTATTTCTCTGAAGACTTGTTCGTTCTCGCCGCACTTTTAACGCATCCACCAATCCCATCCCAAGACTTTATTCCATGGGAAGTGCCCAAAACATGCCACTTCCCATGAATAACACCACATTCAGATTCATGCGAGAGTAGAGAAGAAAAATTGAACTTGTTTTTATATTGAGTTGCAGAGTCACCGACTGTAGCCTTCAAATGTTGAATCAATTTCTTATTATACAAATCAACTGAAGCCACTGAATATTTCACATTCTCTGATCAGAGATGAAGAAATGGGGGAAAAGATTAGCAGAGTTTGCTTCTATCTGCCATTTCAAGTGTAAAAATTACGTTTTTTTCCTCATTACCTACAATTTTAACAGAAACATTACGTGGGACATAATATCAGATTAGTTCAGGTTAGCATTATATTTTAAGAATAATATCTTGTCATAAAGTAAGTATTAGTTTTTTCTTTATAAAAGTGAAAGAAAAACACGAGTTTTGACATTGTAAATCTTCGCTGCCCATTTCTCAAAAAAAGCCCGCCTTAAAAACAGGTCAAATTTGACAAGACAGAGGGCCTATTCCTTATAGTCCCCTCTACTGGTTACTTGACCGGAACTGATAGCCTTGCCTATGTCATTAGTTCCGCTTGAGTAATTCAAGGGTTAGGCTAAGTATAAATAGGGTAGATTTGGTAGTTTAGCTTTAGTCAATCATCGCTCCTGATGAAGCTAACATGGTTAGCGAAACGCGCGTCGAGTGCAAAAATAAAGTGTTTGGTGTAGTGGTGATATATACTGAGTAGTATCATTGTGCCAAAGATTCCACATTCCCAACTTAGTATTAATTTTCCTACCTATTCCGAGATCTTATTTCCCGATTTTTATTTTACATTTTTTGATGACTGTTTTTGGCATATAACAGCGTCGAAAAGAAAAGTCAACTGAACCACTAGAAATTTTAACTTCCACAGCACTAGATCGGGTCTAATTAATGAATCAAGCTACCGATATTTTGACCTGGCCTCCTACTTGACACATTATAAATACATTAAAAGAGAATTAGATTATTTACCAAACATTACAAAAATATTCAATATAGACGTTGTAACTGTCTTGTAAGAAGAAAATCACCAAAATGAGGCTGACTTTATCCAACCAATAAATAGATCTTAATAAAACCTACAAGTATCTTGGGTTCTATAAAAATAATAAAATATACTACACAAAAACAAATACAGAAATGGATAGCTAAAAATATTTAAAGTCATCGAAAAGTAAAACAATTAAAATAAATACATACAAGTACCCAGATATTAGTATGAACTTATTCTTTTAGGATAATACTTAAAAGTACTACAAACTGCAAAAACTAACTAAACTAAAAAATAAAAATCGAGCTAAATTATTTTAGTTAGAGACAGAATTAGATACATAATAATAAAGAAACTAAAACCCATTATTTGATAGATACAATACCTAATACAAATAATTTACGCAGTTGATCGAAGAAATACAACAGAGGTGGTGTGATTCCTTGGGCAATTGTTATTGTTATTATTCTATTAATATTTTTAACAACGGAAAAATTAGGTAATTTAAACTAACTTTTAAGTGTTCCGTAAGGAACACTTATGGGATCACTTCGGTGTCTGTCTTTCTGTCTGTCACACCCGATTTTCTTCGAAACTATTTCACATAAAAAGTTGAAATTTGACACAAATATAGGAATTGATGGCCCAATTAGAACAGTGTAGTTTTAAAACTTAAATTTTGAATTAAGGGTAGTGAAATCGGAAAAATTTTTTACCAGGTCATCGAGTAAGGAGTCAAATGAAAGCTTGTGAAAACAAGAGTTGAAAAGTATGTATGATGTAATACTTATGCACACTTTTCTTTGCGTTATTTTTAAAAAATTGCGAAAAATCGCTATCCCCCTTTATTTCGAAAAGTACCGATCAATAAATTTTGAAAAAATTCTGGAATATTCCCCATAGGGTGTAGATTGAACGAAAAAACCCTGTCCACCCACCCTTGAAAAGTAGGCTGATCAAGAAATTTTGAAAATATTTTAGTATAGTCTCCATAAAGTATATATTGAGCGAAAATTATCAACTTTGCAGTTTGATTTTTACAGCAAACTTTCGAGCAATAATTAATAACAGATCTTAAATAGCACTCTTACCGTTTACCACAGACAATAATAGGTCGTTCAAAAGTTTGTAGAATAATTGTGTGTTTTTTATATTGAAAGTTTATGACTATAACAAAGAATTTTATACTGGAATGTTTACCCTGTATCGTAAAAACATAGTACATATTAACCTAATCTAAAATGAATAAACTCTTATAAAAGTCGCAACGTTTTGAACAAAAGCACGTCACAGAAATTAAGTTTCAAATATTTTCATAATTGTTTTTTTTGAAAAATTCTATTTGAAGCAACCTCTATTTTTGTATACTTAATTAAATAAAGAGTCTTTAAGAAACCACGTCATTAAAATGTTTCATAGTTAATAGGTAGACTAAATAAAATTGGTTTACACTACACAAAAATTATCGGCTAATTTACTTTACTCTTAAAATGTGCTAATATACTATTTATTTTTAGAACTGGACAATACCAATTGCATAATGCATCCTAATACCTATTTCAATATACCAATATCTATACTGAAATTTGTATTTGATGAAGATAAAAAATGATTACGAGATGGTAGTCATGTGGCTCCTGATATTTCTCAAAATAGAGGTTTTTTTTTAAAAAGAAAAATCGCCAAAAATGGTCTTGTTAGTTAAAATTTCAAAAATCTGTTATCAAAATAAGTTGTTTCTTTGTTAATTTTAATAAATATACAAAATCTTAGCGGTAAATTCAAATTTCTAATTTCTACTACTTTTTTAATCTTCGGTGAAGTTTAAATCCGGCCAGTGACCTTTTACTTTTATTTCTTCATACTTTGGAGAGCATTCTGATGGTAAATTTATAAACGTATTATATCTTGTTGGTACATTTTGCCTAAAAAGAGAAAAAAAAGAGGGAGAAAAAGACGCAGTCTGTGTGTTAGTCAAGTTTAGGTGAGATACAAGATAAATTAAATGTTTTTACTAAACCAACCTTTGGTAATTTAAATTTACTATTATTATAATATATGTATATGTATATATATATATATATATATATATATATATATATATATATAAATATATATATATATATATATATATATATATATATATATATATATATAAATATATAAATATATATATATATATATATATATATATATATATATATATATATATACAAAATATATATATATATATATATATATATATATATATATATATATATATATATATATATATATATATATATATATATATATATATATGGGTTCAATATTGAATTAACTATTTTATAAAGCTTACGAAAAATTTTGTTAAAGTATTCATAAATCGCTTACGTATTGAAATCACAGTGAATGGTGCTCGTTGAGATGAACCCCGGTGTATCACGAGTAATTCTTAGGGCTTTTCTTTGTATTATTCGTAGTTTTATAAGTCTAACTTTATTTTTACCAAGAAAGAGCACCATAAAGTAAAATCAACCAATATAAATTTAATTTAGTTTTAGCATAAATCTTTTTTTGGATATTTAATAAGAAATAAAGTGCACCAAGCTGACGAAATAACTTTAGTATTATTTATCCAATTAAAATTAATTATTAAAATATGCCAATCAATATCTTAATTTGTTTCTTTAACTTTTGTTAAAGGCAATCCAAGAATATCTTTAAAGAAATAAATAACTTTAGATCGTCATTAATGTTTTCTTTCATGTCGTTTCTTTTTTACGGGTCTAGCACACGTGCTACAGGGAAGTCCCTAAAGTGCTCCAGAAGCGGCATGTGTGCGGAAAAGCGATTCACGTTGTTCTTGAATAGCTGTAAATTGTACTCGGTGGGAAACACAGCCCTGGGCAAATTATTCCAAAGGGATGATGTTCTTCATATAAAAGACTGCTTGAAAAGCGTTGTACGCGGAGTAACAAGCTGAACCTCATACGGATGTGAAGTATTAGCGCGACGTGTATTTCTAACATGCACCGTTTTGAGAGGAATTAAGCGGGCTACATCCTTCGAACACTTTCCATGAAAATACTTGTAGAACAGGCTCAAGTCGCCAACCGTTCTTCCGCCGGTCAGTTCCGGGTCTCCAATCAGACGAACAGCTCTTCTCTGAACAAAATCTTACAAATGCAGTGTGTGTTTGGGAGCGGAGCTTCAAACATGGGAGCAGTATTCCATAGTTGGTCGTATTTGAGCTTTGTAAAGAATTAACAGTTGTTGTGGAGTGTAAAGCTTTCTGGTTCGAAATAATATTCCCAACTTTTGAGAAGCTCTCCTTGCTATGCCGGCAACATGTCCATGCTAGGACATATTTGCTCCCAAATTAACGCTCAACAAATTGAGTGACGAAACTAAGGGAATGGAGTGCCCCGACATGACTATGTCGGGTTCAGCAACGTTAACTTTTTTAGAAAAAACTGCCGCCTGGGTTTTTGTAGCGTTAAATTCCACTTGGTTATTGTCACCCCAAGGTAGAATTTCTTCCAGGTCTTTGTTAAGTTGAACGACCTCCTGCTGTCTGCGGATGATGAAGATGATGAGGTATGCTATGGAACTTGATATCATTAGAAAGAAAACAGAATGAGCTTTCAAATGATACTAAAATCCATTAAAATATATGAACACTAAATTCTAGGATCCGTGTTAAATGAAGCCAAATAGTTTGCGTCGACTTTTTTGCTCGCCCGTGTAATTTCTATCGGTAACGTATTAGTTTTTTAAACCTAAAAGCTGATTTATAGACTTTTTTAATGAAAACGAAAATATTTTAGCATTTGATACAAAGCATTATTTTAAAAGTTATAAATTAAATTAACTTTCTCAGCCCTCTCTGAAATAAGAATACACAAAAATATCATCGTGTTGACAGATCTTCAATGACAAATAAAATGACGAATAAACTTAATGTTTTCAATTTTTTTCAAAAAAAATAAATGTCGTTTTGTATATTTATTATGCGTATGAAGGTATACTGTTAGTGACTTCTTTTTACAAATTAACTGAATATTTCATAACAATAATTTTGATTGAAAATGTCATTCATGGAAATTAAATAATTTAATATTAAATTTTATATTGGTTAAAGCTGGCGTATTTGTAAACAACTGATATTGGGAAAAGTATGGTTTTTCAAATCACACTTTGCTAAACATTTTTTAGAAACAGGCCATACTTTTCCTAATTGTTTACAAATACTCCATACGGCACCAAAAGCGTCAAAACTCAATTTCTTAGAATCCATAGAAATTTACAGACATTCAAAGGACCATAATATGAATTTACTCAATAGTCAATTAGACGTAGCAAATTCCGTCTGTTCCAACTGTTCTAGTACATAACAGACCCACATCTGTTCATCATATAAATATAAAATACCAAAAATTTGTTTTAGTCTTAGTTAAGCGTTTAACATTGTACTTGTACTACGAAATCGCGATAACGCAATTGCAAAATCTTTACAAATGTATTTAGTGACAGTTAACAAAGTAATTAAGTAATTTTATTATTAAAATGTACTGTCACAAAGTAACGGACCAATCAATCAACTCTCTAAGTTTATTTAGGTTACTAACTTGTAAATATCTTAAGACACAAATGTGTACTATTGTTTAGATCATCTCTTGTAATACTAATTATAGGGTTAAACTTCACTAATTTGTCAATAAAAGATATTCGCACGGAATTCTGTAATATTAGATATTAAACTAGAAATGCTTTATTACTCTAACATAAAGGCGATTTATAATTTAAAATAACCGGTCAAGTGCAAGTTGGACTTGCTCAATTAGTATTCCTTACAGTGTGTTCAATTCTTAAATTGTTTAACCACCTTTAGTTAAAAACGATTGATGATTTGTAAGCGTGAGAAAATATTTGCCTTTACATTTAGACCTTTCTTTTGGCAAAAGGACTGTATCTTTTGTGTCATAAAATACACCTCTTTTGGGTCTTACTAGAATAGAGTCGTAAAGTTTAAAGTAAAATTAAGTCTTTCTGACAGTTTAATCCTTAAATTTACGGCTGAACAGATGTTAACGCAATATCTGTTTTGTATTTAGGAGTTTGTTAAATAAAAATCGTACTTCTTGTAGTGTACTTAAACGTTAAAATTTGAGGGCCTTTTTTAACAGCGTATCGTGCCTCGAATTCTTCTACCTGACCACGTGACCTCTTACCTATCTAGAAGGGTAACTAGTACTTAGAAAAGTAAAAAAGGGGGCTCTCTCGATAAACACCATAAGAAGTACTTCGCTAATTACTTTAACAATCATTCTGTGAGATTATTGTAATAATTGACGCATTCCAATTATTTAAGCATCTATACTTTTTAATTAATAGTATTAGGAAATTTTCTTAACGAAAAAACACCGTGATTACCTTTAAAAAAAATTACCAGCAAATGAATCTAACTCAACATAAAATCTAGTAGGAAAAGTTTAAAACAAATATTTACTACCTAGCTATTTGTTTAATTATAAAGAAATAAAATAAAATTATTTTGTCTTCAGTACCTAGCCATTGGTGACCAGTTATCATGATATTACTGATTACGCCGAATACGTGTTGATATTTCGTAGCTCTCAGTCCCAATTGAATTCCCAAGTTTCCATACCTTCACCATTCTGTCATGCCATGTAGTTTCTTTAATACCAGAAAAATTACCAAACGAAATGCACTCATGATAATTTTCGTTCAATCTACACTTTATTTAGACTATTCCAGAATTTTTCAAAATTTCTTGATTTTCGAAATAAGGTAGGGAACAGAGATTTTTGGCCTTTTTTTAAAGAATACAAAGAAGAAAAGTGTGCGCAAGTATTATTAATTATTTTTGAACTCGTGTTTTCACACCCTTTCATTTGACGCCCCACTCAATGACCTTTTAAAACGAAACCGCTCTGATTGGGCCATCAATTTCTATATTTGTGCGAAATTTTAACTTCTATGTCAAATAGTTTCGGAGAAAATCGGGTGCGACAGACGGACAGATACCAAAATAATCTCATAAGTGTTCCGTACGGAACACTAAAAATTGTTAAATGAAATTTAATACATTTCTGCTGACAAAATTACCAAATATAATTTACAACTAAATTTGTTTATATTTATTCGTCACGTGGCAAAGATAATTAAAATACCCATTCTTCTATTTCCAAATTAAAGTATCACAACAGTTTGACTGGATTTCCCCAAAATATTTTACCCATATTTTAATATACCTACGCATTCTAATTTCATTGACTTGAAAGTTTCAGAATAAATTTCTATAGGACTATTTATTGTGCAAAATCTTATTTAACTGATACTGTTAGTTATTACTGAAAAATAATAAATTATATGACTTATAGAAAACGTCATATTGCCATTATTCAAACATATCGTTTGATTTTAATAATTAAGTTGGGTGTTACAGCTTTGGTAAAGTCAACAAGAAATGATTCCTAAAAGATTTAGAGCCTGGACCAATTTAAATATAAAATTTTTATTATGTAAATTATTCAAATCTAACCAAAGCTAGACTTAGGCATACTACCAATTAGAGATGTCAATATTGTAACTACTGGGTACAAAGTACCCGTTACTCATCCGGATCGAAAGTACCGGATAGTTGACAATAAATATACCCGGTACAAAGTATCTACACATTGATGGCGTCTGCACTCTGTGGCCAACCAAACTAAAACTGCCAATGCTATACCAATAGCGGTAGATACCTACTCGTCTCTACGATGGCGTTTGGTTTCGGTACATTCGGTATCAATGGTACTGATTAACAAAAATCAGTGCACGTATACAATTATAAATTATACATACATACATATACTAGAAATTAAAGCGGATGATAAATACAAACGTCGCACATTGAGACCTAAAATGAATGTTCGATTGTGGGACTTTTCAGGCTCTAGGTATGTGGGTTGGTACCTGCGCTATTCGAAACGACCAGTTATAATAATCAAATGTGCACACGTGGCTCTTGACACCTATTGTTTGAGCATCGAGCAGGACAGATTCTGAGCTTGTTCTGTTTGAGTTAGACAGGCAGATACAATTGCGCGCAAATGTTTTGTATTTGAAGTTAATTTAATTTCGTGAAATGGATTCTTCGAATAAAAGTGAGTACATTTGAACGATATAAATTGATTACAATAAAATTTGATTAACATTTAATTATTGTAACGTTTAAAATATCACTTTTTAGAACTTTTAGTTTCAAACATCAAAATTTAAATATACATAAGTTAAAAGTCTCAAGACATCCCACTGTCAAACTAATTTTATCGTGTTCTCTAACTATTTTTTAATAATTTAGAAGTAAAATCAGCTGCCCGCACTTGCACAATTTTTTAAAATAAATTTTTTATAATACATAATACTCAAATCCGTGTTAATTCTCATTTAACACTAGTTAACTGAAACATTTTGCTTTTCACATTTTTAATTTCAGATCCTTATCAGCGACATCGAAAAGCCCTATAGTCGAAATTTCATGAAAATATGACAAAAATTATCATTTTCATATGTGGACACGCATATCGGATCCGCCATTTTGTTTTTCACATTTTTAATTTCAGATTCTTCATCAGCAACCTCGAAGAGCCCTATAGTCGAAATTTCATGAAAATATGACAATTTTTATCAATTTTGTCCGCCATATTGGAGCCGCCATTTTGTTATTTACATTTTTTATGTCAGATTCTGAAGCAGCGACCTCAAAAATCCAGATATGCAAATTTTCATATAATTCGAATAACACCTTCATATTTTGGCCACCTTTTCGGGTTTTGGTCCCAATGTACGTCGTGTATGCTATGTTTAATTAAATAGGTATATGAAATATAAGTACACATTTTGTCGTTTATGAATATTGAATTGAGTATGAATATTTTTTTTAATTAATAAATTAATTGGACACAATAATAAATACATAAAAAATAAATCAGGAATTTTGAAAATATTTATTCTTGTGCTTTAGGAACAGTTTTAAATTAAAATAAGGAAATATTTTATTAATAGAAAGCACAAATATAATACAAAAAATTATAAAAGTACCTATATATTCTTAATACTTAAAAACAATGAAAATAAGTAATGAATATTACAATAAAAACAAACTTTATAACAACGAGAACTTTTACGCTATTTTTCATTTCTTAACACTCAACAAAAACTGATTACACTTGAGAAAAATCATATATTTTTTTACAGTTTTTTTACATGATTTGATCTGAGTCTGTTACGACATTCGGTAATAATCTGGCCAACCACCGACTAGTGTAGGTAGGTATATTGGCAACTACGTGGCCAAGATCGGTACTTTATACCCGGTAAAATGTAGTAACGGGTACTTTTTTAAGAAATGGGTACCCTAAAGTACCAATACTTGACATCACTACTACCAATCTCGACTTTACTTACCTAACAAAATTTTACGATATCGTAAACATTGTCGGTTTTGAACGCACCTGGCCATAGGAATTCTATTCCCTAGATGAATATATCATTAATAAAATCATTTCCTGCCAAATTTAAAACTTTAGTGATAGCGCTAAGGACAAGTCGAAAACAGTAAACTAAATTGAAACCGTGATTAGCAGCAGTTGTTAATTATAATTATAATACTGTTTGTTTTCTTATCTGTTAGTTAAAACTATGCAAACAGTATTAATTTGACCAAGGCGTTACTATAAGTCAATGAAATCAACCAATTTTTAAGTGAACGTTAGATGGTTAATCATGTTATAAGGTAAATATGTGGAAGTTTGCATATAATATAAATTTCGCGAAATGATTCGATGGATAGATTTTGACAAATTTGTGGTAATTAATACTATTAAATTATACACACTAAGGCAGATAATTTAGTTTCAATCTTTTGCTGAAGATATCAACATAAGTAGCGTAACACGTATGGAGTGTGAAAAATCGCTACGCTATGTAGGAAAAGTCTTTTAGATCGTGTCGCTCTCAGATATAATAGCTTTACATTCATAATCCATAATGATTAGAATATAACTGGTAATTTTCTTTCGAATATCTTAAAGAAAATTTTTACTTTCTGTTCCATTTTCCTGCTTCTGGATTTTTAAATAAAAATACTTAAATTAATGTTAACAAAAATAAAGTGACTATATTTATCAATTCGTTCGAGAAACAAAAAAAGATTTATCTCAAACATCGTACTTATTTAAAACAAACCTTTCAATAAATTATTGTATTATTTATTATGAAATTTTACATTCAGTGTGTGAGTAATAAAATCAACACAACATACAGATGATTTTTTTCATAACATATTGATAGTTTGATGTTTTGTTTTCCATATTTCAGATTAGAATATTCTAGGTATTGTTTGGTACATGTCTTAGAATTTTAATCAGTTGTAAATATTAGTTAGAAATCCAATTTTTGAAATGTTATTATGTAAATATACATATATATATATATATATATATATATATATATATATATATATATATATATATATATATATATATATATAACATGCACCGCTCTGGGAGGAATTAAGCGGGCCACATCCTTCGAACACTTTCCATGAAAGTACTTGTAGAATAGGCTCAAGTCGCCAACCGTTCTTCGATGTTCCAGCGAATCAAGGCCGACGGTCAGTTCCGGGTCTCCAATCAGACGAACAGCTCTTCTCTGAATAGAATCCAACAAATGCAGTGTATGTTTGGGAGCGGAGCTCCAAACATGGGAGCAGTATTCCATAGTTGGTCGAATTTGAGCTTTGTAAAGAATTAACAGTTTGTTGTGGAGTGTAAAGCTTTCTGGTTCGAAATAATACTCCCAACTTTTGAGAAGCTCTCCTTGCTATGCCTGCAACATGTTCATGCCAGGACATATTTGCTCCCAAATTAACGCCCAACAAATTGAGTGACGATGTTAGAGGAATGGAGTGCCCCGACATAACTATGTCGAGTTCAGCAACGTTAACTTTTTTAGAAAAAACTGCCGCCTGGGTTTTTGTAGCGTTAAATTCCACTTGGTTACTGTCACCCCAAGATAGAATTTCTTCCAGGTCTTTGTTAAGTTGAACGACTTCCTGCTGTCTGCGGATATTCGTCTGAGTAGCCGATGTCCGAGCGTTCAAAGTGAATGAAGAGATAAGTGTACTGTCATCTGCAAAGCTGTAGATTGGATTCTCGGTCTTTTCCAGCAGATCGTTAATGTAAATGAGAAAAAGAGTAGGAGACAGTATGGAGCCTTGAGGTACACCGACGTTGATAGTGAAGGTGTTAGAAAGAAATCCGTCGACTGCCACTCGTAAAGAACGCTCTCTGAGGAAACATGAGAGCCACAAACAGAACTTTTCCGACATACCATAAGAACGTAGCTTAGCCAACAGCCCATCGTGCCAAACACGGTCGAATGCCTTGGATATGTCAAGAGCAACCGCTCGAGATTCTCCAAAGTGTTCAATTGCATTGTTCCAAACATGTGTTACATAAGTCAGAAGATCTCCTGTTGATCTATTTTTACAAAAGCCATATTGGTGATCGCTAATAATGTTGAATCCTTCAAGATATTTTAGAAGATGCTGATTGATAGCCTTTTCCATGACTTTCGATATTATTGAAAGCAGTGCGATTGGTCGGTAGTTATTTAGCAAGGTCTTCTTGCCTTTTTTAGGTATCGGCTGAACTGTAGCGCATTTCCAGCAGGAAGGAAATATTCCCTTTCTGTAGGATAGGTTAAAAAGTCTACAGAAAACTGGTGTTAGTTCCCTCGCACAGATTTTAAGAACTATGGCAGGTATTCCGTCAGCGCCAGAAGCCTTTTTGGTGTCTAGCTTCATCAGAATACGCTTTATAATACGCTGTCTGAAGACAACATCGGGCATCCTTGACTGGGAATGGGGATGGGAATAGTAGGTGGTGTTTTTCCTTGGAAATCGACAGTAGAATGTGAAGCAAAGAGTTCAGCCAACAAGTTCGCTTTCTCAACAGGTGTCGTTCCAATAGAATTATCTGGCCGTGTGAGTGGTGGTATGGTGGATTTGGTGAAATTTTGACTAACTGCCTTAGCGACCGACCAAAAGGACCTTGAATTGCCGGGACAGGCGAGAAGTTTGTTTTTGTTTCTAATCCGTTGATTGTATACCTCCTTGGTTTCGTTGATAATTTCTTTGCATCTGTTCCTGGCACGAACAAATGTGGTTTTTTTTTTTTTGTTACGATTTATGGTGTTAGGATTTTCGCGCCATTGTCGGTATGCAAGATGTTTAGAAGCAACAGCTTCTTTGCATTTTCGGTCAAACCAAGGCTTGCCGTTGGAAGGGCATTTTCTTCGAAAAAGGGATGTAATCCTCCATACCGGCCAAAATAACATCGGAAACCTCCCTGGCGCAGTCAGATGGGCGTCGGATCGAAAACAAACGTCCAACCAAGGGAAAGTTCGAAAATATTCCATGAGATCTTCCCATTTAGCAGACTTGTAGTGCCAAATCTTGCGCGGTTTAGGCGCCTCTCTGTCATTGATTGGTAGAATACTCGATGTCGAAAGTAGTTTATGGTCGGAAGAACCTAACGGCGGATTTACGCTGACTGTGTAAATCTCCGGATTGGTGGTTAAAAAGAGATCAAGAAGACTGGCAAACTCTCCGTCTCGATCAGGGATCCATGTTGGTTCGTCAATAAGCTGAGTTAAGCCACAACTGATTGAAAATGATTCGGCTTCACGACCTTGTTCATCGGTAGTATTTGGATATTTAAGCCAGTTGGTGTTGTGGACATTAAAGTCGCCCAAGATGGCAATTTCGGCATTTGGATAGTTAATTTGTAAATGATCGATGGTGTCTGCAAGGGAAGCGAAAAGTGTTCTAAAGTTAGTATCACTTGGTGGTCGATAGAGGATACAGATGAAACTTGTGGTTGGTTGAGTCGTTATTTTTAACCACATAACATCAAAGTTTGGGGGCTCCAGAGTCTCTTCTCGTTGGCAAGAGAGGTCGCTTCTTACATAAAGACAGATTCCAAAGTTACGCCTAAATCGGGAATAGAAGTCGTACCCAGGATAAAGATAGTTTACTGTGCTGGTCGATGAACTGACCTTAGTATCACAGAGAGCGAGTACATGAGGTTTATTTGATTGCAGGTGTTGGTGCACTGAATTTATGTTCGTGTTTAAACCTCGTATGTTGCAAAAATCCATTTTGAAATTCTGATCTCTGCATGTCGACGCCCCTGAACCAGCCCCCACCCGGAGATCCGAACGGGGGGCTATTTTACCTTCGGAATTTTTTGTATCCAGGTGCCTCATCATGCTATCTGGTCCCACAGTCCGGAACATCGGCACAGCCACGAAACGTTAAGCAACTTCACGCAGCCTAAGCCGATGCGATGGTATCACACCGGGCGATGCTAGTGGGATCTGGGCATCTACCATCTAGGTTGTTCTTTAAGTCGCCTCCTACGACAGGCAGAACATACCGGGGGAGATATTCTATCCCGCTCCCCCACGGGTTATATGTATATATATATATATATATATATATATATATATATATATATATATATATATATATATATATATATATATACATTAATGATATATATATATATATATATATATATATATATATATATATATATATATATATATATATATATATATATATAGTTTGCCAAGTAAGAATGTGACCGCTCGTATTCTCTAAAAAATGTGTTGCGTGAACATTTTTTGCCATCAACGTATTCTTTGGTGTGTATCTTAGTAAGTTTTCCAATCGCCTGGCATCTTCGAGGCATGCTGTCAATGAGATTTTCAATATACTTTGCAAATTTTTCGAATTTCGCTATAGAACTGGGTCGAAGTTCTCAGAGTCTTTCCTCTGAGCTTTCTCTTTGCAAGGGACAAAATGTTTTCGATAGGGTTGGCGTCCGGCGATTGTGAGGGCTATTCTAGTATCTTATAGTGGGCCCAAGCGAGCCGCTTCGCGACGTGATTTTCTCCCAGCGTGCTTCGGAACTTGACATCATGAGCATGAAAATGTCGTCGAACGTCTCATGGGACACATTCAAACTCGATGTTCTTAATTTTGCCGCTCGTTAACGCAGCTTCATTTTCGGGTCCCATGAAAACAAAGACACGATTCGTTTTTTTTTCGACTTTCAGAGTGACTTTGCCTACCGAGTCACATTTTAGCAAGTCGTTGACAACTTTCGTCTCGTTAAAAGGATTTATCCCCTTCTTTACAAACGACACTGCGGAATGTGTCGTTTTAGGCCCTTTTGGATGGGAACAAATAAAGACTGCATTGAACTGAGGCGTCAACAAGTGACTCATTTTGGATTTTACACGATTTCGACGAAAGTTCGGAATCGACTTATACTTTTACTCTCTACCGATTTTTTGTTGAATCGCTAGAATCGCATTTATCAAAAATGAATTATCGCGGACAGACTGTATATATATATATATATATATATATATATATATATATATATATATATATATATATAATATATATATATATATATATATATATATATATATATATATATATATATATATACATATATGTAGTTATTATTTGGTACATGTCTTAAAATTTTAATCAGTTGTAAATATTAGTTAGAAATCCAATTTTTGAAATGTTATTATGTGTATTATTAAATTAGATAAAGCAAATAGGAACGGTATTATGTAACTATACCATATATATATATATATATATATATATATATATATATATATATATATATATATATATATATATATATATATATATATATATATATATATATACAATACCCTCAGAAAGTATTTGCCCACCTAGTTATTTCAGTTCCAAGATAACAAAAACCCAGATAATATATTTTTTTTAAATTTTAATGAATTATTATTTATTTTCACATTATTCACAGTCTAGAAAATCAGAAAAATATTTATGATTTTCCAGGATTTTTTCTCATCTATGTGACCTTTGTTTTTAATTACCGCTTTACAGAGTTTCGGAATTCTCTTCAGTAGTTTTCTTCCGTTATTTTAATCCATTCTGCTTGTAAAAGTTCCCACATGTGATTTTCTGATGTTGGATTGAGTTTTCGAACATACCTGTCCAAATGTTCCCACAGCAATTGGATGGGGTTCAAATCGGGTGATTGTGGAGGCCAAGTCATCACTTCCAGGACGTCATCGGATTTCCATTGGTCCAAAAGTTCTCTAATTTGTTTAGCAGAATATTTAGGGTCGTTGTCATGCTGAAAAATAAATTTCCCCTGAAAAATATATCTTCCAGAAGGAAGCATTTGAGTTAGCAAAATTTCTTGACACTGTTCTTTTCGCATGATTCCTCCTATCCTTAAGATTTTTTCCAACTTTACCATTGCCAAAACAACCCCAAACCATTACTGAACCTCCACCATGTTTTACTGTAGGCAACTGACAGGCTTCCAACATCCTCTCTCCAGCTGACCGCTGCACGTAAAATCGTCAATTTCGAATTTAGATTCGTAGCTCCAAAATACGGAATTCCATTGTTCTGAGTCAAATTTTGATGTTCTCGGGCCCATTCTAATCGTTTACGCTTATTCACTTGCCTAAGAAGTAGTTTCTTCACTGCAACTCTCCCGTGTAGTCTACCTTCTGCTAACCTATTCTCCACGGTTGTCACGCCGATGGGGATGGGCCGCTTCAGGTTTA
>CM032447.1:91290082-91292582 GCA_019049505.1 Pachyrhynchus sulphureomaculatus | reverse complement strand
TCATTATTGTCTATACTCTGCAATATGTCCAAACCTGAATAAATTTTTGAAAGTGCATTTTGTATTTCCCCTGAAGATAAAACTTTCTCTTCTACTTGTTCTTCCTCATCGTAGATAGGATTATTCTGTAACTCGATCAGATCTTCATTGCTAATAGGATCGTCGTGCGTTGCTACAAGTTCTACGAGATCTTCTACCGTGACATCTTCAAGTTCAGACCCCTCAATCATTGCAGCAATGTCTTCAAGCACTTGTCTCTGCATCTGGACAATTCTTCTAGGTGCTTCCACTACATCTGGCCAAAGATTACGCCACACCCCATTCATACAACTCATTTTAACTTCCTTCCAAGCCTCTTCTATGTTGTGAATAGACTTCATAATGTTGTATGACTTCCACCACTCTCGCATAGACTGTCTTCCTTCCCCGTCAGTTTCATGAATTAGTTGGCTAAAAGTGCGGCGATGGTAATAAGCTTTGAAGTTTGCTATTGCTCCCTGGTCCATAGGTTGTAATATTGACGTAGTGTTTGGTGGAAGGAACTTTACGTACACTTTTAAGTCTCTGGGGCGTATCAAGTGAGGTTGGATGTCCTGGGGCATTGTCTAAGAGTAATATAACTTTAGGTTCAAGCCCATTTCTGTCACAGTATGATTTGACTGATGGGCAAAAACTATTAGAATACCATTCTTGAAAAATTTCCCGTGTAACCCACGCCTTTCTGTTTGATCGCCACACAACTGGTAGACTTGTCTTGTCTGTGCCTCGCATTGCACGGGGTGTTTCTGAATGGTACACTAGTAAAGGTTTCAGTTTGAAATCACCAGTGGCATTACCACCCAGCAGAAGTGTTAGTCGATCTTTCGCAGCTTTGAAACCACTGGCTTGACGTTCTTCCTTAGAAATGAATGTTCGAGATGGCATTTTTTTCCAGTAAAGTGCGGTCTCATCAACATTGAAGATGAGACAAGCAGGAATTTTCTCTCGTCTAACGAAGTCTTGAAACTTGTCTGGAAACTCAGCTGCAGCTTGAATGTCCGCGCTGGCCGCCTCGCCTGTTATGTGGATATTGTGAAGATTAGAACGCTGCTTGAACCGATGGAACCAGCCTCTGCTGGCAGCAAAAGTCGGAGTGGCACTCCCTTCTCCTTCTTTTGTTTTCAGCATCTCATACAAAGATTTTGCTTTTGTGCATATGAGATCTTGACTTAGTGGTGTGTTCATCTTATTCAAATCTTCGATCCAGACTGACAGTAATTTCTCCATTCTTTCTAAGATAGATGATCTCGAACGAGAAAGTTTTGTTGCACTTATAGGTGTTGAACCTTCGCTGGAGATTTTAATTTTTTTCCCGATTTTTATAAATCGTTCTCACAGTCGATTCTGAGAGTCCAAAATCTCTCCCAACAATTGTTGCTTTGCCTCCATTTTCCATTCTTCTTAACACTTTCATCTTCAATTCCAAAGTGACGCTTTTACGCTCTTTTTTCTTTACAGGCGGCATTTTTAACGTAGGGTTAAATTATGTATGTATGTATCTCCAATAAATATTAAAACAAAACTGCCAGCCGACCGAACTAACATTACGGAACAAATGAACACACGAAACGAACGAGGAAATCCCCATAGAACAAAGTCGAAGGACAGGGAATTCCCAATTCTTCAAAGAGAATATTCAGAGAAAGCGGGGATCCCCCCCGCGACCATAGAGAAGTTAATGACTACATGAGCGCGAAATTTGAAATTCGCGTTATAGTGAAACCGCGCGTAACGGGGTCGCGCTAAGCGGGGTATTACTGTATATATATATATATATATATATATATATATATATATATATATATATATATATATATATATATATATATATATGTGTATGTATGTATATATATATATATATATATATATATATATATATATATATATATATATATATATATATATATATATATATATATATATGTATATATATATACAGTAATACCCCGCTTAGCGCGACCCCGTTACGCGCGGTTTCACTATAACGCGAATTTCAAATTTCGCGCTCATGTAGTCATTAACTTCTCTATGGTCGCGGGGGGATCCCCGCTTTCTCTGAATATTCTCTTTGAAGAATTGGGAATTCCCTGTCCTTCGACTTTGTTCTATGGGGATTTCCTCGTTCGTTTCGTGTGTTCATTTGTTCCGTAATGTTAGTTCGGTCGGCTGGCAGTTTTGTTTTAATATTTATTGGAGATACATACATACATAATTTAACCCTACGTTAAAAATGCCGCCTGTAAAGAAAAAAGAGCGTAAAAGCGTCACTTTGGAATTGAAGATGAAAGTGTTAAGAAGAATGGAAAATGGAGGCAAAGCAACAATTGTTGGGAGAGATTTTGGACTCTCAGAATCGACTGTGAGAACGATTTATAAAAATCGGGAAAAAATTAAAATCTCCAGCGAAGGTTCAACACCTATAAGTGCAACAAAACTTTCTCGTTCGAGATCATCTATCTTA
>CM032447.1:91220082-91285082 GCA_019049505.1 Pachyrhynchus sulphureomaculatus | reverse complement strand
AGGAACTTCTCGTGTTTCGCGATATCCATTTCCACGTCATTAGTGAAGCCAATCAAAGCTATTCCATTAAACATTTTTACCTTTCTAAAAATCGTTGTGCAGGACGTTCCTATGACTTGAATCCAGAACAGGTCCTTGAAGAAGGCCGCTATTAATGATCTTACTATTACCATCTGTTAAAGGAGTATAATTTGATACTAGTTATTAAGCTCTTTTCGTTTCCATGATTCTAGTTTTTGCAAGAGTTAATTACATTTACGTGTTAATAGTAACTTATATCGATCTGAAAGAAATACAAGAAAATCCTGTTCTATTCATTTACATACATATGTTATATGGGAACCAAATGGACGAAAGGGTGTTTTTATAAGTTAAAAATTCTTGGCATCTGATTTAATTCACAGTACGACTAAAACTAAAATAATTAAAAAACTGACAAATATATACGAGGGACGTTCAATAATTAACGAGACAAACACCAATAGTGAGAAAACTACTAAGCATTTTTAACTGAAACTTTCTGAGGGTCTAGTTAGTAACCTTGGAGGTGGATTCAATTAGTTGTTTGATCAAGAAAGTAGTAAACATAACCTAATTTGTTCATTTCAAAATGTCAGTTCGATGATAAGATTTTTGTTATCCGGAGGTATGAAACTGGCCGAAATTTACTCGAGAATGGTGAAAAGTGTGTAAGCCGCGTAAACGTGTATAAGTGAATTGGTACCCTGTAAAATCGCATAAATGACCTTATCAAGGATGACAGACATATACAAATTCAGACAGTTGCTAAGCTGTGTAATATCATTACTCCAATCAGTTAAGATAAGCTAAACTATCGCAAAACGTGTTCCAACACTCAGGACCATAAAAACAACCGAATTTAGTTTTGTTCTGAACCCAAACGACGATTTTTAACAGAAGCTCTTTCTAGATCGTATGATGAACGTGGAAAGTTTTTACGTGGCAGCAAGTTCGAAGACAACTAAAAGGTCAAAAAAGCTATACAGGATTAGCTCAGACAGTAAGATGAACAATTCCAGACTAAAGGAATTCGAAAGCTCACAGAACGATAGGAAAAATGCCTAAATGTTTTTTTTTATCGTTCACCTCCCCGCCTCAGTAGGGATTTTACCCTTTTTCCATATCCCAAGGATATCGGCGAGGATGTCGTAATACCCGTCAATGTTGTCCAAGTGCCGAAGCATATAGTAAATCCTAAGATATAAGATCCTGCCTTTTTGCTTTTTCAGTAGGGCAATAAACGACCCTATTAAGGTTTTGTGCATAGTTGCCAGATTTTATGATAAGCGTATTTTTATTTTACCTGCTTGTATACCGCCCCCACTTGCACCTGCAATCATACTGGATCTATTTTTACCTATATATTTACTACCTGGCAACCCGGTTTGGAGCCTTTTAATTATTTGATAATATATGCCTAATGACCACAGGTCCCCATTACGATTCGAAAGATACTTTTTTATTATTTTTAATTTTACTTACAACTTACAACGTAACGGTTCTATTTTAATTATGCGGTGTCCGTGGGAAAATTGCAATAGTGGCTATCGCAAGAGAAAACATTTATCACTTGACGCTAAACAAATAATGAACAACGTTTACGACAGTTTGGTAAAAAGAAATTTGAACAAACAAAGTGCTTTGCAAGAACCAGTGAACTAAAAAAGACCCCAATTTCTACGATTAAGGGTATTGTATTAAAACCATCACTCAAGAACAGGAAAAACCGGAAAGATTTTCAAATGCATCATGTAGACGATTGTGCAAAAGACATCATCAGGAGAAAAATATATTCTATGTATGAAGAGCAGTTGGTGCCGACACTAGACAAAATAAAATTAAAACTGGTGCAGGATGGAACCAATATAAATTGTGGCTGATCAACCCTTCACAGAATTCTCTTAAGAATGGGATTCACGTTCCGAAACATCAACAAAAGGCAAGTAGTGATGGAGTCACAAAGATTACGAATCTTGCGACATCCTTATTTACAAGAAATTAAAAAGTATCGATCAGAGAATTGGCCAATAACTTACCTTGACGAAACATGTTTCGATACCCATGACACTGTGCAAAAAGGGTGGGTTGACAGCAGTACAAAAAGTCAGACTAACGCACCTTAAAATAAAGGTAAACGAATAACTATTTTGCATGCTGGATCTGAAAAAGGCTGGGTTTCAAACTGTCTACTATTATCTGCAAAAAACATAAAAGATTCTAGTTTGGATTATCACGAAGACACGACCGCAGAACTTTTTGTAAATTGGTTTCAAAATTCCCTTTTGCCAAATGTTCCCGAACAGAGTGTTATAGTTATGGACAATGCAAGTTACCATAGTCACCTACTAAATAATGACATTTATTTTGACTTTAGTTATAAAAAAAGTGATCTTTTGGAAGTTTTGAAAGACTATAAATTGAATAAGAAATATGTTTGTGATAGTATGGCTGAGAAAATAGGACAGACTGTTTTGCGGCTTCCTCCGTATTATTGTGTGTTTAATCCAATTGAACATACTGGGCATCAAGTTAAATCAAAAATAAGGGCACAAAATGTATCTTCTACTTTAAGCGTGTCAGTGGTTGAATTAGTAAAAAAAGTTTTAAATGATATACCTTGTAAAAGCTGGAAGAATTTCATTCAGCACGTTGTTAAAGTTGAAGATTCATATATTTATATAAATAATATAAAACCACTAATAATTACCTCAGCTGATGACAGTGATAGTGAAACCGAATTAGGCTTAAGTTAAAATATATTTTTATTTATACAATATGTCTCCTCTTGTAAACCCCATTCATTCAAACTGTATATTTTATTTTTTATCCATTTGTTTTTACATGGATCTATAAATAAACATCTCCAAAAACACTCATAATTTTATTTATTTGCATTAATGAATAAAATTCTTAAGTCGATCTCTGTAACCTATCATAAACAAAAGGTCAGAATTTTTATATTACCCACTTAAAACGGCAAAAAACAGGACCTTATATTTTGGGACAGGCTATACATTTTTGTATTTTACGGCACCTTTTAAACTAAATGATAAATTATGATGGAAATTGCCAACTGCCATTGAATAAACGGTTTTTTTTTAACACAGCCGTTTGTCTCGTTAATTATTGAATATCCCTAGTAGTTTAGATCAACACGTTGACGAAATTTGAAAGTGGATGAAATTTGCTAACTACATTCCAGCTTGCGATCCATTAAAATGGCCCACAAATTGTAAATATTATACCAAATTTTTATAAATATAGGAATGCGATATATTCATTATTTTGTAGGACTTAACAAGCACTAGAATTTTTCTCGGTGAAATATTTTTCTAAGGCACATAGGAAAAGTAGAAAATGGTGCCAACACTCCTAGTGGTATAGTGAGTAGCATGCTGTGGAAATCCACCTGCTCGACTAGTATTGGCCAATATGCTTATTAGAGTTTATAGAGTAATAAACGTTTTCTCTCTAACAGTAATAATTGTTGCTACAGCAAAAAGAGCCTTATGTATATGCGTTTCAATTTAAGCAATTAGGGGCAATAAAAGGTATGTTTAGTCTAGTCAATCTTTGAAATGATAAAAAAGTGGGTATCTAATTTTAGAAAATATTTTGTTTGCATTTTCTTTAGGCCCAAACGTCATTAAACTATTTTCTCAAGTGTCGATTTGATTATTTACATTTGTGATAATCCAATTTTTTTATAAACAATTTTTTAATGGAATATTGAAATTAACAGTTAATTGACAAGAAGTATTATAGTATGTTTGTTTTGAAAACCGAAATGAAAAAGCTTTCACAGAGAAGATTCAATTGTTAATAAACAACTTAGACATTAAGTGTTAGTAATTAGGAAACAGAGCGGTTTTTAAAAGCAAACGTGTGGAACCTTGCTATAAAAGAGTGATGAAAATAGTTAAATGATCGTGGCCAGGAATGCTAAATCAAAACCAGCAAAAAAAGACTATTTGGAGAGAGTTCCATGAAAAGACAGTATAAAAGATAATCAGATATATATAAGAATGTTGAAAGAACGAGAGAGATAGGTAAAATATACTTAGAACAAATAGTAGTTTTAACTACAGGAATACACCAACAGACTATTTAAAAAAAAAATCAAAATTGTAACGTAATAATAGAATATCTTAACGTTAATAATGGTAACGTATATAACGAACGTTAAAATAATATATAAAAGAAATTTGTGACCTAACAATAAGTAGTATAATAACAATAGCAGTTTTACGACGAATCAAGAGCTTCTTACTAAAAAAATTTAAATTATTATTAAAATATGCCAAAGTTTCGATATGAATTTAAGTATTTTTTAAAACTACTTAGAGTGTAGAACCATTTGTAAAAAGTCCAACGAAACATTGTGGACACAATGACCATCAACCGTATTTATTTTGGGTAATAATAATACTATAGATTTTTCAATTTAGTATTAATTGACATTAGTAAGTCCGCCCTTAACGGCCCAACTTTTAACTTACAGCTAATAGCAGTTGAACTTCAGATGAATATTTTGAACACAAGGATCCTAAAAAAATATTGCTGCATATAAAACAGTGAATAATTTAAGCCTTGCCCTAAAAATATGCTATGTATATATATATATATATATATATATATATATATATATATATATATATATATATATATATATATATATATATATATGTATATATAGGAAGACCAAAGACAATTCGAACGCCACAAGCTGTTAAAGCTGTAAAAGCGAGAATTGACCGAAATCCTCTCCGCAAATAAAAAATTGTACCTCGTGAGATAAAAATATCGAAAAATTCTATGTCTCGTATTATTAAAGAAGACCTAAGATTTGGCGCTGGACATTTGCTAACGGAAGATTTAAAGCGAAAACGGTGGCAAAAGTCTAAAAGATTGTTGAAAAAATACGCTAATGACAAATACAGAAAAATTGTATTTACTGATGAAAAAATTTTCACTGTAGAATAATCTTTCAATAAGCGAAATCACAGAATTTATGTCAGATCTTATAAGGAAGCATCTAATATTGTTCTCAAAGTTCCGAGGGGTCATTATCCAGCAGCAATTATGGTTTGGTGGGTATTCAGCTTTGATTGGGTTACCAGTATTCATTTTTGTGAAAAAGGTGAAAAAACTTTAGCTATAATATATCGAGACACTATTTTAGAGAACGTTGTCAAACCCCCAAACCATACTCTTTTCCAAAATAAGCATTAAAGCGTCCAGCAAGATTCTACACCAGGACACAAAGCTAAAACAACACAAGCATGGGCTCAACAAAATGTGCCTTAATTTATTACTACAGAAGATTCTGCAAGTGCCGATCCAAATCTAAAATTATAAACTATAGTCCATCTTAGAGGGTATGGTTTGCTTTAAAAGACATGCCAATCTTGACTCTTTAAAACAAGCTTTAACAAAACCGGTGGACAATTTTCGGTTGGATCAAGTGTGTATCGCCCTAGACGAATAATTTAATGGTTTGAGCGCTTATGTAAAAGCAAGAGGGAGCCATTTTGAGTAAATAATAAATTAATTTTGTCATTATGAATATATGAACTAATTCCATAATAACTTGTTTCAATTTTCCTAGAAATTAAATGTTTAGCCAATGTTTCCATTGTAACAGTATTTATGGGAGTACTAAGTATAAGTATTTTTATATAAGTATATATGGTATATATATATATATATATATATATATATATATATATATATATATATATATATATATATATATATTTGTAGGACTTATTTATTATTTGTGAGAAAAAACAGCCACGTATGGTAAACCCCAGCGGGGCATCAGAGACGAATGGTGTATTATAAAATTGGGTAATTTAAATATTTGTTTTCTAAAATTGGGTAAATTCAATATTTGTATTACAAAACGAGAATCTAAAGTAGGGGTGCTCAAACTTGAACTGCTGGCGATCTACCTCAATATTGTTAGACTACGATCGATCGACTCTGAGAGGCTGCCAGTAAGTGTGATGCAGGATTGTCATCTAGGTAGGGTGTATCGTGGCATAGATATTAGTTTTCCGCACAATATGCATTTTTTTAGTCAAGGTAAGTGTAGGTCTGCTCTAATATGTCAATGAAAAAACTCATAATTATTCAAAATTGCGAGTTTATTGGTTCTTACAAAACAAACGAGTTCTAGTGTCTAAACTTAACTAAAGAGTGACTTTGGATGTTGAAGCGTGGCACTGCATGTCCTCAGCATACTTTTCATAAGATGGTACGTAATTACCCAGTGCTAATCGCAAGCATGATGACATATGTTCGTCAGTTAGTCGATTGCGATATTTTGACTTAATTATCTTCAGTTGAAGGGCGATTTGCCTTAGATTCGGATATTTATCTTCAGATATAAAACACCAGAATTTTGTATCAGATGCTGTGGCTTTGAGATGTATATTTGATATAATCTGCACTAACTCATTTTCAATAGAACATGAGTCCATGTTAAACTGACTTGCTATTTCAGTAGCTAATTCCTCAATGTTTTTACACGAAAAAGGATAACTCATAAATGATGCGATATTTGCCAATTTACTGAAATCATAAAAACGTATTTCGAATTGGCCCAAAATATTTGATAATTCTGCCTCATAAATATCATAATTCAACTGAGGAATCCTTGCTTTCAAAGACGGAAAATTTTTCAGATCCTTTCTTTCCAGTTGATCTATCATAAGTTGCAATTTACTTTTGAATGCGTTTATTGCGCTAATCATCTCAATAATAGTTTTTCCTTTACCTTGAAGCTCCAAATTAATGGTGTTTAAATGCATTGTGATGTCTGTCAAAAATGCCAAATCAGTCAGCCATTTTCCGTTTTTCACCTCTTTCGTCCAGAAAAGCTGTTATTTCGGGCAATAATTCTTGAAACCTTTCTAGGAATTTTCCGCGACTCAACCACCTGACGTCCATGTGAAGAACTAAATCAGTGTGTTCAGCTGACTCACTATCTTCCAACTGCAATTTAAAGAGCCGTCGTTGCAAGCTACGTGCACGGATAGAATTCACAATTTTTATTACAATGCCCATAATCTCCTCCATGTTTAGAACTTTTGAACACAAAACTTGTTGATGTATAATGCAATGGAAGGAGAAAAATGAAGGGAAATCATCATTAGCTCGACAGAATGCCACAAAACCGTTTTCGTTTCCAGTCATAGCTGGTGCTCCATCGGTTGTAATGCACACTAGTTTATATACTGGTAGCTTGTAGTTTGTTACAAAATTGAAGAAAACGTCATATATATCTTCGCCACGGGTCTTTCCTTTCAGAGGAATCATTGTCAAAAACTCTTCCTTAGCCGACATGTCATTGAATACACCGAATAAAAATACACAGCTGGGCAGTGTCTGTCATGTCGGTGGATTCGTCGAACTGTAAAGAAAAGTTCCATGATATCATGTTTTAGTTTATCTGCCATGTCCTGACTCATGACTTCAACACGCCTTGTGACACTCGGACGAGATAACTGAAGTTCGCTAATAGCAGACATAATCTCTGTTTTATTTTTAAAATCTCCAAATAAAGTCTCACCCGCTTCAATAAATGCTTCCTTCACAACCAATCCATCATCAAATGGTTTCTTGTGTTTCGCCAATATATGAGATATTTTAAATGACGCGGTCGTTGCAGCTTTTGATTGTTTGGCTGGTCTTGTGAACATGGTTTGTTCTTTTTTCAAACAAGTTATCAAATCACGTACTTTTCGTTTTCTTAATTCACTCTGTGACGGAAAATCCTTTTCATAGTTTTTATGAACCGTTTTATGATGCCTCTCTAAGTTCCCACGCTTAGGTATTGCAACTGACGCACGGCAAATGAGACAAATGCACTTAGCCTTTACCATACAAAAGAAAAATTCTTCCTCCCAATCGTTATTAAAATGATAAGTTTTACTTTTCTTCGCCGCACTCATTTTGGACTATTTATTAATAAACTTTGTATCGATGTATCGCCTTCAAGTTACAACTCAGACTGACTCCTATTCCTGCAGTCTTATGGGTTCTAGGTAGTAACTCAATTTGGTCCTAGTTTATTTTCCAGTTTATTAAGATAAATTATTTTCGTGTTCAAAACATTATAGTAGGACCATTCAAACCTTTATGAAAGCATTTGACCTTTTGAAAAGTATGAATGTATTTTTTTCAAAAATTAACATCGGCATCGTTTGCGCCAATTTTTTTTTTTTTGTATTCTTGATAAGCAAACTAGTTATTATCGACTATAATATACCATAAATATTTCATGTAAATATCACTTCCATTCCAGGTACCGTTTTTATCTCGATATGGACGTTGGTAATTAAAAAAAATACCATTTTACAACCCTGTAAACCAGAGAAGGGGGGATTAACAATCTTAATCAAAACAAACAATTAATCTGGCCAAATTTTGGTTGCTATCTTATCTGTGTTTTTTTTTGTTTACGGCGGTGTAAAATAGTGGTACTCCTTAATTAGTAACGTTCAAATAGATATTTTGATTGTATAACTTTACATCTAACAAACAAATATACTACAATTATTTGGTTATCTTTCAAACTGAAGTTGGTGCATAGGATGATAATTTTAGTGCCATTTAGAAACTTTTTGGATTCATCAACGTTTGTAATTATAATAGGTTTTTATACACATTTTTTAAGTTTCCTACTGGATACGTGTTTTATTTTTTTTTCACGACCCGATCCAATACAAGGTTATTTATATATAATAGGGAAGTTTAATATATATCTTTGCATTTAATAAGATCTTAGAAGTTGTACTCAAGCATTCAAAAGTGAGAGTTGCGATTTAAGAATTTATTATGCTTCAAAGTATTCATGCAGTTGTTTAGTCCGAATCTTCGTTGTTAAAAGGCGCTAAAAAGCAGCTGAGTATTGAACAGTGAAGTATCATCTAAATTCCGCATGAGGAAGACTAAAGTAAACGATAAGCCGTATAAAACTCGGTACTTCAAATAAAGGAGTACTCTACACCCTTAGCAGAAAACAAGCAGTGACATCAGAATTCTACATGAGGAAGACTATAGTGATCGATAAACGGTAAAAAAACTCGGTATTTCCAATAAAAGAGTACACTACACCCTTCACAGAAACAAGCAACAGGAGGAAATCAACTAGGTTGCAATTTTGGAATCTATGGCATAATGACACTACACAACAGTTATCACCACTACACCAAACACTTTATTCTTGTACTTGATGCACGTTTTACTAATTATGTTAGCATCATCAAGAACGATGATATACTCTCAATCATTGCTCTAGATGATTAACAAAACGCGCGTAGAGTATAAAAGTTTGGTGTAGTCATGATAATAACTGTTGTGTAGGAGGGAATGAAGACAAAAAAAAGTCTGGTCCACCTAAAGCTACAACAAAACATGAGGTCAGTTCTTCACAGTGAAGTCTACCCGAAATCGACGCTTAACTGCTTTTTAAATTACCACTGCTTCAAATTTAACTGGCATTGCACCAATCTTAACTACCACTCTTAAGAGAGAATGATGTCTGCAGAACTAAAGGGATGTATAACTGCTAGGAAACTGACATTTATAATCAGACACAAGCAAAATAGATTTCAATGTGTTAAAATACGTAGAAACTGGACGATAGACCAATGAAATAAAGTACAATGTACAAATCCAAATTCCAAATTTTACTATCTAGAAGAAAAATATATTTGTACTCACAGCTGGCGAAAAGGCTGATCTTTTTGTGACAATAATCCATACAGTTTTATAAAAATCAACAGGAAATTAAATCAAGAAGGTCAGTTCCAAATCCTGCAAAAGCATGTCACGCCATCTGAGCTCCATATTATTAGTCGCAATTTCATCGTTCAACAAGACAACGATACTAAACACTCTTCAAACTTAAGTCAAAAGTATCTTAAAAAGAGGAACTAATAGATATAATACAAAGACCATCTCAATTCCTTGATCTCTCTCGATCTCTCTCTCTTCCATCAAAGTAATATCGGATAAGATTGGAGAATTCAAAATCGTAAAAGAACAGCTCTGCACAACTTTGAGAATATCCAAAAAATGAATGGAAAAGTTGGTCACTCAGAATTTTAACAAATTAATAAATAACATGCTGAATATATGTAAAGTAGTAAATATAGATAAAAGGTGATTTTTAACAAAAGTAAAATTTGATATAATAGTTTTTGATGAATATATATATGATTGGGTTTATAGATAACATCTTATTGTAGCTTACAATTTTTTTTCATTTGGTAATTTTAGTTTTAAGTAAAATTCTTTGGTAATATAGTAATGTCAGCTAAACGTTTTGTGCCTTTAGGAAAGTACCATCCTCAGAACTAACACTTAACAAACAAGAAAATACGTTTAGCACGTAACGGATTATCTACGAACTTCATAAAGTTACCTTTGCCACATTCAAACACACTGATATGAAGAAACGAAAATTCTCCGCTTTTCTGTTAAGTAAGTTGGCATCCATCATCTTGTTATACTGCAATTTTAATAATAATAATAATAATTTGAATTTTGTGCTGCCTTGGTTTTGGCCCGTCAGCCAAACATGGAACCACATTGATCAAATGTGAGAAAGAAGAACTTTTTGTAATAAATAATAATAATAATAATAATAAGTCAGTGATTTTGAAAACATGTAACATTGTCAGGTCATTCCTTAATACGGAATAGTAATAGCGTTTGTGCTGACATGGAACCACATTGATCAAATGTGAGAAAGAAGAACTTTTTGTAATAATAATAATAAAATGTCTTTATTGTAGTTAAATGGTAGGATTACAATTGGCGGAGTTGAAGTTACACCTCCTATCTCAACCATGAAATGCGAACACATATTGTATACAGCAACATTTAGAAACTCCTATTGCATGTAAAATACAAAATATAATAATCAATACACAATATACTATCATGATAGAAGTTAATATTAATACTGTGGGTGGCTAATGGTATGGCTACTGCTATATATGTAACATTAGAGAGGTCGATTGCATATAAAATACAAAATATAGTAATCAATTCACAATGTTCCACTATGATAGAAGTTGATATTAATACTGTGGGTGGCTAAAGGTATGGCTACTGCTACATATGTAATATTAGAGAGGTCGATTAAGGTGACCATTGTACGAGCTGCCGGAGGAAGGAGTCAGCATAAGCTATGAACAATGATTTTTGCTGCTCTTTTAAACCTGTGACCTGACGCATCCCTCAGATCAACAGGCACTTTATTGTACAATTTAGCTATTTCGTAACTGAAAGAACTCTCATACAATGAAGTCAAGTGCATGGGCAGAGTCAAGGTGAATTTACGCCTTAGATCCAGGTTATGTGCATCGTATCTAAATTTAATTTTGCTATATAAGTAGCCAGGACACTTATTACAAATAATCCTATTGTATAGTACCAAACTGTGTAGCACCCGTCTTTCATTCATTCTGAACCACTTTATGTCACGCAATTTTACACTAACACCGGTCTCACGGCCTGGAATACCGCCAATAAAACGCACGCACGAATTTTGCATAAGTTGGATCCTCTTAGCGTCACAGTCTAAAAGGCAGGGCCCGTACACCACATCACAGTAGTTAAAGTGCGATAGAACAATGGAGTCACACAACATCTTTCTAAGATTCTTGGTAAGAAGAGCGCGTTGATTAAAAATTAATTTAAGGTTAGCGAATGCTCTTTTAATAGATAAATTTATATGTCCCGTGAATCTCAGATCGGAGTCCATTACTAGGCCCAAGTTTTTGGCATCAGTACGTGCACTTAGCACTACATTATTCAAGCTAATTTATAGTAGATTCTGGTGCCGAATCCGAGACTCAGTCCGTCCAAATAACAGAATCCGTGATTTAGTTGGATTTATTTCCAAGCAATGTGCACTCAAGGCCTTCACAAGGGCCTCCAGATCAAGCGTCAGTTTATCATTAGCCTCCAGTATTAGTCTTGGTTTAAAAGAAATGTATAATTGCGTGTCATCAGCGTAAAAATGCGCAGAGGAATATTTTAGATATGAAATAAGTTGTGAAGTGGTGAAAAAGAGCGGGCCCACGATCGATCCTTGAGGCACACCGCAGGACATTTTTAGAGGGCTCGACAACTCTGACCATCTGCTTCCTACCAGTAAGGTAGGACGCCGTGCACTGTCATCAAAGTCGATATAATTGAGAATGCTCATAAAAAGATCATGATTTAGCGGTCAAAGGCCTTTGAATAGTCCAAAAGAACCAGTGCTGTCAATTCGTCACGATCCGCAGCCTCCAGGATATCGTCCATTACCCTCAACAGAGCAGTAGTACAGCTATGATCCTTACGGAAGCTCGATTGTACAGTGGGCAAAATTTTAAAACTAGCGACACTCTTTCAATTATTTTAGAAAGAATGGGCAGATTGCTAATAGGTCTTAAATCTTTAGTTCACTTGAACAATTGACCTTAGGGAGCGGTAGAACAAATAATGTTTTCCAGATTTTTCTTATATATTCTTAAACTGTATTTTAAATAATTTAAGTTTACTAATATGTAATGTACTATTTCCCGTTCAAATATTTTCTTAAATAACATGTTTTATGTTTTTTTACTTTTGGAGTTTAACCATATCAGATTTTTTCTGACTTGGTGGAGGTGGACCCTTTTAAGGAATGAGTTTTGATAAGGACTATTTCCGTTATTTGCTAAACATATTTCCTCGTTTGTAGAATCTAGTCCCAGACGATGACTTCTAAAGACCAATGGCGTATGGCTGTTGTTACATTAAACATTAAAACATTCAGCAACATACAAGGTTTTCTTATGTTCTTCCCTACAAGAGAACTTGTCTAGATCCAGTTAAGGTCGGCTTCAGATTATTTACGTTAAAGTTCTAATACCTTTTTTTATTAAAAAATAAAACTGTATTTTTTATTTTTTACAACAACGTTGGAGAGCAAATTTATGGTTTAAGGTCCTTCGCAATATAATTTGTATAATAATACAGCACAGTCATGGATTTAGTTATTTACAGAAATAGTACTAAATTAGTAGTTACAACATATATACAACAATGGTTCCCAGAGTGTGCTACGCGGTGTTCTGACGAACCGTCATTCCTCCATCGAGACGCCACAAATTATATTTTTTCGTTATCTTAAGTACCTGCTTTATTTATTTTGATCTAACTCTTCAATCAAAAAATATAGGTGCGATTCCTTCTCCAATTAATACATCTGTACCAAAGTTGAAACTGATATATTATTTTGTTCGAGTATAATCGTATCAGCAAACGGACAGACAGACCGAGGAATATTGCAAAATATGTTTTTTGTGAACTAAGGAACTTAACAACGACCTGGAAGAAACTCTATCTTGGAGTGACAATAACCAAGTGGAATTTAACGCTACAAAAACCCAGGCGGCAGTTTTTTCTGAAAAAGTTAACCCCGCCATAACATAGTTATGGCGGGGCACTCCATTCCTCTAACATCGTCACTCAATTTGTTGGGCGTTACTTTGGGAGCAAATATGTCTTGCATGAGCATGTTGCAGGCATAGCAAGGAGAGCTTCTCAAAAGTTGGGAATATTATTTCGAACCAGAAAGCTTTACACTCCACAACTGTTAATTCTTTTCAAAGCTCAAATTCAACCAACTATAGAATACTGCTGTCATGTTTGGGCCTCCGCTCTCAAACATACACTGCATTTGTTGGATTCTATTCAGAGAAGAGCTGTTCGTCTGATTGGAGACCCGGAACTGACCGGCGGCCTTGATGCGCTGAAACATCGAAGAACGGTTGGCGAATTGAACCTATTCTACACGTATTTCCATGGAAAGTGTTCGGAGGATGTGGCCCGTTTAATTCCTCCCAGAGCGGTGCATGTTAGAAATACACGTCACGCTTCACGCCGTATAAGGTTCAGCTACAGGTACAACGCTTTTCAAGCAGTCTTTTGTATGGAGAACATCATCCCTTTGGAATAATTTGCTCAGGACTGTGTTTCCCACCGACTACAATTTACAGCGATTCAAGAGCAACGCGAATCGCTTTTTTTCGCACACGTGCCGCTCATGTAGCACTTTAGGGACCTCCCTGCCGCACGTGTGCTAGACCCACAAAAAAAAGTTATCCAATCGCCTCCTGCATCAACAAACGCGTGGCATCTTCGAAGCATGCTGTCGCCGAGATTTTCTGCATCATTTGCAAATTTTTCGAATCTCACGAGACAACTGAGACAAAGTCCCCAGAGTCTTTCCTTTGAGCTTTCTCTTTACAAAGGACCAAACGTTTTCAATAGAGTTGGCATCCGATGACTGTGAGGGCCACTCTAATATATTATCGTGGACCCAAGCGAGTTGCATCGCGACGTGATTTTCGCTCAGCAGAGGTTTCTTCAACGTGCTTCGAAATTTGACATCATGAGCACGAAGATGTTGTCAAACAGCCTCATGGGACACATTCAAACCCGATTGTCTTAATTTTGCCGCTCCTTGATACGATTTGTTTTTCGACTTTCGAAGTGTCTTTGCCTACCAAAGCACATTTTGACAAGTCATCGACATTTTTCGTCTGGCTAAAAAGATTTACCCACTGCTTCATAAACAATACCGACTTTTTAATATATTTAGCGGCCGCGTAATGTGTCATTCTAAAGCCCCTTTGGATTGGAACAAAAGGAGACTGCCTCGAACCAACGTGCACGTGACTAATCTTGCCGGAATCGGCTGATACGTTTACTAAAATACATCGTAGACAAAGGTTCCTTCTACCGATTTTTTGTTGAATCACTAGAAGCGCATCTACCAAAAATGAATTATTTCAAATGCTTAATATTGTGTACCTTAAAAAGTGTACAAAAGGGGTAGCCTTTTTTAATTAATTATGTTAGCAAGAAGACTAAAATTTTTCTAAGTTTCTTTAGATTACTGACACATAAATGTGTTAAGACACAAATATAAGTTCACCACATATACATTGTATATAGCATTAGTTATAGGTCTAACTTCTCTCATTGTCAATAAAAGATTCCAGATTCTAGGCAATAGTATAACAATAGGTCAGGTAAAGCAAGGTGGGTCAAAGTACCCTCTTTGCCTCTTAAAAGTTGATAATACTTTAAACCTAAACCTGAAAGCATTGAAAAAAAATTATATCCTTTTTTGAAATATTCAATTTTAAAAATTTTTAAATTCGGTAGTTCTACATTATTATTGATATCCTTTCAATATTTTTATGTTGGCTTATATCGATTTTTAAAAAATCTGTGACATTTTGTTGAAAATAAACTGTACTTAAGACCAATACAGAAAAGCTAACGGAAATATAAGAAATATAATTTACATATTAAGAGATATAGAAGTTTTACAGAGTTAATTATAAAGGGATAGCAATAAGCAAACAGGTTAGTGGTGGGTCCAGACAGTGTTCTTGAAGCCAAATAGCTATTAAAAAAACATATGTCGGCGAAGTTATCTATCAAAAATTTTGCATGGAATGTATTCAACAAGGGCCAAGAACTACGAATAAGAGACTTTTAATAAGCAGATTTTGTGGAACCAAAAGGCCGAAAAAAATTTTATAACCCTATTGAAACTAGACATACCATAACTTATAAACCTCCACTTCTTTCACCTTCTTCCCCTGAAGCAATGTCGCACAAAAATTATAGGTCCATTCCTGCTTGATGTACGATATGTATACAAATTTGGAATCGATATTTAATTCATTTGGGAGATGTAGTGCCAAGAAAGCCATACAAACAGACAGACCGACGGAAATTGGGAACTATGTGTTTCATAATCTAGGGGCCCAGACACGTGAAGAAATGCAAAAGTCTCTCTCTCACGCATACAACACTACCTCTAGTAGAGGCAGCAAATAATATGTTTATTTAAGGGTCCAAGTCAAGGTACTGGGAGAACAGTTGCCTGGCCTGTTAAGGTTCCTAATAATTTAATATTGTTACATATTAGAATTGGATCGTAAATAGTTTTAAGTACAGAAAATTGAAGGTATTTTAAAATAAGTAATAAATATTACGTACCCATTTGACATACCTAATAAACACAGTATTTTATACTACTCAAAACCAAGATTCCTTCTTAAACGTGAACTAATTATTAGATTGTAATTGTGAAGTAACACCGTCAACTTTTTAAGGAATTGCTTTAAACTTAAGTAAAAAATATTCACAACATTCTTTTAAGGCTCTGATTAGTGACTTATGTTTATTTATATTCTTATTTTCGCAAAATTTTTAGTAAACTTTTATATTTGATTAGTTTTACCAAAATTGAAAATTTTTATGTACATACAACATGTCTTTCTACCTATATTAAAAAAAATTTACCCGACATTAAAATAAATGATATATATATATAGATTATATAATTAATAATTTGTTCAAATATTATGTGTACCCTGTAGTTCCTAAAAAATATATTTAATGTGATTGTAGAGGCACTAGTCAGGGGATTATTAAATATGTATGGAATTAAATATTTAATTATATTTCCTAATAGGTATTTTACGATAGATTTTTTTAATTACACCCATTATTGTTTATGTTTAAGTAAACCGGTTAACAATTGGCATAAAATCGCTCTATTGTGTTATTAAGTAATGCTTTTAGTTGTAAAAGTTTATATTTTTTATTACTAAATTTTTTTTAAATAATTTTAGGCTATCGTTTAACACATATTTTTATTTATAATTTATTTAACTAAATTAATTAATACATTACCTGACGGATCTTCTATATATGGGGAATAAGGTTGAGATTCAGTTTTAAGTCCATGCACATAAGTATCTTTACACGTCCCACCCCCAACATAACTTTGTCCATCTGGGCAGCACTTCTTGAAACATCTTGTATCTCTGCAAATATCTAGTTGATCTTGACATTCTCTAATTACGAATTTATCATTTTCAGTTTTATCAACACAAAATTTTCCTTTTTCCAAATTCATTTCTTCATTTATAGCATCGGAACTATTATATTCCACAAATATTTTATCAAGTATCATTTTGCAGTGCGGCAATCCTACTTTTACAAAATTTCCTTTTACGAATTCTTGGGTGACATTTTCCTTTTTGGAACAAGAATGCAATTCTAAATTGTAAATATATCCCATTGGGCAACATTTTGGAAATGGATTGGAGACCGGTACCTTGCTGCCTAATTTTCCATCACTTATTTCATATGTATAAAAATTTTTCGCCATTAGAATCAATACATTCACCTTCACTATTATTTTCTAAAAAATCGAAATTTTCAGCTAAGATCTGAAGCCGCGTGTTTGTTATATTTTTACACTCTAATGTATAATTTGTTTCCTGTATCTGATAAGTTTTTTCGCAGCATTTCGCGGTAACGTTGCTTTCTAATGACTGTTGTACAAAACTCGCGAACAAGTAAACCACAACAGGTAACAACATTGTAAAAGTCAAGGTTTCTTCCGTTATACTATTGTGAATCGCATAATACTGTAAACTGGTTTGTGTGCGGATGTTACACTTGTTTAAAGGCAGGCTCAAACTGAATGAAGTGACTTCAACGTTCCATCGGTTCTAGTTCTGTAATGTTATTCGGGGAATTCTGCAGCAGCAGGTAGGGGTGAGGATACTTTTATTTGAGGGCGTATCACTTGATGAAATGACCTATAAAGATTAAATTTGACAATAAGATAAATGAGATAGTCATTATAGTAATTTGTAGGAATAAGGTTTTTACCACTTTAATTAAATTGTTTCAGGTTAAAATGTTTTGGTGGTCTAGAAAAACATATGATACTTTTACTTCACATGCTAAAGGAAGTATTGTATTTATTACACAATTACATTCCAAGATCTTTCGATTTATTCACATTTCAGTGCTTCTAAATTATGAAATGTGGGACTATCTGTCTATCTTTTGGAACGATAACTCTCGAATCAAATAAGGTATCGTTTTTAAATTTAATACACATATGAGTAAATCCGAAAAAAAAAGATTATTTAGAGCAGTCAGAAATCGAAAAAATTGTTTTGAAAAGCTAGTTTAGCAGTATTTTTTCGAAAGTCTGCAAGGTCTAGAATATAATGCCAGGGTGGTGCAAACCCAAATTGAGAGTATCAAAAAAGCACAGATATTTTTATATATTAATGCTCGTAAAACAAAAGTCAAAAATTTTTAGTAAATCAATATTTTTGTTTTTATCAGGAGAACAGCGTAACCATACCCTAAAATGATTTAGTGTTTTTAGTGTCCGTACGGAACGAAGTCGTCACACCCGATTTTCTCCGAGACTATTTGACATAGAAAGTTGAAATTTGGCTCAAATATAGGAATTGTTGGCCCAATTAGAGCCGTGTAGTTTTATAGGTTAAACTTTGACTTATGGGTTTAGTTTTGAAGGGTGGGAAAAAAAAATTTTACCAGGTCATCGAGTGGGGCATCAAATGAAAGCCTGTGAAAATATAAGTTCAAAAATATCTATACTGTAATATTCTCACAAATTTGTCTTCGTAATATTTTTAAAAAACTGCCAAAAATCGCTGTCCCCCCTCTTATCTCAAGAAAATTTTGAGAAAATTCTTGAATATCCTCAATAAAATGTGGATTGAACGAAAATTGTCACGAGTGCGTTACCTTTGATAATTTACCTAGCATATAAAAAAAAAAATTTCAAGGTCATCAGTTTTCAACAAAGATCGGAAACAAACTTTGTTGAAAACTCATTTAGGGTGTGTGTTTTGTGAAGTCATTGATCATTTTATACCTCCGTAACAAAATTTTTTATTTTAAAAGCAATCACCGTACGGAACACTAATTGAGCAAGTCCGACTTGCACTTGACCGGTTTTTATTATTTAAATACTTGAGAATGTTAAGTAATTAATTTTAAAAAAATTATTCTATGATGCGGTTAAAAATAACCCCTTAAGTGAAAGTTTAATTTTCAAAACTACATGGCCCTGATTGCCATCAATTCCAATATTTGTGCCAAATTTAAACTTTTTATGTCAAACAATCTCAGAGAAAATCGGGTGTGACAGACAGACACCGAAGTGATCCCATAAGTGTTCCGTATGAAACACTAATTCATTTTAGGATATGGCTACGCTGCTCTTCTGATAAAAAAAAAAAACACATACATTGATCTATTAAATATTTTTGACTTTTATTTTACAAGCATTAACATATAAAAATATATGTGGTTTTTTGATACCCTTAATTTGGGCTTGCACCACCCTGATATCATGTCAGACATTCCAAACTCTCGAAAAAATACTACTAATATGTTTGTCAACAAAATATTTTCGGTTTCTTAGTGCTCCAAATAGTCTTTTTTTTTTCGGATTTACTCATATAATACTTGAACTAGTAACAAGGATGTATACTTTCTGTACAATATTGCTACAGGGAAAGGGATGAATGAGGTTGAAGTCAATAAATTTTGTACAGCTTCAATAAAAATATAAATATTGTTACTTATTTTTAGTCTACATAATGAGCCAATTTTATGCATAGTGATTTAAAATCAACATATAAGAGGTTAAAGGATAAAGGAATTATGGGTTTCTTTTCTGCATTTTTATATTCAATAAATCTGAAAATGATGTTATTTTTAAGTTTAATTCCGCTGCCAATTAAAATATTTAGTTGTAATGCTTGGATTAAGTTATTCCTTAGTGTATGAAAACCAGATTAAAATCTTATTTTAGAATTGTGTGTTTGCACGGGTAGGTCAATTACTCTATCAATTTTCCTCACATTTTGGGGTCAGATTACAAAAAAACATAGTTTTCTTAATTTCTCCGGTCCGCATGTTGGTCTGTTGGCACGCTAACTCTCGAACGAAATGAGATATTCAGTTCAAATTTACATATATTACTTGAAATAGTAAAGAAATTTATAGATGTTCAGCAATATAACTTAAGGATAAGGGAGTACATAGCTTCAGTAGTTCTATGAGAATGGTTCATGGTTTTTGGTTCAGAAAACGGAGAAACCTTTAGGATAGCTATTTATAGGTTACAGATATAGTGTTGTTCTTATATATCTATCATACTTCCTTTTCAGTGTTCTCGACTTACAGGAAACTGAAAGTTATGTTATTTTTTTAATTATTTCCAATTTTCGCAGTAACAATATGTAGATTAGCTTAGTTTCATTTGTAAATATTCGAATTCATTCCAAATATCGAGTTGTTATGCTTGAATTAAGATTTTCTATAACATGAGAAGTTAAATTTAGTTTTATTTTGATATATTTGCTAGAGCAATGCTGTGTAAATCACTTTACGATTTTTGCTTCCTTTGCTAATTTGCTAAAGAGAGTATTGTAATTGTGAAAAAATCACACTTCGTCTCTAAATCACGAAAACCATGGTTCCCATTTCCGTAAGTCTGTCTGTTTGTTAGCACAACTCTAGAATGAAATGAGATAACGATTTAAAATTTGGTACACATATAATATTTAAGATAGGAATCAAACATACAATTTTTGGACTATCTCAGAGGGACCAAAGTGATAAGAATTTTGGAAATTTTCAATAATATTATTATATTCTTTTTGTTTTGGCTGAGAAAAAGAACAACATTTAAACGCAATTATAGCCAAATATGTAAGAGGTTAAAGGAATGGCGAGGGTTGTTAAAGGGGATATTTCGTTTATATAACGATATGTTTCATTGTTAGGGCTAATAGATGGGAAAAATCTGAAAAAGAGTGTTATTTTTCATTATTTTCAATTATTTATTCCCGAACATTAAGATGTTAAAGGAGTGGCGAGGGTCTTAAAGGGGATATTTAAGTATCATTTTTTAGGGCTAATATATGGGAGAAATCTAAAAATTGTGACTTTTTTCATTATTTTTCAATTACTTATAGCCAAACATGTAAAAGATTAATGAGGTAGGGATGAGAATTAAAGAGGATGCGTCATATATATCGTGTAACATGTCTTTTTTTAGGGTTCACGGAATCAATGAATTATTAGTATTATCACTATTTGACATAGAAAGTTAAAATTTGGCACTAATATAGGAATTGATGGCTTCATCAGAGCAGTGTAGTTTTGAAAGTTAAATTTTGACATACGGGGTTAGTTTTGGGGGGTGAAATCGGAGTGAATTTTTTTTACCAGGTCATCGAGTGAGGTGTCAAATGAAAGCTTGTAAAATGGCCCGTTCAAAAATATATATAATGTAATACTTGTGCACAATTCTCTTTGTATTATTTTTAAGAAAGTGCAAAAAACGCTCCCCCCACTATATTTCGAAAAGTACTGATAAAAAAATTTTGAAAAAATTCTAGAATATTCTCTACAGGGTGTAAATTGAACGAAAATTATCACAAGTACATTACCTTTAATAATTTATCTGGTATATAAAAAAAAAATAAAAATTTCAAGGTCATCAGTTTTCACTAAAGATCGGAAAAAGACTTTGTTGCAAACTCATTTGGAATGTTTTTTGTGAATTCACTGATCATTTTATACTTCCGTAACGAAAATTTTTATTCTGAAAGCAATCACCGTACGAAACACTAATTTTCATTATTACTCATGATTAATGAGGCAGCAGAGGGAATTAGATGGGCTGTTTCGTTTATACCGTCTTATATGTGTTTTTAGTGAAATTTTGACGGAAATTTTAAGTTATAATTGTAAATATCTCTGCAGCCCAGCCTCTACTCAATTTTTTTATAATTAATATTTTACCATATTTTTTTAAATGGGAATCTCAAGTATATGTGAAATTTTTTTAACCCTTTTTATTTCCATTGGTAATGGATATGTTCTTGAAAAAAACACCCAGTTTTAGATTCTCTAGATTATAAAAAAAAATATTTTAAATTTCCATTGGCTTCTCTATCACTTATTATGGTACCACTATAATTACCAAGCGAAACGAGACATTAGAGAGATTTTGCAACGCTTATTTTGGTAGGCCACTGTCTTTATCGTTATTTGAAGCATGCGCTCATCATTTGGAGCTTGCGCAGTATTAAAACAAAATAAGAGAAACCTTTATTAAGGACGACTTTCCTTATTTAGGAACTTATAAAAGAGGTTATTTGAATTTCGTTATTCTTATCGCAATTATAGTAGGGCCTGTTTTTTCCTACTTAGGTATATAAACCACTAACAAAATACAGTAAAATTGAAATGATAATCTTTTATCGCAAATAACACTGACCATAGTTAATTAGTGTTCAGATTATGTTGAGATTTTGCAATCTTTCGCACAATGACATTACAGTGTATGTTAAAAAAATTTCAAATGAAATTGTATTTATCGCACATTCGTATTACCTAGGATGTAAAAAATAAGCGTTGCAAAATCTCTCTATTGATTTAAAATTTGGAACATTTACAGTATTTGTAGTAGGGAAGAAACCTAAAGTTTTTGAGTAATACGGCCAAGGTGAAAGGGGTAGTGATCTTGATCCAATCCGAACAAATCAAATATAGTTATTTTCAACCTCACATATAAGCGATATAACAGATTTGGGACGTGGAGATAGGTAGCAATATTTTATGATTAAGTATAAGGTATTATTTCTTTCTTTACTCTTTGGAGTAATGCATAGATTATTCTTAACTGTTTTTACATTATTTTAATTCTGACCATGAGAAATGTTTGATTTCTATTATTAGAGTTTTTATTTAATGTATCTTTCAATTATCATATTTTATGTGTCTTTTTTTAAAATATTTTTGGCGGTCGCATATAATGCTGGTATATGTATGGTATGGTATGGTATGATATGTAAGAGTGGCCGGACCAGGTGATTCTCTGCAGAAATGATTAAAAATGGAGGTATAACCATGTGGAGAACAATAACTAGCATAATTAATAATTGTATATTACAAGGAAAAACACCTACCGAATGGAAAAGAAGTTACATTTCATCAATCTATAAGAAAGGAAATAGAAAAGACCCTAATAATTATAGAGATATATGCGTTACAAGCACTATGTACAAACTGTACGGCAGAATATTGCAGAATAGAATAACGGGCCTTGTTTACTTTACAACAATTGATAGAAAAGAAGATCCAAAAAGATGACGAAATACATATGTCCTTTATAGATCTTAAGAAGGCATACGATAGTGTACCGAGAAATAAACTTTGGCATGCCTTGAGAACAGTAGGGATAAAAGAAGAGATGATAACAACAATAAAAGAGTTATATAATGAAAATATAGAATATGTGAAACAAGGACGCTATCTCTCGGAAGCTATCCACATTACAAAAGGTCTAAGGCAAGGGTGTTGCCTTTCACCAATCTTATTTAATATATTTGTAGACAACGCTCTAAAGAAATGGAACCGCACTTGAAAAAGCATGGGCATCCCCATTAGTGATAAACACCTATTATTGTTAAACTTTGCAGACGACCAAGTAATAATAACACAAGATGCATTCGATATGGAATATGTATTGAAGAGATTATACACAGACTACAAGGAATGGGGACTAGGGGTGAACCTTGAAAAGACAGAGTATATGGTTATGAACTCGAAAATAGAATTTGAGGTCTTAATTAACAACGATACACATGTCAAACAAATCAAGGAATTTAAATATCTAGGAGTACTGATTGACAACAAAAATGGTATAGGTAAAAAGGAAATACAGAATAAAATACAAAAAGCCAGGAGGATCATAGGAGCTCTTAACTCAATATGATGGGATCAAAACATAATTACACAAAACAAAAAGAGAATTGGAAGAACAATGGTAGAATCGGTTTTAACTTATGGTACTGAACTGTGGGTAATGAAAGAAGAGGATAAAAGAAAAATAACGACGATAGAGATGGATTACCTGAGAAGAAGCGCCGGAGTATCCAAATTCCAACACATAACAAACCAAGAAATACGCAATAGAACAGCAGCAACAGAAACAATTATACAAAGAATAGAAAATAGAGGATTAAAATGGTTTGGACACTCAGAATGAACGATACAACATGGCCCAAAAGGCTCTGGACATGGAAACCACCGGGAAGAAATAAAAAAGGACGACCACGTAGATCCTGGAATGAAGATACGAGACAAGCCATGAGGTCACGAGGAATGGATAAAGAGATGGCGGACAATAGAGAAGTTTGGAGAAGGCGAATGGGAACACAACACTTAGTTGTATAATTGTAATATATTACTTGTGTATGTATACAGTTAAACCCAAATATATATATATATATATATATATATATATATATATATATATATATATATATATATATATATATATATATATATATGTATGGTATATAGTGAAGATGTTGGGGTACAATGCGACTCCACATTCGTTTAAATCAACCTTTATGTGGCAGGATAACATTATAGATTCTTTATTTTATAACATGATAAGGTAACGAGCTCTAATATCTATAAATTAGATGTACTCTATTCAAATATAATAATAATAATTATTCTGTGTACGATTCAAGAAAGGCTTATACGCACTCACAATTATAAAATGCACATTTTGCACTTAAATGTTGCCAACGTATCCAGAAAATATCAGGAATCTGGAGGAACTATTAAACATGTAACTGCATGATGTGACTATTTATCCGACAGCGCATATCTGTCCCGCTATAATCAGGTAGGAAAAATCACCTACTAGCAATTGGCCCTAAAGCATGATCTCAGCAACAAAAGAATAATCCTATATGAGGACAAACACATAATAATGAATAAAACAGTTGATTTCAATTGACTTGAAATTATGCTGATAGATAGAACACAGAAAAAAGTTTGCAGTGTAGATAGCAGCCCCTGATCACGAATTTCGTAAAAACTGATATCAGTAAGTTCGATAAAATACCGAAACCTGGCCATCGAACTCAAGAGAACTGGAAATTAGATTATAGCAGTATCAATGTAATGATTAGTTTCAAAAAGACTCCCATAATATTTAAAAAAGCTGAAATCACCTGAATATTTGAGCATTATGTATAAGTATAAAATGAATTTTTCTGGTATTATAAATGCAACCCTAAGTTGTGAAAGGAACGGAGAATAATAATTATAACATGTGTACAAGATTATGCAGAAATAAGTGCAGGAATAGCAAGACGTGTCCAGAAGTACACATCGTCACCCAAGGCCTAATAATATGGAAAGTATCCCCAGAGAACTTAATCTTTATGATATTTAAGCATATCTGAGATCAGTCAATGTTCCATGATGAGAAAGTAAGAAAGCCCTATGGCTAAAATATTAATAATAATAATACTAAAAAAATCCCGAAAAAGGCCGATTTTGTCCTTATCTGCAACACAAGTAGAAAGAAAAATTTCTAATGCAAAAGATATCTACCTATCTAATACTCATTACTGAAATAAAAATCAATATAACCAAAGTACTTAAGAATAATATTTTTTATAAATAAACAAGGCACTAGAAAGAAAAGCAAATGGACTGAATTTTAGTGAAATATGGTAACTATGGTGACTTAAAAAATTTATATATATATATATATATATATATATATATATATATATATATATAATATTTATTTTTGTTATTACCAATATCTTTGGTTTTTGCTGTTTTGACTGAGGCCGAGTAAGTAAATTTTTAAATCTAATATTTAATTTATAAAACCTTACACGAAAAAGACAATTTAAAACAAAATCTTGTTTTTGGTGTTGTCCAGACTATAAAAATATTAAGTAAATGTTAGTTAACACATCATTCTAGATTCTAAAATTCAAAAATTCACACATTGCCAAGGCATATAGTTAATAGTAATCGCACAATCACAAAAATTATTTTAATAGAAAAAAACAATAGAAACATATAGATAATATTGATGGATGAAGAAATCGAGGAAATATTCAACTTTCGTTACTGTATTTTTTGATGTAGGCATGTATACAGGGCTGAAGCAATGGCATGATCAGAGGATTACAGCCAAACAGGTGTATACTCCCCCCCCCCAGAAGATTTAAGAAAGTCTCTAAAAATCTCCTTTTTATAGCACATTTATATTTTGTCTGTTCTTCGTAAAAAATGACATTGGACATAACTCCAATGACCTTCGAAGACTAAATTTAATTACTTTAATTGACGAATGAATTGGACATTACAATTTATTTATTACTTACGTACTACGTCCATTAAAATGTTCTCGTGATAATATGCTTTCGAATAACATGTAAACATTTATTTGTTAGTTTTTTACAGTTCTTCACATGGAAATTGTGTGACCTCTGTTGAGAGAGAATTTTATTTGTGTGGTAATGAAACAAAAATAATTGAAGTTTCATTACGTTTTTCCGTAATTTATTATAATGGTAACTATTTTAACATTTTTGAAATACACATGAAGGAAATACCTCATTTAAGGCAATAAAAAAATATTTATTAACGGGTTCGGAAATTAAACTAAGTAAATTAACTATATCGAAATCACAAGAAAAAAAAACAGCTTCGAGAGTATTTAGAACTACAGCCTGAAATTTCTCTCTACATTAAAATTAAAAATAATAAAAAAATCCAATTTTTTAGGTTTCTCGGCTTTAATCTCCCCCACCACCTCATTATCCTCTCACATGTTTGAATATAAATAAGTGAAATTAATCAAAGGTAGCATGATTTTTAGATTCCTCAATTTCAAAAACCCTAAAAAGAACTTATAACATGGTATATACGAAGTTATCCCTTTAACACCCTCCCCCGCATCTTTAACTTCTTATATATTTGACTATAAGTAATGATGTTTAAAATTTATTTATTATCAAAACCAAAGGGAAAGAAAAATTCTCATAATGATCTAGAGTTTACCGACTCCCACCCCTTTTCCCTTAAGCAATATAGCTCAAACGGTATAGGTTCCATTCCTACTTTAAGCAGTATATATTAACTAAATTTCACAACGATTTTTCATTTCGTTAGAGAGTTATGCTATCAGACAAACAGATCGACAGCCAAATAGATTGACGGAAATAGCAAACTATGTTTTTAGTGGTCTAGGGACCCACAAACGCGAGGAAATGCAAAAATCTCGGAGATAGACTTTTTCACTCCCTTAGCTTTTTCTGATTATCGCGCTCGAGCATCACACAAAAGCGACAACAGATCTTGAAATTGTACCCTAAAAGAAAAACAAGAAAAGAGGTCAGGTTATATTTTTTTCTTCATTTGAAAAATTCTTTCGTCAAAAAAACACATGATGAATGCCAATGGTGAATTATGTAAAATAGAGTGAAACATTTTTATTAACATACAACACATAATAAACAATGTATTTTATTTGATGAATCTTGGATCTAGAAGTAGGTTTACGCACCTCAAAACCCTGTTGTTATCTAAAAAGCTCTAGCCGTACATATATATATATATATATATATATATATATATATATATATATATATATATATATATATATATATATATATATATATATATATATGTATATATTGATATAATACACAGGGAAAAAAATATGGTGGGAGAAGTCGCAGATAACGGGTAATATGCGAATAAAGTCAATACTTGAATACATGTAGTATATGATATCGAAACTAAACTAAAATCATTATTATCATTAATTTGTTATATTATACTATATTTCAAGGTTAACGTTTTAAAATTAGATTATTTCTGCTGGAGATAAATCACAAGCTAGTTACAGTGGCATAAGAACAAAAGAAAATGCAAAAAAAATACCCATAAATTATTTAGGTCAGTCAAATTAAGGGCGGAGAATAAAAACAGATAATATCATTTAGGAACCTTATAACGAATGCCTCTAGAGGGTATTGTCGGTTTGGGTCATCATCTTTGATCTCGCCTACCTAATTAATTTAAGATACTTTCAAGTTGACCTTCTATCCTGACTGGTGTACGATTATACTATCATCAGAATCATAATTAATCATAATTAAATGATTTTAAATAAGAAAATAAAACCAAACCAGTGCACCACGTAAATTATAAATTATTTAACATTTGTTGTTAGAGAGATTTCGAAACGCTTAGTTTTTAACACGCCTTTGTCCTTATCGTTTTCTCAAGCATGCGCAGTATTAACGCGAAGGAATTGCAAGGTTAGGTTAGTATTCATCTTCTATAAACCTACTGGCTTTTTTGCCTTTCATTTCATGGTTAAGCACACCGGTTATTAGTATTTGATGGGTCAACGCAAGTTTCTTAATTAAAGTTGGGTTTAGCATGTTTCTTTCACGATAAACAAAATTTCATTTGAAATTAGCACTATACACATTATAATGCCATTGTACCAAAGATTGTAAAATCTAAACATAATCTGAACACTAATTCACTGTTGTCAGTGTTATTTGCAATAAAATATTATCATTTCAATTTTACTGTATTTTCTTAGTGGTTTGTATACTTAAGTAGGAAAAAAAAAAACAGGCCCTACTATAATAGCGATCAGAATACGGAACTTCAAATAACCTCTCTTATAAGTTCCTAAATAAAGGAAATCGTTATCCTTAATAAAGGTTTCTTTTATTTTCTTTCAATACTGCGCAAGCTCCAAATGGTGGACGCAAGCTTCAAATATAGATAACAGTTGAGTTTTTTGTATTTAATTTCTTCCCTTTACTACTGCACAAGCTCCAAACGTTGGGCGCATGTTCCAAATAAACATGTGGTAGTGGCCTACCAAAATAAGCGTTGCGAAATCTCTCTGTTGTATTGAATTGAGGCATTTAAATTATCTTTCTTGAGTAAACACTAATTACAACTTTTAGCGTAGTTTCAAATTAAAGAAATACTCGTATATTATGATTGTTATTAAAGCGTTTAAGTTTTTAACACGGTAATTTGTTTCCCATGCAAAATATAACATTTGGTTTTTGAAAACATGTGCTTTTTATTTATGCAAAAAAAGATTAGACTCTTACGTATTATTCATGATTTTACATTTTTACGTATTTGCTTGTCCTTCAAAGGATAAAAAAACGCATACACATAATTGATGATACACTGTACCTTGCCACTGTGATAATTTAATTTTTAAATCGTTAAATGTTCCTTATTTTTGAAAAGATAAAGACTAGGGCCCAAATTTCATATCTTTATTATGTATAAATTTTTAAATAAATTCTAGTCTTGGATAATATTTGTGTTTCAGTGAAAATGATCCAGAAAATCTTAAAATCAGCCAAATATACTTTGGAAAATTTTATAACCTCTTCAGCTAACACTGGAAAACAGTAAGAAACTTCATTTTATATATATATATATATATATATATATATATATATATATATATATATATATATACATATATATATATATATATATATATATATATATATATATATATATATATGTATATATATATATATATATATATATATATATATATAATATATATATATATATATATATATATATATATACATATATATATATATACATACATACATATATATATATATATATATATATATATATATATACGAGTATATATATATATATATATATATATATATATATATACAAACACCGCCTTTTATCACCATCAGAAAAGACTGTTTATAATTGGTTTGCAGAATTTCGTCATGCTTGTGCTTCCGTCAGCGATGAATTTCGTGAGGGTCAACCAAAATCGGAAGTTGTTCCAAAAAACATTGATACTGTGCGCAACGTGATTGAAGACGATCGACATGTGTCTTACCGTGAGATAGAGGCATCCTTAGGCATATCGAAGACTGCAGTACATTCGATTTTATATGAATATTTAGCTTTGAAAAAGATTGTAAGGAAATGCTCAAAAAATTCGACAGAGGACATGCAAAATCCGTATACAACATCGTAACAGGAGACGACACTTGTTTTTGAGGTATCAACTTCAGAGTGGAAATATATGTTTCGAGAATTGGTTCGAACACCTGCAAAAGTGTATAAATCTTAAAGGTGAATATTTTGAGAAACAACAAAAAGCTTTATACCAATTTTTTTTTTCTATCATTATAAATAATTATTTATTATATTATTATATATGAAAAGCAAGAGAATACTGCTTGAACTTAGTTCCCAAGGATTTGTTCAAGGAGTATCATCAGCGCGACTGTCTTTGAATATTAGGTTATAAATATATTAGTTTTAATTTGAAGAACGTCGATCATTATCATAAACACTGTAATTTATAATTCCAGGCTATATGGAAAACTGCCTTGTGCTATGATACAAAAATTAATACTCCATCCAATACAGTGAACAGTAAAGTCCGAGATATAGACGATATTAATTAGAAAAAATTTAGGAAAGAAATTGTGGATAAAATAGTTTCCCCCCCCCAAAAATAACAGTATCACTGATGAGCACATATGAAGAATGAAGAAGTACTCGTATTTATTAAGAAACAATATAGACAAGAAAAGCTATCATAATGTGTAAATGTAGTCTCAAAAGAACAGAAAATATTGAATTTAAATAATATTGTTGACAAAATAATTGACTCAATAACAATATTATTAACTCATTTCGAATTCTGTCTCTTCTAGATCTTCCTACTCGGTATATGTCACCACTTCACCAAACCCTTTATTTTTGCACTCGGCGCGCGTTTCGGAAGCACGATGATTGACTTTTAGTCAATCATCGCTCTTGATGAAGCTAAAATGGTTAGCGAAACGCGCGTCGAGCACAAAAATAAAGTGTTTGGTCTAGTGATGATATATATTGAGTAGTGTCATTTTGCCAAAGATTTCACCTTCTCAACATAATAGATCTTTCTAGTCTACCGGCTAAACATATCTATGTCCATTTCCATCGACTCAAGTTTCCTTAGGTTAGTTTATTTTATCTTTCATGTCTCTGCACCATCAATCGGGCTTCTATTAATAACGTTTCATAGATTTTCGTTTCATTCTAATCTCATTGTTCCAGAGACAGTTCCATTTAGACAGATAATTGCTTTCCTTACGAATGTTATTCTTTTGGTAATCTTCTTGTCATCTGTTCCCACTGTATCAAAATCTTCTCCTAAATACTGCAAGTTCTAATCGATTATTTTATGATTCTGTTTCTATGAGTAGATATGTATTTTTTCTTTGCGTGTTGAGTTCTAAGTCTCATTTTTTTTGCTTCCTCCTGTAACTTACACGCTCTATAGTCCACTATATTCCAGATAACTTTTATCATTTGCTAGAATTACTTGGCCATCTATCAGCTGAAAGTTATATATATATATATATATATATATATATATATATATATATATATATATATATATATAGAGAGAGAGAGAGAGAGAGAGAGAGAGAGAGAGAGAGACAGAGAGGGAGAGTATTACGGAATATACTGCATATATACGAACACGCTCTATATTCCCGTATATTCCAGATAACTTCTATCATTTGCTAGAATTACTTGCCCACCTATCAACTGAAAGTTATAAATATATATATATATATATATATATATATATATATATATATATATATGTATATATATATATATATATATATATATATATATATATATATGTATATATATATATATATATATATATATATATATATATATATGTATATATGTATATATGTATGTATGTATATAGAGAGAGAAAGATAATATTACGGAATGTCTTGCATATATACGAACTGGAGCCTTCTTGTAACTAGACCGATTGCAAATTCACCTTAAACAACGGATCTCAATAATAAAGAAAAAAAATTAATCTCGAAGAAATAATGACATGAATATTGCCGCTACTGGTATACATTATACTTACACAATGGGGCCGTTTATTAACCAGAAAGTCAGATCTACGGTATTGCGAGATTTGACTAGGCTTTCCCCAACAAATTTAATAAAAAAAATATATACCATAAAGATGGATACCTTTTAAAATAATTACTTCCTGACAAACAACATGTATGTATGTATGTATGTATGTATGTATATATATATATATATATATATATATATATATATATATATATATATAAGAAAGTGCAGAGATTTCGGGAAAGCGGTCTTGAATAAAATACTTATTTGTTGTTAAAGAAAAACTCTATATTTCGCTGATATTTTTTCAGCTTCATCTGGAGTTAAAAAACAAAAAAATGACAAAGCAGTCTTTTGGTAAGTTTATCATATTACAAAACGGAAAAACTCACCAACCAAAGTATTCCTCCATTGGAAGAGGTATCACAAAAAAATACATTCAATTTAAATATATATAACTAACAGAACAACGAACAGACAAGACGAAACAACATACTGTGGCTCTGGCTGCAATGACACTGTTTGTTATTTATTGTGTGTTTATTTCTTCAGAAATCTGAACAGTGGTTCAGATCAATTTGACTAATATATACTGTAATATTTTAAATAACTTAACATCATACAATTAATAGTCATATCCTATTTACTAACAATGTACAAAATAACATTTTCTATACTGAACCACTGTTCAGATTTCTGAAGAAATAAACACAATAAATAACAACAGTGTCATTGCAGCCAGAGCCACAGTATGTTGTTTCGTCTTGTCTGTTCGTTGTTCTGTTAGTTATATATATTTAAATTGAATGTATTTTTTTGTGATACCTCTTCCAATGGAGGAATACTTTGGTTGGTGAGTTTTTTTTCCGTTTTGTAATATGATAAACTTACCAAAAGACTGCTTTGTCATTTTTTAGTTTTTAACTCCAAATGAAGCTGAAAAAATATCAGCGAAATATAGAGTTTTTCTTTAACAACAAATAAGTATTTTATTCAAGACCGCTTTCCCGAAATCTCTACACTTTCTTATAAATTTTAACGGTCGAGAACATTTACTAAATATATATATATATATATATATATATATATATATATATATATATATATATATATATATATATATATATATATATATAAATATAATGTTTCTTCAAGTACATCTTGCTCCATACATTTAAAGTATTTGCAACGTATATTTTAAAACAAGTAATACTACTGATATTCGTTAAAACTACTAAAGTGCAATTTTATATTTTTTTGTTTATTTTCCTGTCCCATCCCACATGCATGTTTAGGAGTACCTATCTTTCTTCGATAACAATCAGCAAATCCCACAACTTATGCAAATAATCCATGAGACTACTTGTGTCTGGAAAAGTTAAAGCCAATACACCAAAAATTTTATTTGAGGCAAGCTAAACACAACTTATATTCAAAAGAGTGTGTATATACATTTATGTAACAATAGCCTCATTCAAGAAAATATTCTCTTTTTGATATCTAAAGCATATATTCCTAGTGAATTATGACCAATATAAAAAACGTTAGCAAATGTTCTAAACAATTTTGAAAAGAAATTTTCAATAATGAAAACGTCTTGTTTTAATTATTGCAGCAACAAAACTCGTTTCTAACGTGAGTTATGATCTTCAAGTAGGATACTGAAGTCGCGTTGTTCATATCGTACGATATAATCTCGTTGGTGCAGGATATTAATCATGTAGTTCCAACTGAAAATACATTCGAGTAATAAACTGTAAAAAACTTGTTACTAACAAATTTGACATACCGAGCAGTAAAAGATAGTTACAATTAGTAGTAGAGTAGTGCCATATATATATATATATATATATATATATATATATATTATATATATATATATATAATATATATATATATATATATCTATATATATATATATATATATATATATATACATATATATATATATATATATATATATATATATATATATATATATATATATATATGTATATATATATATATATATATATATATATATATATATATATATATATATATGTATGTATGTATGTATATATATATATATATATATATATATATATATATATATATATATATATATATATATATAACCATTTATTAAATTTATCTCAGCCCTGCAATAATAACTTGTTATCTTACCACTAAAATACTTTACTGTCATCATGTCATATATATTTAAAACAGCTAAATTCCTTCCTTTTATTTTAGTTGTAGTCATAACTTTTTATTGTTTATTTTTAAATATCTTGTATTCGAGACATAAAGTTTATTTTAACAAAATCTTTATTTTTAAACCCACTTTAATTCATATTAGTCGCGAAATATTTTTATGTATATGATCATATTTAAAAATAATATTCAAAGAAATTAAATTAATTTGAAAATGTGTACCTGTACTGAAGAGTGCGTCTAGAGCTGTGAGCATTGCAATTATGTATTTTAGTATCGATGAACATCATAATAAATTTAGAGAATTTCAATTATTTTGACAACCCTACAAGATTATATCAACCTTAAACTAAAGATTATGATTTCTAAAGTAATAAAAACTACTGGACAAATCAAGGGATATTAAATTTTAATTTCTAATTGCAAACAAGTATAATACGATTTTAACAATCATATTTTTAGTCTTATCTTTCGAATTTTAAATTATCTCTCAGAAGTACAGTAAAAAGCGAATAAAATATATATACATATAGAATAAATCATAAGAACATTATTTTTTGGGTATTTTCGGTTTATGTATGAAAAGTACCGAAAAGCATTCCTCGCTCTTTCTATAAGCAGCTTCGCCTTTTTCTTCCTTGAAGAAAAGCCATGTATATTCATATGCTCGTCCTACCACTGGAATCTGCCTACGCCACTGATTCAAATATGCAGCTGCAAAGGAATTTTAAAATATTTAGTTCCTTACTGTTGTCCATGGGCAACCGCCGAAATTGTATCCAGTGGCGCACTATTCAAGACATTCGAATATATATAATACTAAATGTTCTTGATTATTTCCAAAATCATAATACTTCCTAATACTTATAATATAGATTTACCTGAATCCATCTCTGAGTATGAGTGTACTTGTTAAATTAATAAATAACACGTACAATTGAGTCTCTGATCTCTCTTACTCCCAAATAATATAATCGAGATCGTTAATGACGGCTGTCTTACATTGATCAGATCGATACTTAAGGCGGAACAACATCTGTTGAAGCATAAGTGGAAGCAAGATGCACAATATCTTTTATTCTGTCTAGCATTTTATTGCCGACTATGCCATTACAAATCGTAAGGACTTTAGTTACATGTTTCTTACACAGTCGAATATGGCTGATTTACTTACTAGAAATTTTCAAAACTTACTCAAAGAAAATTGATTTCAGACTCTCTCATATTATAAGCACCTCTTTGTTTACTTTCTACAGAAGTTTGCAAGTTTTAATAGATCCGTCGGTAACCAGAGTTCCAGGTTTCTATATTCTTTAATTTACAACTATTTCACTATAATTATTTTAGTTTACTTACTAAGCAACAAATGTTTATGGCTCTTTGCCCCGTATCCAGAGCAGTGTAAACTGGAAAGGGTTAGTTTTGAGGAATCTACTTTAGGTTCAACTAGAAAATAAATAAATTGAGGCTGAATTGCATCCATTTTAAACGAAATAGTTTTGAAGTCTCTTATTAGAATTTAATATGTTTGTATGAAAATTGGTGGTTAATCTAAAATTTTAAGTGCTTAAACTATTGTCAGTATATTGTTATAGACGTTAAGTAAGAGTATTTTACTATAATCAGTATTATTCAGTTCATAATATTAAAAAACAAGTCAAGTGAAAGTTGGACTTGCGCAATCAGTGGTAGGTACCGTAATTGCCTTTAAAATTAAAATTTTTGTTACGGAGGTATAAAATGATCAGTGACTTCACAAAACACACCCCAAACTGGTTTTCAGTAAGACAAAAAGTTCCTGACATGTATATCTTAAGATCCAATATGTATATTCACGTTTTTTCTTAGTTAATAATGTATAATATGGAGAATATTCCAGAATTTTTTGAAAATTTTTTGATCAGTACTTTTCGAGATAGGGGGGAAGAGTTATTTGTGCCCATTTAAAAAAAAAATGCAAATAAAAATGTGGGCAAGTATTGTATCATATATATTTTTGAACTTATATTTTTACAAGCTTTCATTCGATACCCCACTCGATGACCTGGTAGAATTTTTTTTTCACTTCCGATTTCACCCCCTAAAACTAACCCCTTAATCAAAATTTAACTTTCAAAACTACACGGCTCTGATTGAGCCATTAATTCCTATGTTTGTGCCAAATTTCAACTTTCTGTATCAAATAGCCTCGAAGAAAATAGGGTGTGACAAACAGACAAACGGACACTGAAGTGATCCCATAAGTGTTCCGTAGGGACCACTAATAATTCTGATTAAATAATAAGAGATTCTTCGTGCCTACATTTGTAATGAATAAAATAAATTCTGTAGAAGTGTATTAATGAAACTAAAGTGGAGTTAATTATTAAATAATGAAGTCTACCTATTTCACACAACATTTTTTTCATAAATTGTCATAGAAACTCTTGCCAAAAAAGTATTTTCCCAATATAATCTCCATTGAGCTGAATACATTTGGTCCAGCAAGATTTCAGTTTTTTTATTCCCTCAGAAAAAAAAAATTGTTTAGAATTGTGCATAATACAGTACAGACCTTCATTCCACGAAATTTCGTTTCCCCAAGCCAAGTTTCGAGATTAGGAAAGGAAAAAGTCACTTGGGACCAAATCTGAGGAATAGGGTGGGTGAGGTATTATTTCGAAGCCCATCTCGTGCACTTTTGCCATTGCAACGGCATATGTGTCAGCAGGCGCATTATCCTGGGGAGGGAGTACATTTCTGCGGGCTATTCTTGGTTAATTCAGTGCACTGACGGTCCAGTAACGTTGTGTAATAAAAGTAAGTCACTATTTTACCTTTTTCCAAACAGTCAATCAGGATGATCCCTGTGAGTCAGTTTACATTACTTTTCTCGCCGATAAAACTGTGTTCGCTAACCCATTGTTGGCGTTTTTGTCCCCAGGTTGTAATGGGGGATCCACGTTTCGTCTACAATCACAAACGACGCCAGAAATCCTTTAGATTACGCTGCAACTTTTCCAAACACGTTTTTGAAATATTCTCCCACATGCGTTTTTGGTCTAGAGTCAACAAACGCGGCACTCATCGGGCACTCAGCTTTTTCATTTTTACAATTGCGTGCAGGATATATCCGTTCGTACCATCTCAGCCATCTCACGAAGCTTAATGCAACGATCTTCCATCACGATACCATGAATCTTATCGGCCATTTGTTCAGAAGAAACCTCACTTGGACGTGCAGGATCTTCAGTGCTCATACGGCTACGTTTAAATTCATTTATCCAGTAATAAATGGTCTTGAGTGCTGGTACAAAGTCGCCATGAACTTCCTTCAGTTCAGTTTCTATTTGGGCTGCAGTCCCTTTCTTTAAATAAAAATGTTTTTTCATGGCACGTTACTTTGCTTTATCTATTTCTACGAAACGTATGACACCTATCACTTACGATAGCTGCGAACAAGTCGGTTTGAAACTTTGACACAACTGCTACAAGAATCACGTTTACCAAAACTCATGGAGCTTAACAAAATATCCTGCCATTTCGTAGAAATTGACCAGACTTACCAATCCACTCTCGTATTTCAAATGACAATTAGTACTACTGTCGTCATTTGAATTTAGTTCTAGTTACAGAAATTTGCTAATTATATTTTAAACTAATAATTCCTTTTTGTTACATGCGTATGTTACGTAATTCTTAAAAGGTGGCAATTGTTTCTTTTGCCACGCCTTTTTAGCACCAATATATAATCAGTTTTAAGTCTTTATCAATTTAACATAAAATTAATATACAATAACTTTAGAAAATAAAATTAAATTTCTCTATAATTATTTCATTGATAGTTTATTATTACTTCAATTATTTGGAAGACCATGATCTGACAAGCTGCTGTAAGTTTATTTAATTTTATTATTTTGATAGCTTGCATCTCAATTATTCATATATAGTAAACACAGAACAAAATCGACTTTAAAATATTTCTGAACAGCTATAAGCTTAATCTATATTTTAATTATACCAATAAACTTAAAATTACAGTTTATTTAATTCGGATTATCTTCTTAAAAATATAACGAAATTATAAGGATTGTTTTCTGTTACTACAGTCTATGTGAAAAGTCTGCAAAGTGGGAAACGACTATCAAAATCGGATTTTCCATAGACAACCATTATATTTCTAAATAAAGTTTATTGCCAACTATTTAATAGAGAGTTTTACAAATAAACATGTATTTTAGTTGGGAGATTTTTCGTCTAATGAGTTTTCCCTTACTCTAATTCACTAAAGTTATTTCCTTGGAGACTTGCAAATCAGATAGTTAGATAACCGAGGTATGAAATGATTTATTGTTGTATCCAAGTTTATTGACTACTAGGGTGAACAAATCAAGATCAATTAAAAAAATTACATTTCAAAGGTCCAAAAGACCAGCAATAAGAGGAAAATTTATTATCGATCTTCATGGAAAAACATGTAATCAAAAGAATTGTTCATCTGAAATATTTTAACGAAGAAACCCCTTGGTTGGAGACAAAGAGATTGTATTGTACACATAATTTAAAAACATAACATTGACAGCGTTTTGTGAAGCAAGTAGTCATTCAGAAACGTATTTTATAGTTAATAAAAACTAAACATTTTGTGTAAGTAAAGGTTAGAATTTGTAAAAATCTGCTTCAAAATAAGAACTTAAGACTATAATATTACTAACACCTTTATTTTTGAATTGTATTTTAGGGAGCATATTGTTAAAAATAAGAGAAAATATTATTTATTAGTCTTTTAAGAGTAAGAAAAAAATTATTAACAAAATTTTTTATCATAAATTATAGGTGTTAATTGAGATTTTTTAGGCCACTGTTGAAAAGACGCCGCTTCACGGCCTGCTTGATTTCTTTGGTGTAGAACGATGGATCTGAAAAATTCAAAAAGATTCCTGTACAGTATTTATTTCGTTACAGTCTCGAGCCGATTTTTTTAATTTTGAAAAAATAAACCATTTATGATACTTTGAAAATTAAAAAAATTTAGTTCTTTTATGGTTTATAAAAAATGTATTAAATGGAATATAAAAATAAAACCGGTCAAGTGCAATTTGAACTTGCGCAATTAGTGTTCCATACGTTGATTGCTTTTAAAATAAAAAATTTTGTTACGGAGGTATAAAATCATCAGTGACTTCACAAAACACACCCCAAATGAGTTTTCAACAAAGTTGGTTTCCAATCTTTACTAAAAAGTGATGACCTTGAATATTTGTTTTTTTTTATATACCAGATATATTATTAAAGGTAATGCCCTCGTGATAATTTTCGTTGAATTTAGACCCCGTGGAGAATATTCCAGAACTTTTTCAAAATTTTTTTAACAAGACTTTTCGAGATAAGGTGGGGGGACAGCGATTTTTCGCGATTTTTTAAAAATAATACAAAGAAAACTGTGCGCAAGAATTACATTATATATATATATATATATATATATATATATATATATTACTCGTGTTTTCACAAGCTTTTATTTGACACCGCACTCGATGACCTAGTAAATGATTTTTTTCACTTCCAATTTCACCCCTCAAAACTAACCCCTTCAGTCAAAATTTAACTTTCAAAACTACGTAGCTCTGATGAGGCCATCAATTCCTATACTATTTCCAAATTTCAACTTTCTATGACAAATAGTTTCGAAGAAAATCGGGTGTGACGGACAGACGTACAGACAGACACCGAAGTCATCTTATAAGTGTTCCGTACGGAACACTAAAAATGGCTCGACAGACTATAGAGAATGTATTTAAGAATTTTTTTAAAAAAAAATAAGCGTCCAAAAATATTGAAAACTTTTGGAGTTATCATGCAGATCGTACCAAAAAAGATAGTTTGGAGAAAAACATGTTTCAAATTTCGAACGAAAAATATTGCAGATTGCAGTGGATTTTGTGTATTATATTGTTGTGGTTAACTTACGCTTAAACTGTCATTCCGGGTTTATACTGTATGCCTTCTTTCTCCTTGATTTTCGTATTTGTTATGTTTTTTATGTAATCTTCGAGCTGTTCGAGAATTTTTCGTTGCCTCGTCGCGCACATCCTGGCATATTTTAATCGGTGGGCGTTCCCTTGTTCAGTATAATTGTGTGCCTCGTATCCAATAGTCACTCTAAGTAATGGTAATATTCGCAGGTAACTTTAAGCCGCGTCCTTGAATGTACCATAACTGTTACTGTATTGGACGCTATTTTAACAATTTTACGACTACCAGGTGTTGATTTAGGCTCAATTTTCCAAATTTTTGCATTCAGAGTTTCATTAGTATTCCAAGTAAATCCGTCCAAACATCTTTCCAATAAATTATCTTCACTCAGTGCTTCATACACAGGTTTTATTGCCGTCTGTACGATTTCAGATAAGGCAGGTTTATGTCGACATGTATCAAGAGACCATTCGGCATTAGCTTCACACCAACTATCGCTACCTGCCGAATGATGAAAATACTGAGGTTTTTGGCTCATCTTCTAAGGACTTAGACTTTTTATATTCGTTTACGAGTTTTCGAAATCGTAAGCCTTTACGTTTCTGTACATGACCAATGCATTCCTTCTTCTGAACTTCAAGATCGTCGTACGGTTGAGAGTTTTTGATTGCAGAAAACGTTTTTGTGTCTCCAACGTAATATTCATATTTTACCCCGTGCAGTTCCTCCGATATTTTAAATATTTCGACAATAGCATCACATTCCATTTTCGCAGCACTCCCCTCATATCTTTATGTTCATTAAGCCACTTCTCATATTCAGCCGTACCTTTATTTTTGTCATATAGTTCACATTCTTTACGATAGCCACATTTAACGTAAAAATCAATGACTTTTTCGCTAAAATGACCAATGAGTATTGCCACGACAAACAGCGAAGAAAATCCTCTCCTATCAGGCCTTGGAGGCGCCCAGGTCTTTCTCGGACGCAGAGTTCGTTAATTTTTAGAACCTTTGCGATCACCAGAATGACGTTGCAACATTTTCAAAATCGGCAAGAAAATAAAACAGTTGGACTCTTCGAACGATGGCCGAAATTAATAAACTTTAGCTACCTACGGAGAAAATAGCTAACAGTACTCTAGGTATAAGGATACTTGAATCAATATCAGACAAAGGGATCAGCAAGAGACAGCTGTCCCTAAAAGTTTCATGAATGGAAACCGACCGGTTCTAACAAGCTACGAGTACCTGCGCTCGGGCGCCCAGCCGGCCGTCTCTTTCCCACATTTATCGTTATAACTCCGTTATTAAAAGAAATTTTCTAATAATTTTTCTTTAATGTTCATAAAAGTAGAGAGCAGAGGTGCTCAAACAGTCGATCGCGATCGACAAGTCGATCGCAAGTGCTTTTTGAGTCGATCTCGAGAAAAAAATTCCGATATAGAACTATTCACAGATTTTGTTTTAGGTAACTCAAAACAAAATGTAATGAATAAACTACTAAAATTTATTCGATCCACAATTAGGCCAGAATAACCCCCTCATCACTTTCTTTTATCGTAATAACCCCCTGCTAGCAGCAAAAGGCGGCTTTATCAAAGGAACGCGCGGTACTTGTCAAAGAAAAGCCGCGTTTTTGATTCCCGCCGATTTTTCTAGAAACTTCGGGCGGCGTGTTTGACGGGAACATTCGAGACTTCGTTCGCGCCGATATAAATGTTGCGCCTGCAGGAATAGGAGTCAGTCTGAGTTGTAACTTGAAGGCGATACATCGATACAAAGTTTATTAATAAATAGTTCAAAATGAGTGCGGCGAAGAAAAGTAAAACTTATCATTTTAATAACGATTGGGAGTAAGAATTTTTCTTTTGTATGGTAAAGGATAAGTGCATTTGTCTCATTTGCCGTGCGTCAGTTGCAATACCTAAGCGTGGGAACTTAAAGAGGCATCATAAAACGGTTCGTAAAAACTATGAAAAGGATTTTCCGTCACAGAGTGAATTAAGAAAACGAAAAGTACCTGATTTGATAACTTGTTTGAAAAAAGAACAAACCATGTTCACAAGACCAGCCAAACAATCAAAAGCTGCAACGATCGCGTCATTTAAAATATCTCATATATTGGCGAAACACAAGAAACCATTTGATGATGGATTGGTTGTGAAGGAAGCATTTATTGAAGCGGGTGAGACTTTATTTTTAGATTTTAAAAATAAAACAGAGATTATGTCTGCTATTAGAGAACTTCAGTTATCTCGTCCGACTGTCACAAGGCGTGTTGAAGTCATGAGTCAGGACATGGCAGATAAACTAAAACATGATATCATGGAATGTACATACTTTTCTTTACAGTTCAACGAATCCACCGATATGACAGACACTGCCCAGCTGTGTATTTTTATTCGAATGGTATTCAATGACATGTCGGCTAAGGAAGAGTTTTTGACAATGATTCCTCTGAAAGGAAAGACCCGTAGCGAAGATATATATGACGTTTTCTTCAATTTTGTAACAAACTACAAGCTACCAATATATAAACTAGTGTGCATTACAACCGATGGAGCACCAGCAATGACTGGAAACGAAAACGGTCTTGTGGCATTGTGTTGAGCTAATGATGATTTCCCTTCATTTTTCTCCTTCCATTGCATTATACATCAACAAGTTTTGTGTTCAAAAGTTCTAAACATGGAGGAGATTATGGACATTGCAATAAAAATTGTGAATTCTATCCGTGCACGTAGCTTGCAACGACGGCTCTTTAAATTGCAGTTGGAAGATAGTGAGTCAGCTGAACACACTGATTTAGTTCTTCACACGGATGTCAGGTGGTTGAGTCGCGGGAAATTCCTAGAAAAGTTTCAAGAATTATTGCCCGAAATAACAGCTTTTCTGGACGAAAAAGGTGACACTCAGATGCTGAAAAACGGAAAATGGCCGACTGATTTGGCATTTTTGACAGACATCACAATGCATTTAAGCACCATTAATTTGTAGCTTCAAGGTAAAGGAAAAACTATTATTGAGATGATTAGCGCAATAAACGCATTCAAAAGTAAATTGCAACTTATGATAGATCAACTGAAAAGAAAGGATCTGAAAAATTTTCCGTCTTTGAAAGCAAGGATTCCTCAGTTGAATTATGATATTTATGAGGCAGAATTATCAAATATTTTGGGCCAATTCGAAATACGTTTTTATTATTTCAGTAAATTGGCAAATATCGCATCATTTATGAGTTATCCTTTTTCGTGTAAAAACATTGAGCAATTAGCTACTGAAATAGCAAGTCAGTTTAACATGGACTCATGTTCTGTTGAAAATGAGTTAGTGCAGATTATATCAGATATACATCTCAAAGCCACAGCATCTGATACAAAATTCTGGTGTTTTATATCTGAAGATAAATATCCGAATCTAAGGCAAATCGCCCTTCAACTGACGGCAATGTTTGGGTCAACTTACTTGTGCGAGTCTGCATTTTCTGAAATGAAGATAATTAAGTCAATATATCGCAATCGACTAACTGACCAACATATGTCATCATGCTTGCGATTAGCACTCGGTAATTACGTACCATCTTATGAAAAGTATGCTGAGGACATGCAGTGCCACGCTTCAACATCCAAAGTCACTCTTTAGTTAAGTTTAGACACTAGAACTCGTTTGTCTTGTAAGAACCAATAAACTCGCAATTTTGAATAATTATGAGTTTTTTCATTGACATTTTAGAGCAGACCTACACTAACCTTGACTAAAAAAATGCATATTGTGCGGAAAAACTAATATCTACGCCATGATACACCCTACCTAGACGACAATCCTGCATCACACTTACTTGCAGCCTCTCAGAGTCGATCGATCGTAGTCTAACAATATTGAGGTAGATCGCCAGCAGTTCAAGTTTGAGCACCCCTGGTATAGAGAATAATAACATATAATAAAAAAAAAACTTTTTTTCATTCTTCTTACCACAATTTGGCACGAAATATAGCAAAAAATAACTTTAAATAAATATGTACTCGATTCCAACGATGTGGCATAAATTGGTCTCCACGTAGCTCTGATTCGATGCCAATGGATTTTTTCTTCTGGGAATACGGTTACACTGTTCATTCTGTAGAACCGTTAAAAGACACTACCGACAGAAAATGACATCTATCACTATCCGAACGGAATTTCACGATACAGTCCGATCCGTTTCGTTTCAGTCTTTATCTACTCTTAGCTTAATGTGATTTACCTGAGGTGAAACTTTCCAAAAATTGATTTTTGGTCCCTTCTTTCCTCTATTATCTTTTTACGCCTAGGCGTGAAAATTCGTAACTTGGCGGCAAGACTCATAACTTGGTACAAAAAAATGTGAAATCAGCTGAGAAGGAGCAAAGTAAGGGTTAGTCTTTTTAGCCAGGTAAATCATTAATAAAAATTTATTTTTGCGCTCGTCTCAGCACGGCGGCGCACAATGGGCTGAATCTCGATTCTAGCTGGACAAAATTTAAAAATCAATGTCAAAATGTAGGGTTTGCAAATAAAGAAAATGTTTCTTAAGAGTTTAGTAAACTCAATTCCACCCTCACTTTATTATTATAGCAAATAATAGTGTGTAAAAAAGTTACTGTGTAAACGGTCGAATGCGAGTAAAGCGTGAGACGCTCTCACGGTACATTTATGTGACTTTCCTTTATATTATTTGTACAGTGACAGGATTGTTTAGTTTCGTTTGAGTATACATTTTTCTGGTTTAGATACATTCTGAGAAGTTTCGAGCACTGGAAACATCCGATTAAAGAAGGTAAGTTCATACCATTACAATGTAACTGAGTGTGATTTTGCTTCGTGGAAAGTAAAAAAATCTCTTATATTTTAATGCGCAACAGCTTCCATCTGGCTTCTAATTTCCAGATTTTATTTATTATAATATAACTAATAACATATTCAAAGTGGAAAAGCCATAATGAACCATAAATGTAAAATAACAAAAATTCTCAAACGAAAAACCAAGTAAGCAGTTAACCCATTAAAACGCATGCCTAAACCAATCAAGATATGAAAAAATACAATAATTGGAAATACGACTGGAACGTGAAAAACAATATTTTACCTAAAAAGTATGTTGCAAAAATCAATTTTGCAACAAATTGTTATAAACAAATTATTAGATATTGGTCGCAGAACAAAACTGATTACGCCAACAGATTCTACGGAAAAAGCTATGAAAAAAATATATATAACTTTATGTCATATCTTTCTTTGTTTATGCAAAAAAAATAAATATGCTCCAATTCATGACTCTGTAGACCAGAGAAATTAGCAATAATCATTAATGGGAAATAGGACCGGGAGGTAAAAATAATTTTGACATAAAAAGCACTTAGCAAAAATCAACATTGCGATAAATTGTTATAAAATTAAAATATTTTTACATCAACGGAGAACAAAAATTTACATGCGTTTCTTTCGTAGTTTTTTCCGTAGATTGATTGGTGTAATCAGTGTTTTACGACCAATATGTAAAAATTTGTTTATAACAATTTATTGCAACCTTGATTTTTACAATATGCTTTTTATGTAAAAAAATTGTTTTTCACCTTATTATTTTCCATTATTGATTTTTTGCTATTTTTTCTGGTCTAGCTATGGGTTCTACTGGATTAGCTTTTGTTTGTGTTGAGAATAACTGTCCGTTATGAGATTAACCGTGAGAGTCTCAAGCAGCTGGTTTGAAGTAAAGCGTGACAACCGAATTACAAGAGCGAGCAAAAAAGATTAACCAAAACATTGAGTGCGACTCAGCGTGATTAGAATAGTTGTTATTATAATTAGGATATGATACAGGCGATTTGTCTGATTAATTAATACGGAAAACCTTCAATATGGCCTCAGTACTCTACATGCATGGATAAAATTCTTGGAATGTATCCTGCATATAAAATATAAACTAGAATTGAGAAAGTCAACCATGCGAGGGGCTACTTCTGATGAGAAGGAGGAGGTGGATGCCCGGAAAAAAAAAAATATCCAGAAGGCTTTATGTGATTCTATTGGGATAAAAGTGGACAAAGTAGTTCAAGGAAGTGAGACATTCAACACCGGAAACGTGTCCCGCAGATTTTTTGAGCATGCAGATGAAGCCGCTGTAGCTACAGGAGTTGATAAGCGATTAATATCTCGATTTGGAACTATTCTTCAGGTATTTCTAAAAAACTTCCTCAAATTCTTCACTATAACAATGACTTTTTCTTATCGTTGCAGGTTATTTCAAGCGGGAATCCAATCAAGGAAGACAAATTTAACATATTTGCCTATGATACTGCCAAACTGTTTGTAGAGCTATATGGCTGGTACAGGATGCCTCCCAGCGTGCACAAAATCCTTTTACATGGCTCTTTAGCCATCAAACATGCCCTTGTTCCAATAGGGTAGCTTTCAGAGGAGGCACAGAAGGCAAGGAATAAAGACATGAAACGATTCAGAGCCTATCATACTAGAAAGTCCTCATATATTAAAACCTATGAAGACTTAGTTCATATGCTTCTAATTTCATCGGATCCTGTTATTACTGGCCTTAGAACATTCCAGACAGTTCCGTTGAAGGAGCTGAGTCCTGATGCAAAGGAACTATTCACGGATTCTGTGGAAGAGGTTTGAGCAGCATAGCGATGCGGAGAAGGATTCTCCGAGCGAATCGGAAGATTCTGATTTTGAATTTATATAAAAGAATAGTTCATTTTATTAGCAAATACTAAATTTTAGCAATTAGTGTCTCTATTTTATCGTTCCATTTTCTCTTATACCAATTTTTCCAAAGAAAAATTTAGTTCTGAGAACTAAAACACCTATCTTTTCCTTCATATATATTTTTTATTACTTTTTTTTGGCTATTCTAGTCATTTGGACCTTGTTCAGCCCATAAAATAATTTTGTCTAGCTAGAATCTGGAATCAGCCCATTGTGCGGCGTTTTCAAGTTTTTAGTCTCGCTGGTGGATTTTTATGGATTGAGATGAAACCTTTCACATTTGTTCTAAGGTGTGAAATGAAACTCTCTGAGCAAGATTGTTCCATTATTGTTAAAAGTGATAATGATTAATAGGGTAAATACTCTCAAAATTCATTTTAACTTTACGGTGACAAAAATTTATTTCGGTTCAAACCTTTAACTAATAACATAATATATTTTTATTGCATTAATACAACTTATGAAGTAATAAACGTAAAATAAAAACATGTTATTGATAAGAAGAATAAGTTTTATCAGAATATCAAAAATTAACAAATTAAATTCTGATATATTTGAAATAAAAATTCTTTCAATTTCGCTGAACTAGTAATTCTAAATATTTGGCCAAGTCAAATGTTAATCAACAGACTGTATGTTGGAAACTGCACGTTGCTGTTGTTTCTGAACGATTCGGAAAATAGCAAAATAAATAAATTTTTGCTATTACGTCTCAGTTCTTTTGTTTACATAGACTTTCACATACAGGATGTTTATCAAATCTCGAATAATAGCCCAAAAATAATTTATTTTTAAGAAAACCACTCGGATATATTAGATTTAAGTTATTCTTTCCTCTAAACCCTTTGTATATTTTCTCCTCAACATTTGTTCAATATGAAGACATAGAATTCGGCGATTTTAGATTTTCTGGTTCTCCCTAAATTAAATAATAACCGTACCATGAACCTATACCGTCAAACGGGGTGACTTCGCACAGTTTTTAGAGTTTTCTTCATATTTCTTCCAAACTAAAATAATACCCAGACTATATTTTTTACCAAGTGTAGTTCAATTATCGTAGAATCCAAATACTAGCACAGATTTTATTTTACGCCATTGAAAATTTTTATTTTTTTATTTTAAAAGTGTCCGAGGTCACCTCGTAGGGTGGGGTGACTTTGGACACATATGTAAATCGTACAGGTTTCGATGTTTCCGCACCGCTGCACAGGGGGGAAAAACGAAAAATCGTGTTTCAAAATTGTCTAGAGTCTTCAATTTTGGTTCGATTTGGACGATTTTTTTTTAAATTGAAGCTTATTAAATTCCGAACAAAGTTGTCGGAGCCGATTTTGCAATTAAACTTTTGTTTCAAAATGACGGACGTCTTCAAAATGGCGGTTTCTGATTATATAGCGACTGAGACACAGAAAACGCTTACAGTTTCAAACCAAGTTGTGCTAAAATGCGTGTATGTATGTTTTTTTATGTCGCAGATAATATATCTAATATCACAGTTACAAGATTAATAATAATGAACCCAAAATGGCTGCCATGAACAATAAAAGTATTATAAATATGAATAAACGTACCATTATTATTTTATATCCATAACATTTGCATAAATAATTTCTTTAAGGTTGTTAATTATAAATATGTTTCAACAATTGACTTAAAATGACAAATCAAGTATGGCGGATGCCAAAATTGAATCGAGCAAGAAAGTTTCTCTGTGGCATTTAGACTGTGGCAGTCAGATCATTCAAGTTATTCAAGTTTAGTTGCGGGATTTAAATTTTCATGCAGTTATTGCTAGAATATTGCTGCTGTAAATTTTAAGTATCGTAGACAATTTTCTAGCAGATACAAAACACAGCGATACACGCAGAAAAGGACAGCTCACACAGCTAGAAAATGGCTACAACAGCTAAAACGTTTTGTTAAAATAGGGACAGCTAAATATTTTGCTGCACTAGCCACATTGTTTGCTGTTGTAGCAAAAAAGTGGCTGCTATTGCTAAACAGTGGCACAACTTGGTTTGAAACTGTAAGCGTTTTCTGTGTCTCAGTCGCTATATAATCAGAAACCAACGTGCGCCATTTTGAAACAAAAGTTTAATTGAAAAATCGGCTCCGACAACTTTGTTCGGAATTTAATAAGCTTTAATTTAAAAAAAAAATCGTCCAAATCGAACCAAAATTGAAGGCTCTAGACAATTTTGACATACGATTTTTCGTTTTTCCCCACTGTGCGCTGGGATGACTTCGAACACATATTTTTATACACATAACACATATTTTTATATACATAACAAATGCGTTTAATAAGAACTGTAGTTATTCAATATTAATATCCATAGGTAAACTTTCAAAAGTATAACGGTCTATGCGTCGCTCGAGTATGATTAATTTTTGAAAAATGTCTTCTGCTACAATGTCGCTTTCATCATCCATGATTGAAAATACAAAAACACAACCTTCTCCGGTGTTCTTCTTTCTTAAAAACTTCACATGTATATGATTTCCTTGTTTACTAATAATTTTTCCTACATAATATTTTTTCTTCGTGGAGTTATTTACAGGAATAGTAATGATCCCAAATTCGTTAACTTGTAGGTCTGCAGTTTCTGTTGTCTTCGCCTTCTTTTGACTTTGTATGAGTGTTTTCAATGGCATTGACTCCGAATCCGAATCACATAAAGGATCACTCTCGAAAGCAATAGGTTGGGAAGATTTTGTAGTTTTTTGACAACCTGAAGTTGAAGGTCTGGCTAGAGCTGCATTTATATCCTCTTTACTAATTTCTCGACCAGGTGGTACATTTATCCGCTATCGTTTTCCTTTTCTGTTATTTTCCTAAAGGTTTCTGTTTTCTTCTAAGAAATCCAATAAAGATTGATCAAGCATAGTAGTACCTGTTTCTTCATCACTCCTCATATGATTTGGTAAACGTTTGATGACTTCTTGCGGATTGAACGGAACTATTCCATATCCTCGAAATCCAGAAAGAACATTTACTTCGGACTTAGCTTGAATGAACTGTAGTGTTCTTTGCAATAGCTGTGGAAAGTCTGACTTCTGAAAAGCACCTTTCCTCTGGTATTTCCATTCCGTCAATATTTTTCGCCAACCCTTCTTTAAAGGCTCAAAAAACGACACATCAAGGGGTTGACACAGATGTGTCGAGTTTGGTGGCAACAAAATGAATTTTATATCATTTTTATGACATTTCTCTATAACTTTTATGGTTAAATGGCTGGAAAGGTTATCTCCAATCATTAGCTTGGTTCCTTCCTTGTTTCGAAAATATGGCAATAGTATTTTACTAAACCACTCGTAAAACGTTGCTGCCTCGAACCAGCCCGACTTACTAATGCTATATTCACATCCAGGAGGACCATTTTCCTCCCATTCTTGATATCGATGCTTAGCCTTGTAAACAACAAAAGGTGGTAAAAGTTCTCCATTTGCTAAAGCAGACATCATCACACTTATGCTTGTCTTTGTTGAATCCATAATTCTGTCGCAGTGTTTTACACCGCGTTTACAAACGACCTTGGCTTTACCAGTATCATCGCTAAAGTTGGTATCGTCATAGTTAACAATGTTTGCTGCATCAATATTCTCTAATGCTTTTTCTAGTTCCGGAAAATATTCAGTTATAGTGTGAACAGAAACTTGCGCACGAAGCCGTTTTATATTTTGGCTTAATCTTACAGTTAATTCTTAATAACGAGACAGAAAGGATTTTGTCCAATCGCGTCCGGCATATTGTCATGGAATTTTTCAATATTAACACCTTTCCTATTCAAGTATTGTTTTACTATTTCTCTGATATCATACTCAGTTAGTGGAAATCCCCATTCACAGGCACTTTGTATTAACAAAACTAGACGATTTTCTTCGACAACATTAAGAACATTTTGACCTCCTGCTTTTTTGTATGTTTTTCATTGACACCGTTGCTTATGGTCGATTTTGGAACACTATAGAATTCTGACGCTTTTCTTAAAGACTTTGTTCGGTTTTTAACTTCTTCTATAGCTTTTTTTAGGTTATCTTGGTTGTAGTTCTGATAACTACGGCCGCCTAACACTTTTCTATACTTTCGTGGTAGTGTTCAAAGTCACCCCCTAAAAGACAATTTTTTTTGTTACGGGCCTGTATAAAAACAACTATTCTAGAAAAAAATTTAATTTCGTTATCAAATGATTTTTAAATATTTGTAATAATAAGCAAAATAATCGGAAATCGTGCAGATTTTAAGTAGTCTTGTGCAGAATACTTATTTTTTCACTATTTTTGTAATCACTAAATTCAGTTTTCCAGTAAAAGCGTAGCACGTGGCGAAGTTTAGCTTGCAGCGCGACCCACCGCCACCGTGGTTGAAAGAATACTGGCAAGTATGATCTTGCATTAAGACAGCGACGATAAAGTGCATACATTCAGTAAAATACGAATAAGAAGTAGCGAACTACGAATTGTCCAAAGTCACCTCCACTGTCCGAAGTCACCCCGTTTGACGGTACCACTGAGAGATTCATAAAACTTTGCATTACACCTATGACATGGTTAATGTTTAACTTACCAAACCCATTAAGCTAGACCTATCAAAGCATATGTTAATGAATTCGTATTGAAGCATCTCTTCAATGCAAGTGTATAAATGTTTTGTAGCCTCCTGACATTTTGCCGTCACATCGATAGGGTCCTTCTTGGCTCTATCTAAATATTATACTGGGAATCCTACTGTAAGTTCTGTACTGAAACTATTCAAATACAGAAAAAATAACAAAAAATATAATACATTTATTGCCACTGTGTTGCAACTAGCAATTATATTTTATTTTTTTTTTTTATATTTACAATATTAAAATATTATACCTAACCTACAATGTAAACTGGTATTGAGAATTTGATCGAGACCTTCCACATTCAGAATGTTCCAAAACATTCCCACAACATGACCAGTGGCGCCGACCGGGATGTCCCTCATGTCCATGACCGCATCCTTTATAACCTCCTGGCATTTTGCCCTCACACCCACATGATGCTTCCTTACTTCCCCCACTAGAGCAAAAACTACAACAGTGAAAAGTGCCATGGTGTGGTTTCAGACTTCGCACTGTTATTGGAAATGGACTTCCCTAAAATGGTTAGGTAAACTATTAAAATAAAAAAATAAATTTTGGCCTTTAAATTTCAAGTTTGCACATGTATTAGTTTTACATGTAACATACACTCGGAACTGTACGATAAAAACTATTTCGTTAGTTTTCTTAGTAAATTAGTTTGCTGTCTATAAAATATTCTTACCCAAAAGGTTTTTATAAAAGTTTATGACGCTGATGTGGGAGAATCCCAATGAAAGATGAGTTTATTTATTTACTTATGTTACAGCTGAAGCGTTTTTCCTAACAATAACAGAGCCTGTCATACGATTTAGTTAATTATAAGACCTTTTTTTAAATTATAGGACTCATATAGAGGACATAATTGTAGTCGCAATTTAAAAAAAGAAGTTTTTTTAAACGTTATTATTAACGCTATTACCTATATGCCTGGACAGGATATAACATATTGATTTAATATTTTTGTTTTTATCAACGGCCTACATCTTTTACTTTTGCGTTGTTTTATATGCTTTAATCTCCCAAAAGCTGTCCATGTGAGATTATTCTTCTACTTAAATCTGTTGTTGGCATTTTTCAGTCTATTTTTATATTTCGTGTCGAGTATATATATTATATATATATATATATATATATATATATATATATATATATATATATATATATATATATATATACATATATACATATATATATATATATATATATATATATATATATATATATATATATATATATATATATATATATACATATATATATATATATATATATATATATAAAAAATACAATCTTAATTGGGGAACTCGGCAAATTTGGGCGTGATAGAAGATCACACAATTTTCATTAAGCCGCCAATATTTCGGTCCTGGATTGGGACCTTCTTCAGGGCAGGACTGAAAAGAAGAACAGAGCGTCTCCTGTCGTTCTTGTCATCTGTTCCTAAATGGCGGTGGCCATATGTGGTGGTCACAAGTGAATTAATTAACGATGTTTTCAACATCCAAGGTTCCCAATTACATCCATGTGTTAAATTTGTTTTTTAGAATTTTACCTACAGTGTTTTAATGTGTATTTTGTATATTTTATGGATTGACCAACTTTTGTATGTAACAATTTTTTATGTATAACCTACGGCCATTCAGGCTAACGAAATTCTTCGCACTCTCATGTGAGTTTTTTAACTTATTATGACTAATATCTTATTCTTGTTCCACACTAATTTTATTTATTATAACAACCTAATGTTAACATCATTAATTTAAAGTTGTCCCAGACACTATCAGTGAATACGCTCTGTTCTTCTTTTCAGTCCTGCCCTGAAGAAGGTCCCAATCCAGGACCGAAATATTGGCGACTTAATGAAAATTGTGTGATCTCCTATCACGCCCAAATTTGCCGAGTTCCCCAATTAAGATTGTATTTTTAATAATTTTGGTAGATACGGCAACATTTTGCTTTCCTTCTTTATTCTATATATATATATATATATATATATATATATATATATATATATATATATATGTATAATCTGATTGTTCTACTTTTTTAGCATTTCTCGCGTTTCCTCGCCTCATTTCTCTTTGAATTTTAATTTCCTCTGTTTCTTAATGTAGTTCCATTGTATTAGTTGCTTCTTTATATTTGTTTTTCTGTAAATTCGATATATCTTGAATCAATATAACAATTTTGTAACGTATTTGTAACTGGCCATATTTAGATCTAGCCAAAGTCCTTGTTACAGTCTACGAATGTTAAGTACGGTTTTTGTTGTATTCTAAGGTCTTACTGATGAAGTTTTGTAATCATTATTTTCATGAGTTACTTATAGGTTTGAGACAGAAAATTTATTAGTCTCCACTTTTCTTCTTTATGAGTTGCTTCGTCAAGACGATTACAGCATTGTTCCAGTCCTGCGATTTTTGTAAGTTCGGGAATTATTCCGTCTCCTCAGCACTATTTAATTATACAGGCCGACAAAATTGGACGAAACTCCAGACCCTGAGACTAGAGTACATTTTCCCAATGGTTTCTGGATACGCTCAATCTGAATCCGACCTCAGAATTGCTCCATCACAGCAAGTTTTAGAGATATCCTAACCTAAAAATGCAAAAAACACATTTTTTCGCTATATTCGGGATTATATTACACCGTGAATTATTTTTTCTCCACAAAACTCGTTGCTGCACAGGCTAAGAAAGAAGAATGTCAAAATACAGGTATCAATTTTAAGAAAACCAATTTTAAAGTTTAAACCCGTACGCTACTTGAATGCACAATAACAATTTTATATGCAATACCTTTGGGTATTCGCATTTTTGGCAGATACTATGTTACTACACGATCGGGTTTTTTATTTACTCTTATATGGTTTGATTAACTCGAAAAGAACAAAAATTGACCTTCCCCCTTTTTAACCGGTACCCTTCATATGAAAGTACTACTCTTCAGTTTCAAAATGCATTTTAAATTTTTCAGATAGTTTATTTCTTCTCGGAGAAATCGTCCGTGGAAATTAATTAGTTGGACGTTTTCGTTACAACCATATCAAAAAAAAGTTGATCTGGCAGGCGAGAGTAGTGTAATTATATGATTTTTGGGGCGCTGAATCCGAATTGGTTGTTGGTTTAACCACATCGCGTCCCTAACCTTAAGAAATTTAAAATGTCCGACCCGATATGACGGGTCGGAATTCTGAAGAGTCTAAATTACTATAAAACTTAATACTTGTTATATTTTTTCCCTCAAGTAAAGTAACTTTGACAAGTGTCTTTGTATGAACGATCGCGTATTACCGCTCTCAGCCGAACCCAGACGAAACGAGGACGTGGCGGTGTTGACTCCATTATTTTTTTTTCTATAAACTTTTTCTTACTTGTTGGAACCAATTATAATGAAATTATTCCTTTACTTATGAAAACGGATCAACTTTTTTTTGTGGTATGGTTGTGACGGAAACGCCAAACTAATCAATTTCAACAGACAATTTCTCTAAGAAGAAATAAAATATCTGAAAAATTCAAAATGCATTTTGAAGGGAAAGAGTAGTACTTTCATATGCAGCAACGAGTTTTGTGAAGAAAAATTAAATCGCGATGTAATATAATCCTGAATATAACGAGAAACCGTGTTTTTTGCATTTTTAGGTTAGGATATCTCTAAAACCTGATGTGATGGTGCAATTTTGAGGTCGGATTTGGACTCAGTGCTCCAAAAACCTACGAAAAAGTGTAGTCTGGGGGGGGGGGGGGGGGGGGGGGGGGGGGGGGGGGGGGGGGGGGGGGGGGGGGGGTCTAAGAGTTTGAAAAATATTGGGTTGTGTTATTTTTAACATATTTTTTTTATGGACAGTTTCGCTGACGTTTCGATAGAATCTCATCCATCTTTTTCAAAGCGTTGATCACTAGACGATAAAGAAATGATAAACATTTTATCGCCAAAACATCAACTAGTGATCAACGCATTGAAAAAGATGGATGAGATTCTATCGAAACGTCAGCGAAACCGTCCATCAAGAGACTTTAAGCTAACACCCGTATTTGGAGATTTTTTCTGTGTATTTCATTTAGATGTTTGTGTCGTTGGGGATAGCTATGTCAATTAGATAGGTGACTTCCTTTTTTTGCACTGAAAAGTAATATCGGGTCTATTGGTAGAAACTATTATATCTGTATGGATACTGATGTCCCAGTAGAGCTTGTAATCTTTATTTTCAAGTATAGATGTTGGTGTGTATTTATAGTAGGGATCTATGTTTTCTAGGAATTTGTAAGTTGTGGCTAGTGCTTGGTGAACTACTTTTACAACTGAGTCACAGTTTCTTTATGCTGATGACATTTCCTGCATCTGTCTTCTGTAACAGTTGGGTCTTTGGTGATATGCTTTTGGTAGTTTTTGGTTAATATAACTTTATCCTGGATGGCAAGTTAGAAGCCTTCTGTTTTAGGGAATAGCTGCCCATCCTGTAACCAGGTGTATGATTGTTTTGATTTACGTGATCTTGTTCTACGTAGTATCAGTGTTTTCCGTGGAGTGTTTTTTCTTACCACGTTTTCATCTTTTCCTGCTGTAATTGGGTGTGACTGTGTGTGTCTGCTGAGCGGTCTGTCCGGAATAAGTCGGGAGGTGTGTAGTTTTTGTCTGCTTTCACTGTTGCTGTATATGTGTTATTATTATTATTTATTTGCTCTTTTTTCTCACATTATTACTATTATTATTGTTTTCATTTGAAGCTATACCTATCAATTATTCAAGTATTTGTTTTTTGCTCCACTGTGATAAAACTGGATAAACGTGATGTGAAGTCCACTGACGGAAAAGGATAATGACATTACTTTACAATACTTATATTTTTTTAATAATAAAATATGAATGATTAAACAAAAAAAAATACGTTATCTGTTTTGTAGTAACCTTGAATCTAATTTATTTACTTATTTTCGAAGATATTTACTAAAGTTGAAAAATTTAAATAGAATTATATATGCTAATCTTGTAAAACAACAGAATATAAAAATTCAACAAATAATTTTATATAAACATAAAGAAATTATAATACAACAATGCTATTCGGCGTAAACTACGGTTTTTTTTACTTTAATAATTTTTTGTGAAAAAAACTGTTTTGAGGAAAAAATAATAATTGGACACTTTAATAAATTGGTCAAATTTACTAGGAAACTATTTCTTTATGTTTTACTGCGAAAAAGAAATATAGGGGATATCAAGAGAGAGCTTATGAAACACTGTTGGTCAATAATTCTTCTTCAGACACAATAAAATTTAGTTATATTACCCAAATGACTTTATTAATCTAAAAAACTTCCCAAGCCAAGGCTAGACGAATTGGCACTATGTGATATTGCTTTAGATTTTAAATTACGAATCTTATTTTTAGAGTTTTGTAAATGAAGAAACTGGTAAAAAGGAACCAATTTTTTTCTTATCATATGTAATATTGCCATAACTTTTTTCACATTTTTACACTTAATTTTTGATGAAGAGTATACCGAAAATGAATCTGTTGTTAAGATGAATTTAATAAAAACCCAAAAAAAAAGAGCGCCTAGGCGATTCAGTCCCAAGAAAATGTCATATTTTCGCTTGACTTCCATGGACAAAATGGGGGTTACCATAAATATGGTAAGCAACGAATACTTCATAAGCACAAAAATACTGTATCACGTGTAAAAAATCCAAAATAATCTTATAATTTGATAACTCAAAAAAAATTTTATTGAAGCAATAAATCGATAAAAATTCTATAATTAAGAGACAATCGTAATAGCAGGCGAAAGAAATAATTAAAATAGTAATATCTCCAATGTTTTATAATATAAATTTGAGGAAATATTCGAATATCGTAACTTTGCATGAATGGAAACCGGTTGTCACATATCAATATAGTACTCAGGAAAAATTAACTATTTCATAAATCATTGCGTAGGAATAAAAATTTTGAAATCAATCAGATACAGATATCTAAACCTTCAATTATAGATCGATTATAGTAAAGACCTCCCAATTAAGAACAATTAAATAGTCTCACTTTTATAATTATGTAAAAATATTCCAATTACTTGTTCTTGGGGTATTTCTTTGTATTGTTAACTTTCCGAAAAAAAAAAAAAATAAAAATATATATATATATATATATATATATATATTATATATATATATATATATATATATATATATGTATATATATATATATATATATATATATATATATATATATATATATATATATGTATATATATATATATATATATATATATATATATATATATATATATATATATGTATATGTATTTATATATATAGATATTAAAAACAATTAAATAGTCTCACTTTTATAATTATGTAAAAATATTCCAATTACTTGTTCTTGGGGTATTTCTTTGTATTGTTAACTTTCCGAAAAAAAAAAAAAATATATATATATATATATATATATATATATATATATGTGTATATATATATATATATATATATATACATATATATATATATATATATATATATATATATATATATATATATATATATATAATATATATATGTATATATATATATATATATATATATATATATATATATATATATATATATATATATATATATATATATATATATCTAGTCATACTTTTATTCAAGAAAGGCGATCACGAAAACTTTGGAAACTATCGCCCCACCAGCTTGTTATCGCGTTTGTACAAGCTTCTTACTAAAATTGTCACAAACCATCTTACAAATAAGTTCGATGACTACCAACAAGTCGAACAGGCGAACTTTTGCAAGGTATTTGGAACAACAGATCATATCCATATAGAAAAAGCCACCGAATATAATATTAAGATGCACCTAGCTTTCATCTATAATATATATAAAATGCAAAGTCTCTCTGTCTGCCTGTCTATATGTCCGTTAGTGCGCTTATCACTCGAGAACCACTTATCCGATTTACGTGGTTTTTTTTTTAAACATACACATACATGTTCTCTGGTCAGGTCCCCTCAGGGGCTAGTGAAGTCTCTGACTTCACTAGTACGGGTTTGACAATCCCGAGGTACCCGAGTCACGTTGTCTTGTCTTGTGTTTGTCTTCATAAATCAGTCCTTGTTTTATATGTTTCTCGTCGCAATCCCAAAGTGTTAAGATACCGTGCTGAGGAGATGAATGGCTCAGTTTGAATGAGTTGTTAACGGTTCCTGCCGGACACCGGGCGACATTCGGCAGTAAGTTAGCCTTGCCATGATAACCAGGCTCTGTCATGGTCGACATTTTATTTCCTAGGTTACTCGTGGGACTTATATGCCACAACAAAATAACAAAAAAAACGGGTCCGAAAGACCCAGAATAGAGTCTTTTCCTTCTTCTCCGGAACTGCCAGTGTATGATCGTTTTTTCAAAATTAGTATGAAATCAGGTTCTTTTAAAAACACATCACCTTTCATATTACATAAAGCCTTACAAACTCAAATTGGTACTCTTGCAGAAACCAGAAAGTTAGCAGATGACACCTTATTAATACAGGTAATGAACGAAAATCAGTCAAAGAAAGCATTCAACCTTACACAATTACTCAACTCCGAGGTTACAACAACACCACACAAAACCCTAAATACTATAAAGGGAATCATAACTTGCAAGGATTTAGCGAACTGTACAGACGAAGAAATTCTAGAGAATCTTGAAAGCCAGGGTGTAACCGAAATTTTTAAAATACCTCCAAAAAGGGATTCAAACCAGCCTTCAGCTACATTCATTTTATCTTTCAAATTGCATCAGCTTCCACCAAAGATATATGCTGGTTGGTACTCACTGAGAGTTCGCCAGTATATACAAAACCCCATGAGATGTTTTCATTGTCAAAGGTTCGGACATACTGCGAGTAAATGCGCACAGGACCCACTTTGCCCTTCCTGTGGTCATGCCCAGCATCCAGAATCTCCTTGTTCCAAAACTCCAACATGCATAAACTGCAAAGGTTCGCACTCACCCAAATACAAAGGGTGTCCCCAATTCAAGCAGGAATTTGAAATCCAAAAAATAAGAACCACAGACAAAATCTCATATTTTGAAGCAAAGAGGAAATATTTCAACCTTAACCCTTCTTTCTCAATTTCTCAAAAACAGTGTTTCCACACAGTGCGACTTAACGCTCTTAGAACCCCTCACTCCCCTTTCCTCCCTTCCTACCTCCTCCTATCCCACCCAACCTACATCCAGACTTACTTTGTCCATTCCACCAAAACCCAATATCACAATTCCATCCCCTCCCGTCAAGTCCCCCCCTACAACGCACACACCCACGCCTAACTTACAAAACAAGACAATAACTGATCCCCCGACCAATAACCAAAGTAAACAAACACCCAAAACCCAATCAAACATCAAAACCACCCAAATCAAACTTCCCACAAACAGATCAAACACCACCCCTACTCCCACTCCCTCTGATACCAGTAGGAAAAAAACTTCCCGCTCTAACAAATCGACTCCAAACTCATCTAGGGAGTCCATCCTGGAACTGTCTACTCCAGACATTTCCATGGAATTCGATCCTCATCCGGTAAAAAACAAAACATCGAGAAGTGCCAAATAACTAAGCCGTAATAAAATTCAATCCCATACTCCAATGGAATTTGAATGGGTTTAATCCAAGACATGAGGATCTCCAATTACTAATCAACATAAATAATCCATCAATATTAGCTCTCCAAGAAACAAATTTCAAAGATAATAAACATACAAAAATTAAAAACTATAACATTGCCTATAAAAACAGAATCGATCAAGCAAGGGCATCGGGAGGTGTTGCCATATACATTCACAAATCTTTAGACTTTGAAGAGATCCAACTACATTCTCCCCTCGAGGCAGTTGCCATTAGAGCAACTTTCCATACCCCAATCTCAATATGTAGCCTCTATTTACCTCCAAATACAGACTGCACACAGGACCTCATAGCGGAATTAATTGTACAGCTCCCCACTCCCTTCATCATCTTGGGAGACTTGAATGCGCATAATACGCTGTGGGGATCAACACAAACCACCCTACGTGGAGCTTTGATAGAGAACCTCATGTATCAATTTAACATTGCATTGCTAAACAACCTCTCTCCTACGTATCTAAGTTCATCGTCGGGTAGTTACTCCACCCTAGATCTATCCTTAAGTAGCCAATCTATTGCCCCAACACTAACATGGGATATCCTGCCGGATACCTGTGGAAGCGATCATTTTCCGATAATACTCAGGTCTACATCAAATATTAACCTGTCTTTTCCCCCACGAATAAGATGGAATTTAGCCAGGGCAGCCTTAAAGCCTCCTAACGCAAAAACATGGGAGACTAATGCTTTCATTAAAGAATTCTCGCAAAACATTCTAAAACCGGCCCAAAAAACACATCCCACTCTGCCCCCAAAAAAGTAACAAATTGCCAGTCCCATGGTGGTCTAGTGAGTGCTCTCGAGCCATCAAAGAAAGAAAAAAGGCACTAAATATATACAAACGAAAACCTACACCAGAAAACTTGATAGAATTTAAACGAAGGAGGGCACAATCCAAGAGAGTTCTAAAGGATGCCAAACTAAATTCCTGGAAAAAACTCACATCTTCTCTAAATCACTCTACTTCAGCTGGCCATCTATGGCAATTAATAAGAAAAATGAAAGGAACCGAATCTAACTCTATTCCAACTCTACACATAAACAACAATCACATTTCAGACCTAAAGGAAAAAGTAAATGCAATTGCCTTATATTATCAACAAAAATCAATACCAGGGACTCCAAACCCACAGATAAACCCCAATATGACTACCTTTCACTCAAATATACCACAGCATTACAATACACCCTTCAGAATCTGTGAATTATACTCATCAATAAAAGCCTCTAAAAACACAGCTCCTGGTCCGGACACAATTCTCTTACCGATGATCCAACAACTGTCAGAAGAAATGCTAAAATTATTACTAAAATATTATAATCACTTGTGGCTAAACGCTGAGTTTCCTGAATCATGGCTGAAAGCCATTATTATCCCAATTCATAAAGTAGGGAAACCAAGATCTTCCCCGGAGAATTATAGACCAATCTCTCTGACACAAACCACCTAAGCAAAATATTGGAAAGAATGGTCCACCTACGCTTGTCATGGACGTTGGAAGCTAAAGGTCTCCTATCAAAATACCAATACGGTTTCAGAAAATACAGATCAGCCATTGACCATCTGGCATCACTCGATACAGACATCAGAATTGCAATACACAAAAAACAACATACTAGCCTTGTATCCCTAGATCTGCAAAAAGCTTTTGATTCAATAAATGGAACCATCATATTGCAACAGATGAAGGAGCTGGGTTTTACGGGGGCTCTACCCAAATTCATACAACACTTTTTAGCCCCTAGAACATTTCAAGTTAGATCAAACAATTTATTATCAGACCCTCACCAACTGATCCTTGGTGTACCACAGGGATCAGTTCTAAGCCCTACACTGTTTAATATAGCAATGCTATCGTTAACCAAGATTATTCAAACCCCCATAAAATTTAAATTATTTGCTGATGATTTAATTATTTACAGCTCAAACCCCTCTTCTAATGAAAACACCAACAAACTACGTGCCTCTATCTCTGCTCTAAATGAATGGGCCAAAAGCAATGGTCTTTCCTTTTCTCCAACAAAATCCAGTGCCATACATTTCTGCAAAATCAGAAGCTGTCCTAAAGTCACCCCATTAACGATAGAAAACAAAGCCATCCCAACCACTACTACAGTCAACATCCTAGGATTGACGTTTGACAATAAACTAAATTGGCTCTCACACATTAAGCAACTTAAAATCCGTACTACCCAAGACCTAAACATCCTCAGAACCATTGCTAGTACACAATGGGGAGCAGATTTTCCCTCACTAATTAAACTGTACAAATCATTGATACTCTCAAAACTAAGATACGGAGACCTCATATATGACGCAGCTAGTCCAAGTGCCAAAAAGTCATTAAACACCATCCAAAATCGGGCCTTGAGATTGGCAACGGGAGAATTTAGAACTACACCAATCCCTAGTCTCCAATGCACATCATCTATTCCACCACTGCATGTAGACAGACAACTATCTCTAATGAAGTTTTACACATCGACACTACAAAGGCAACATTTAAAATATTCATTAAATTTGACAAACTCACATCGAGCTAATCATGTATCTCCACATATGTCAATCTCAAATAGAATAAATAAATTTATGACTCTTCATAATCTCACACCACCAGCTTTTGACTATCCTCTCTGGCACACTTTCCCTCCATGGTTATCACCAAAACCATCAGTAGACCTTCACCTCCATACACCAAACGTGAAGGATCTAAATCATTCTGAAATAAAATCCAAATTTCTCGAAAGACTACACATGTGTTACTCCAAATACTCAATAATATACACGGATGGTTCTAAGACAGAAAAAGGGATTGGAGCAGCAATTGTGCACAATAACTATTCAAAAAACTTCAAACTATCTCAATACAACACTATCTTCACAGCGGAATTACTAGCAATTAAAGAAGCAACCAGATACGCCATTAATATTAAAGACAACAAAAACTCCTTAATAGTGTCAGACTCACTAAGTGCGCTGAAAGCCGTCATAACAAATAATCCTAGCCATGCATATCTAAGGCAAATCACAGATCTTCTATACATCGCAAAATCAAGAAATAGAACAATTGCCTACATCTGGATCCCTAGCCACATGGGGATAAAGGGTAACAACAAAGCTGATCAAAAAGCTAAGAAAGCCATTAATAACGGTATTCCCATAACAGGGGAAAATCACCCAAGTGACTTCCAAAACAGTCTAATTATTATAAACAGAAATTTGTTCCAACTGGAATGGGATCTAGAAGAAAACAATAACAAGCTCTGGGAGATAAAACCACTAGTGTACCCCCCACTCCACATACAAAATCTGAACAGAGTTGAGAACACCACGCTAAGAAGACTGGCCACTGGTCACATATACCAGACACACTCCTACCTTTTGAAAAATGAACCAAAGCCTTTATGTACAAGATGTAACTCTACGCTAACAGTTAAACATATTTTTGAAGCAGAACATTTAGCAAACATAAGAATAAAGCACAATATTCCTTCAACACTAACGCAAATAATAAACACGTATCAATTAAACAAGTATAAAATTCGAAACTATCTCAAAGAACTGGAAATAGAAATCTAAAAAAGAAAATTAGGGCGCCAAATGACCTAAGATGTCGACGCGCCCGATCCCCCAAACATCATCATCATCATCATCTGGTCAGGTTATAGGATATATTTTATTGCGTTAGGTAACATAAGGAATAAGCAGTGACAATAATAGTGAATCAAGTGGGAAAAAAGTTTGCCGCTAGCGCTTTCTCTTGCAATAAACTGCCTAAACCATCAAGTATGGAACGATATCATGTAGCAAAGAATATAATATATATGAAATGCAAAGTCTCTCTGTCTGTCCGTTAGTGCGCTTATGATTTGAGAACCACTTATCCGATTTACAACTTTTTTTTTTAATTCATACGTTTGCTCTCGGGCCAGGTTATCTATATTCTTCTATAATATATATAAAATGCTACGTCTCCCTATCTGTGTGTCTGTTTGTCCGCTAGTGTGCTTATCATTCGAGAACCACTTATCCGATTTACGTGTTTTTTGTGTTCCGTACGGAACACTTATAAGATCACTTCGGTGTCTGTCTGCCCATCTGTCTGTCTGTCCATCTGTCTGTCTGTCACACCAGATTTTCTCCGAAACTATTTGTCATAGAAAGTTGAAATTTGGTACTAATATAGGAATTGAAGGCCTGATAAGAGCCGTGTAGTTTTGAAAGTTAAATTTTGACTTAAGGGGTTAATTTAGGGTGGTGAAATCGGAAGTGAAAAAAAATTTTTTTAGTAGGTCATCGAGTGTTGTGTCAAATGAAAGCTTGTGAAAACACGAGTAACAAAATATATATAATGCTATAGTTGCGCACACTTTTCTTTGTATTATTTTTAAAAAATCGCGAAAAAGCGCAGTCCCCCACCCTTACCTCGAAAAGTACTGGTCAAAAAATTTTTAAAAAATTCTGGAATATCCTCCACGGGGTGTAGATTGAACGAAAATTATCACTGGTGCACCTTTAATAATTTATTTGGTATATATAAAAAAAGAATTCAAGGTCATCAGTTTTCAGTAAAGATTGGAAACAAACTTTGTTGAAAACTCATTTGGGGTGTCGCTGATGATTTTATACCTCCGTAACAAAATTTTTTATTTTAAAATCAATCAACGTACGAAACACTTATTGCGCAAGTTCAACTTGCAGTTGACTGGTTATTTTTTTTTAGTGTTCCGTACGGAACACTTATAAGATCACTTCGATGTCTGTCCGTCCGTCTGTCTGTCTGTCTGTCACACCCGATTTTCTCCGAAACTATTTGACATAGAAAGATGAAATTTGGTAATAATATAGGAATTGATGGCCTCATCAGAGCCATGTAGTTTTAAGAATTAAATTTTGACTTTAGGGGTTAGTTTTGGGGGGTGAAGTCGGAAGTGAAAAAAAAATTTTTTTACTAGGTCATCGAGTGTGGTGTCAAATGAAAGCCTGTGAAAAACACGAGTAAAAAATATATATATATAATATTATACTTGCGCGCACTTTTCTTTGTATT